>CM073947.1:21783911-22356411 GCA_037179545.1 Sesamia inferens | reverse complement strand
TAACCTAACCTAACCTAACCTAACCTAACCTAACCTAACCTAACCTAACCTAACCTAACCTAACCTAACCTAACCTAACCTAACCTAACCTAACCTAACCTAACCTAACCTAACCTAACCTAACCTAACCTAACCTAACCTAACCTAACCTAACCTAACCTAACCTAACCTAACCTAACCTAACCTAACCTAACCTAACCTAACCTAACCTAACCTAACCTAACCTAACCTAACCTAACCTAACCTAACCTAACCTAACCTAACCTAACCTAACCTAACCTAACCTAACCTAACCTAACCTAACCTAACCTAACCTAACCTAACCTAACCTAACCTAACCTAACCTAACCTAACCTAACCTAACCTAACCTAACCTAACCTAACCTAACCTAACCTAACCTAACCTAACCTAACCTAACCTAACCTAACCTAACCTAACCTAACCTAACCTAACCTAACCTAACCTAACCTAACCTAACCTAACCTAACCTAACCTAACCTAACCTAACCTAACCTAACCTAACCTAACCTAACCTAACCTAACCTAACCTAACCTAACCTAACCTAACCTAACCTAACCTAACCTAACCTAACCTAACCTAACCTAACCTAACCTAACCTAACCTAACCTAACCTAACCTAACCTAACCTAACCTAACCTAACCTAACCTAACCTAACCTAACCTAACCTAACCTAACCTAACCTAACCTAACCTAACCTAACCTAACCTAACCTAACCTAACCTAACCTAACCTAACCTAACCTAACCCAGTCTGGCCCCAGCAGCCGCCCGGAACGCCACACTTAACCCACGCTCCGTATTTTTAAGTCCCTAAAAATTCTCAATAGTGGAAAAAGTGCGCGAAAATAGGAGTGTGTTATATCTAGACATGCGTCTAAGTGAGCTGTATACAGTGGTGCAAAAAGATTTGTGATTGGTGGAAATTTGGAGAAAATTTGGGTGAAAAACCTTAAATTGTAACCAAAAAACTAATAAAAGTGAGTGTATCTCAGGAACCAAAGCGGTGACCTAGGTCTTCCAAGGTGTCATCTGGTCCGCCTCGGAGAGCCCTACACAGCGGGGAAACCCTCGGATTTTTCCCGAGCTCGCTCGCGGAGTTACGGAGGTTTTCCTGTCCTGGTGGAAAAACGTGGTCCCCCTTTACAGGACCACAAACTGTATCTAGCACGTCTGGGAGAAGTGGACCAGTGAGAGGAACCAGGAAGGGAAAAAATTTTTGGAAATAAAACCACCCTAGTGATTTTATCGATAAAATAAAGTTTTGCAAACTGTAGTGCGGCCGCGAAAGTGCCGGACCCAATTTTATTTAAAAAACCCTCAAAATTTTCAGCGACGACCTTATTTAAAAATTTTTGTGAAGAGAAGAAATATAGTCGAAAAGTAGTGACGGAAGAAAAGAAAAATATTGGACTCAAAAGTAAGTGGGAAAAAAAAATATTTTGTACAGTGAGACTTTTTCCCCGACCGCAAAACAAAATTTGTTTTAACTAGTTTTAAATCTTTTATAACTTGGAAGCGTGTAAAGTTTTTAACTATTTTCAAATTGTTATAGATAGATAAATATTCCAGCCACCCTGTTTTAAATTTTTATTGGAATTGGTAGTCGCATGAGGAAGTTACAGCCTGTATCTAGGTCGTGAATTTGCCCTGACTCCCGTATCCTCGGCGTCGACTAGATAATAAAAATATCTCAGGAACGGGGGGTCCTAGAGAACAGGGGTAAAAAGGGGGGCTGCTTTTGGACGATTCTCTATCGAACAGAAGTTGTCCCATCCCTCTACGACGTCGGGGAAAAAACCTCGGGGTAAATTCGCGAAGTTTTCCCCGAGTGGCATACTCCCACACAGCTTCGGCTGTGCCACGCTGCACCCGCACTAAAAATTTGAATGGGCTTTAAATCAATTTTATTCACTTTTAAGTAATTTAATTCAATTTATTTTAATTTATTTAGATTTTAACTTATTAAATATTGTATAATTAATTATTCAAATTGCAACCTTAGTGCCATAGCGCTAAGGCTCAAATTTGCTTGGCAAAACTGTCAGTTCGGGTGACCCGGTTGTTCACTCACATCATTTTCTATAATCACATCCACTCATCATCATTCATTATCATCATTAATATCATAACATTCGTATTTGTTATTTGTTTACAAAATAATCTGTGAATAAGTAGCAAATATTTTGTTAGAAATTCACCACCATTCCGTTCCTAGTCCCTCCCGACCCCTTCCCCTTCTCCTAGGCACCCCTCTAATCCCTCCCCTCCAAACCTCTGACTTGACAACCCCCCCCCCCCCCTCTTTCCCCCTCACCTTTATACGACCCACCTACCCCTTCCACCCTCAGCTCCACACGAAACCTTCCCCCCCCCCCCCGGCACCCTTTAAGCTACCTCACCCCCCCGCGGATTATCTCGGGTACTGGGGGTCGTAGGCCACCCGAGTTTGGGCTTCCCGGAATCGGGAGGAAGTGCCCGACCCTTTGGCCCCGAGGAAATCCCCCATCCCCGCACCCCTCACTCCCCACCGCCCCTCCCTCACCCCTCACCCTCTCAATTCCCCTCCCCCTCACCTTTACACGAGAACCCTCTCCCTATCACCACCAAACGAACCCCCCCCGTGCCCCTCAGGCTACCTCACCCCCCCCTCAACTTATATCGGGACCCAGGGGTCGTAGACCGGCCGAGTTTGGACTCTTCGGAATCGGGAGGAGGAGCCCAATCTGTTGGCCCCGAGAGATCTGACAGGAAGTCGCTTCTTGCGGTGTGCGCCCAGTTGTGGGATATACGGGCTGTAACCCTGGGTTGGTTAGGTTGGTTCTTAGTGTTTGTATTGTCGACCATTCCCTTATTGGAACATATAGTTATAAAAATCTAATTTATTGTATTATAATCTCTTAAGGTGTCTGACTGTCCCTATTGGAACAAATATTTTAAATTTACATTAAGGTTGGGTTGGGGATCGTTGTTGTGTTGTCGACCGTCCGTCGACGCTTAGTTTTAATTGTATATTAAGTACCTAGTTGTAAGTCCTTTTGACCGCCACCCCTATTGGTGGCGAAGTTTTAATTCTTATCAATTTAATTGTATCTTACCGTGTAGACTGTCCCCCTATTGGGACAAATTTTTATTTTTATTTTAACTTAAATTGTGTAATCAATTTTAATTTTATTTTAATTCTGACTGCTAATTGTATAATATTTTAATTGACTTTCTGTGTGTGTGTAGTGCTGTCGACCGTCCCCTATTGGGACAAAAAAAAATAACTTTAATTTAATCTAAATATAAAGTGTCTTTTGACCGCCACCCTTATTGGTGGCTTAAGATTTCTTTTAAATTATTTATTTTATTTTATAGTATTAATTTCGACTGTCCCCTATTGGGGCATTTTAACTTATTTGTTGTAATTTTAATTTTGTTTAATTTTAATTGTATTTTATTTGTATTTTAATTATTCAATTTTACTTCAATTATTATTCAATTCTTAATCCCTTTAATTATTTATTTTATCTTAATTGTAATTTTGACTGTCCTCTATTGGGATAATTTCATTTATTCGTTGTAATTTTAATCTGTTATTAACTTAATTGTATTATTATATTTACCTGTAGCCCCTTCTTCTCTTGTTGTTGCGCTGGTTGTGCTGCCCTTCAAGATGTCTCAAATAACTGGGAAAAATGTAAAAAACATTACTGTCACGCACACAGAGCGTAGAGAAGACAAGGATGGCAGGTCGCGCGAGGCCGCGGTGGCCCAGTCGCAGCCGCAGGTTAGCGCCCGCCCAGGGGAGAGCCACTCAGCCCGGGCCAATAGACTGTATCGAGCCGCGAAGGCCCAGCTGGAGCTATCGGGGAACCTGAAGACGTCCATCAAGGAGGGCGTTTTAGGCAGTCTCTCGGGACTGCTTGAAACAGTCCTCCAGGTGGACGAAACGCTTCGCTCCCTGGAGCTCCAGCTGGAGCGTGTGCGGATAGAAAAAGAGAAAGAAATAAGAGAAAAGGTAGAAGCCAAAGATAGAATAATAGAGAAGTTGGCCCGGAGCTTAGGAGAATTGGATATTGGGGCACGCCTGGGGGAGCTCGTCACAAATACCGAGTCCATCAAGAAGATGATTTTCACGGACGTGATGGACCGGTTTGACGAGTACCCCCCGGGCAGGGCGCTCTGCGGCAATGTTAAAAAGTTAGAGGGCCTAGTGGAAGAAATGAAGGAAGTAAGGGTGAGTATCGAGGTGACTGGAAAGAAAGTGGATGGGATGGCTGAGAAGATGGAGTGCGCGGGAAGAATGACGGAGGAGGTAAGCAAGAGAATGGAAGAGACTGGAACGAAAGTGGAGGTGATCGGGGCGAGGGTCGGGGAGGTCGGGGAGAGGGTAAAGAAATACGGGGAAACCATTAGGGAGGCCGGAAAGGCCGTGGAGACCCTCAAGGTCCCGGCGGCAACGTACGCCGAGAAGTTGAGGGCCTCAAAGACAAAGGCCCGCCCTCTCCCCGTCCGACCGAACCATGCGCTGGTCGTCTCATCGAAGGAGAAGAGTGACACGAGTGAAAATGTGATTGTGAAAGTTAGGGAGGCCCTAGACGCCCGGAAAACGGGAATCCAGGTCGACAGGATAAGGAAAGTCAGAGATGGAAAAGTGGTGATCTGCTGCGGGAACAGGCCGGAGCTCGAGAAGGCGCAGAGCCGACTCAATGCTCGGGACGGCCTCGACACGCAGCCCGCGGCAAACCGAGACCCGCGAGTGGTAATTCGTAACTTGCTGAGTTACAATTCCGAGGCTGACATCGTTGAGTCTCTCAAGATGCAGAATCGGAAGTTGTGGCTCGGCATGGACGAGGCCCACTTTCGGGTCAAGGAGGTTTATAGGAGGAGGGCGCGGAACCCTCTCCAGGCCCATGTGGTGTTGCAGGTCTCCCCTCAGGTGTGGCGCAGGCTGACTGAGGCGGAGACCCTGTACATCGACATACAGGGCCTGACTGCCGAGGACCAGTCGCCGTTGGTGCAGTGTTCCCGGTGTCTGGGGTACGGCCACGGCCGCAGATTCTGCAAGCAGAAGGTGGACCTTTGCGCCCACTGCGGGGGGGAGCACGACCGTGCGAAGTGCCCCTCCCGCGTGGACGGGAAGGCCCCAGTCTGCGTGAACTGCGACCGGGCCGGACTGCAGACGGCGGGACACAATGCGTTCGATGGCGGCTGTCCGATAAGGCAGAAGTGGGACGGTATCGCGCGCTCCTCCATAAGCTATTGCTGAGGGCCCCGCAGTGGATGGTGAACGCAAGGATCACTTTGTAGCGTTACAGGCTAACCTCCAGCGCGGCCGCCTGGCGACTCAGGAGTTAGTCATGTCCGCCCATGGGGGTGGTGTCGGTGTCGCCCTGGTCCAGGAGCCTTACGTTGGCGCGGAGGGGCGGGTCGGTAGCTTCCGTGGCGTTAGGGTGGTGCAGAGGGAGTCTGCTAGGACCAAACCCGTCAAGGCGGCAGTCATGGTGTTCCGGGATGACTTGGAGGTTCTTGTGAACCCTCTAATCATCACCGAGAATATCGTGGCTGTCGTCTTAAAGGCGGGCGATTGGACCGTGGCGGCTGTCTCTGTATACCTTGAGGGCACGGAGGATATCGAGCCGTACCTTCTGCAGATACGTGACTTCATGGGCCGGGTCGGCACTGGCAGGATCCTCATGGGAGGGGACTGGAATGCTTGGAGTCCGTGGTGGGGAAGCGTCGAGGAGGACTCTCGGGGGGAGTCCCTGAGGGGGTTCTTTGATGATATGGAGCTGCACGTATTGAACGAAGGAGTCGTCCCCACCTTCGATACGGTCCGTGGGGGCAGGCGGTACACGAGTCATGTCGATGTTACCGTCTGCACCCAGGGACTGTTGAGAAGCGTCCTTGAGTGGAAAGTGGACGACTCCGTGACAAGTTCTGATCATCGAGCGATACGTGTGGTTCTGGGTCTCAAGGTGCCCCCCGGGGGTAACACCCGGTGGACGAGTCGGCGCTTCAACACCCGGAAGGCTGATTGGGGTCGTTTCACCGAGGAAATGCGGAGTGGGGTGACCGCCCGGGGCCTCACCCTGGAGCGAGTCACCAACGTCCGCAACAAGGCTGAGTTGGAGGGGGCGGTCGCGGACTTTATTGAGTCCGTGACCGAAGCGTGTGGGAGGGCTATCCCCCCACACAAACCGCCCCGACCAAAAAGCGGCTTTCCTTGGTGGAACGACGAGCTTGAAAGGCTGCGGCGCGACGTGAACACAAAGCGGCGCAGGATCCGCTGTGCCGCGCCGCGTCGCAGGCAGTATGTTGTGGACGACTACCTGAGTGCCAAGGCGGAGTACGAGCGGAGGGCGGTCAACGCCCAGACTGCGAGCTGGAAGCAGTTCTGCTCGATGCAAGAAAGGGAGTCTATGTGGGACGGTATCTTTCGGGTGCTGAGAAGGGCGTCAGGTCGTCCCGAGGACCAGCTACTCGTGGAGGGTGGAGTTGTGCAGAGCCCGGATCAATCGGTCGCGCTGCTGGCCAGAACATTCTTCGCCGATGATGACGTGTCTGTGGACTCTGAGGTCCACACCGTCATCAGAGGTCGGGCGGATCTGGTCAGCACGCGCTTACCGGGAGAGACCGACGACCCCCCGATCACCAGGGGGGAGTTGGTCCGGACTCTGCGCAGCTTCAACCCTAGGAAGGCACCGGGTCCGGATGGATTCACCAGCGATATATGTAGCAGGGTGATTAACCAGGAACTCGACCTATTCCTGGCCATCCTGAACCGGTGTCTTGACCTGGCATGCTTCCCAGCGCCGTGGAAGGAGGCATCTGTCGTGGTGCTAAGGAAGCCGGCGCGTCCAGACTATGCCCGCGCAAAGTCGTATCGCCCCATTGGACTACTTTCCATCTTGGGCAAGATATTAGAGAAAATTCTCTGCCGGCGAATCCGCTGGCACTTCTTGCCCAAGTCCAATGCGCGGCAATACGGCTTCGTTCCGCAGCGGAGCACGGAGGACGCGCTGTACGACCTGATGCAACACGTCAGAGGCATCCTCCACAAGAAGGAGATCGCCCTGATAGTCTCTCTTGACATCGAGGGGGCGTTTGACAATGCATGGTGGCCCGCTATAAAGTGTAGAATGATTGAGAAGAGGATTCCCGTTAATCTTAGACGTCTTGTCGAGGATTATTTCAGGGACCGGAGCGTAGTCGTGCGCTACGCGGGGAAGACGATGCGGAAGCCCCAGACCAAGGGCTGTGTCCAAGGCTCCATCGGTGGGCCTCTCTTCTGGAACATGCTGCTGGACCCTCTGCTGGACAACCTGGATGCGCTGGGCGCGTACGTGCAGGCGTTCGCGGATGATATCGTGCTGGTGTTCTCTGGGCACACGGCGCTCGGGATCCAGCGGGATGCCAATGCCGCTTTAGCCTGTGTGCACGAGTGGGGTGTCATGAATAAGCTCCGCTTCTCCGCCGAGAAGACTCTGGCGATGGTCGTCACGCGGAAGCTTAAATATGACACTCCGGTCGTGCAGATGGGTGGCGTTGACATCTCGATGGTGACCGAGCTCAAGATCCTCGGAGTCATCGTCGACAGTAAGTTGACCTTCAACAAGCATATTTCATATGCTTGTTGCAAGGCAACTAACCTGTATAGGAAACTGTCGGCGATGGCTCGGGTGGATTGGGGCTTGTGTCCGGAGATCATCAGGACGATATACACCGCGGTGGTCGAACCCACCATCCTGTACGGCGCGAGCTCCTGGGCGAAAGCCGCCGAGAAGATCTCTGTGCAAAGAACCTTTGCTACCGTCCAAAGGGGCTTTGCGCAGAAGATCGCCAAGTCACATCGTACGGTGTCGCTCAATGCAGCGCTCACGCTGTCGGGTCTCCTCCCGCTCGATCTTCGAGTGTTGGAGGTCGCCCGGCTGTTTGAGTGCAAACGGGGACGTCCGATTGCTGAGCTGGAATCCCGCGAACTGGAGGAGCGTAGGGCCTTTACGGAGGCCCCTCACCCCGCCAGTGAGCCAGATGTTGAATATCAGTGTCTGGAGAATATGCTCCCCGAAACTGTGGCTCAGCTACAGCTCCCCGCTCATCTGATTTACACAGACGGTAGTAAATCGGATGAGGGGGTCGGGGCGGCATATTCATACTGGCGGGATGGGTCCGAGATTCGGACCAAGCGAATGAGGCTGGAGCCGATGTGTACCGTCTTTCAGGCGGAGCTGCTCGCGATAGCCAGGGCTACGGACCTGGTTGTCCTGAGAGGCTTCGACTGCGCGGCGGTGCTCAGCGACTCTCGATCCTCGCTCGACTTGATCCGAAACCCGGAAACGCACCACCCCCTTGCTACCCATATTCGTAAGAATATCAGGGAGCAAGAGGGGAGTGGTAAAATCCTCCGGTTCTTCTGGGTGAAAGCTCATGTCGGGATCCCCGGCAATGAGCGCGCCGACGAATTGGCTAGGCAGGCGGCGGCCCAGTCCAGGGTCGCCCCAGCGTATGACAGGTGTCCAGTCTCATACGTCAAGCGACGTTTGAGAGGGGGCACAGTAGCTGTCTGGAACGGGAGGTACACCGGCGGGGCCACGGCTGGGGTCACGCGAATGTTCTTCCCCGATGTGGTGCGCGCGCGCAAGGTCCTGAAGTGCCTCGACAGGACGCCTATCTGGGCGCAGATCCTGACGGGTCACGGCGGCTTCGCTGCGTACCTGCACAAGTTTAAATTGAAAGATAGTCCAGCCTGTGTGTGTGACACACAGGCATCTGAAACGGTTCAGCACATATTATTAGAATGCCCGAGGCACGACCGCGACAGGTACGACCTGGAAGTAAGTACTGGTAAAAAATTGACCGAGTCATCAATAGCCGACCTTATGGCGGACAAACACTCCAGGCCGTACCTGGAGCGGTTCTGCCTCAAAGTGGCTAAGAAATCGATAGATAGAAACCGGACGAGGGCAGCACAGCCAAGCACTGTGCCGTCGGCAAGATTTGTTTAATTTTAAATTGTAAAAGTAAGTAAGATAGTATAAGTAGAAAGACTAATAAAAATTGTATATGATTTAAGAAAAGAATGACTGAGAAAAGAAAAGAAAAATTGACAGGGGAAAAAAGCAACCCCAAAAAAAGAAATGACAAGGCCAATGCCGCAAAAAACAAGGCGCGGAAAAAATAGAATTGGCGGAAATAAAAAAGGCAAATAATGATTCTTGCCATGCAAGAAGGAAAGAGACGGCACAATAAAAAAAAAAAAAAAAAAAAAAAACCTAACCTAACCTAACCTAACCTAACCTAACCTAACCTAACCTAACCTAACCTAACCTAACCTAACCTAACCTAACCTAACCTAACCTAACCTAACCTAACCTAACCTAACCTAACCTAACCTAACCTAACCTAACCTAACCTAACCTAACCTAACCTAACCTAACCTAACCTAACCTAACCTAACCTAACCTAACCTAACCTAACCTAACCTAACCTAACCTAACCTAACCTAACCTAACCTAACCTAACCTAACCTAACCTAACCTAACCTAACCTAACCTAACCTAACCTAACCTAACCTAACCTAACCTAACCTAACCTAACCTAACCTAACCTAACCTAACCTAACCTAACCTAACCTAACCTAACCTAACCTAACCTAACCTAACCTAACCTAACCTAACCTAACCTAACCTAACCTAACCTAACCTAACCTAACCTAACCTAACCTAACCTAACCTAACCTAACCTAACCTAACCTAACCTAACCTAACCTAACCTAACCTAACCTAACCTAACCTAACCTAACCTAACCTAACCTAACCTAACCTAACCTAACCTAACCTAACCGAGTCTGGTCTCAGCCGCCGCCCGAGACAGCACGATTAACCCACGCTCTGTATTTTTAACTAATTGAAAATTCACTAAGGTGGCAAAAGTTCGCTAAGTATACCGTGTCATACATCAAAACACGCGTAAAGACGAGTGCTACACAGTGAAGTGGAAATCGTGGTGAAAGGTGGAAAAACGGGAAAGTTATACCCGAAAAACCGTGAAATAGGTTAAGTTTTATATGTAAAAGTGAAATATCTCAAAAACGAGATCGACGACAGTGGGTTTTTTAAGTGCCATCCGGACCGCCTTGGTGAGCTTCACTACAGGGGAGAAGTTCAGATTTTTCCCGTCCTCGCGCGAGGAAAGACTGAGGTTTTTCCGCTGCCGCGGAAAAACGTGGTCCCCATTTTCGGGGCCGGAAAGTGTTTCTGACCAACCAGCCAGAAGGAGGGGAAGCCCAGGATCCCGAAGGTACTTTTAAATTTCGAATAAGTGCAGTGGAAAGTGAGATATCACCGAATTAAGGAAACAAATTTACCTGTGCGGCTGACAAAATTGTAAACAACTTTTCAAAACGAAATTACAAGAAAATTTCAGTGACGACCTAGTGTCAAAATTTTAGTGAAGGTCCACTAGGTCCTCCTATTACCCAGACCAGCAAAAGAAAAATTTTAAGTTAGAGACTTTAAGTGGAAATTAATTTATAACGATCATCGGCAATTTCCCCGACCGCAAAACAGACTATTTTAATTGGATTTTAAACGATTGATAATTTTGTAAATTGAATAGTTTTAATTAGTTAATTTATTTTAAGTTAGTCTCTAGTTTATGGTTGACCTTCATTCGAAATTTGGGGAGAAACTGTTGCACGGTTTCCGAGTTATGGCCATTATCTAGATAGCAGATTTCTTTTAGTTTACCAATAAGTTGGTAATATAGGGGTGGCAGTAGTTCGGAAGCGGGTGGTCGTAGAGGGAAATTAAAAGAAAAGCCAAAAGTTTTCCCCAACGGGCTATCAAGAAAGTTTTTTCCCGTCCTTCTGCGACGCCGGGGAAAAATCCCCGGGGAAATTTACGAAGTTTTTCCCCGACGCGGCAATCCTCCCACATTCCAGCGGCTGAGTAGCGCGGCGCCAAGGTTGGTTAAATTAAAAGTGATTAAATTTACTTACATTTACATTAACATTTACTTACATTTGTCTACATTTATTCACATTTATTTCACATTTACTTCACATTTATCTTGCTTTTCCATTTATGTCAAAATTTTGAATTAGATTAGTTATAATAGTATATTTCGGAATTCCAGTGTCCTTCTTTACCAATCATCTGCACCTCCCCCCCGCCTCCCCACGAAACCTACCCCCCCCCCCCTCTCCCCTCAACCCCCCCCCGCCTCCCCACGAAACCTACCCCCCCTCCCTCACCCCCCCCCCGCCCCCCCGCGAAAACCCCCCCCCACCCCACCCCCTCTGGCTACCTCACCCCCTCAGTGGATTATCTCGGGAACCAGAGGTCGTGGACTGCCCGTGTTTGGGGTCCCCTGAACCGGGAGGACGAGCCCGACCTTTTGGCCCCGAGGGAATCCACCTCCCCTCCCCCCTCCCCTTACCCCC
Source organism: Sesamia inferens (assembly GCA_037179545.1). Classification (NCBI taxonomy): domain Eukaryota; kingdom Metazoa; phylum Arthropoda; class Insecta; order Lepidoptera; family Noctuidae; genus Sesamia; species Sesamia inferens. Next base: position 22,344,960 of record CM073947.1, on the reverse strand, counting down.
CCGCCTCCCCACGAAACCTTACTCCCCCCCCCGACCCCCTCGGGTTACCTCACCCCCTCAGTGGACTATCTCGGGAACCAGAGGTCGTGGACTACCCGTGTTTGGGGTCCCCTGAATCGGGAGGACGAGCCCGACCTTTTGGCCCCGAGGGAATCCACTTCCTTCCCCCCCCCCTCCCCTCTGTCTTCTCTATTCTTCTGACCCACCTGGTGCTGCGTGCTCGGTTGTTGGCGGACGGGCCGTGTTTGTTTAGGTTAGGAATTTTGTGTATTTTGTATATTTTGTGTATTTGTGTATTTGTGCATTTGTGTATTTGTGTATTTTGTGTGTAGTGCTGTTGTTGTCCCCCTATTGGGACCTTTAGTTTTAATTTATCTTAAGTAAGTCTTTTGACCGCCACCCTTATTGGTGGCGTAGATTTTAAATTTTAATTATTCACTTTAGTGTATTTATATTATATTCAATTTTAATTTTAAATTTAATTGTATTTTATTGTTGACTGCCCTTATTGGAAAAATTTTATTGCCAAATTTTAATTATTCATTGTGATTTTAACGATATTTATTTGTTGACTGTCCCCTTATTGGGATATTTGTCTTAATTCTAGTGTAAGCTGGAAGAATTTTAATTCAATTTTATTTTATTTTATTTTAATTTTGACCGTCCCCCTATTGGGACGAATTTTAATTAAGTAATAGTATTGTCTTTTGACCGCCACCCCTTTTGGTGGCGTAATTTTAACTAATTTAATTTATTTAATTGTATTAGTATTTTATTGTTTTATTGTTAATTGTAACTTTGTAAATTTTGTGATTGTTACCTGTAGTCTTTGTCCCCCTGTTGTTGCGTTGGTTGTGCTGCCCGAAGATGTCGCAAATTACCGGAAAAAATGTGAAAAACATTACTGTCACGCACACAGAGCGTAGGGAAGACAAGGATGGCAGGTCGCGCGAGGCCGCGGTGGCCCAGTCGCAGCCGCAGAATAGCGCCCGCCCAGGGGAGAGCCACTCAGCCCGGGCCAATAGATTGTATCGAGCCGCGAAGGCCCAGCTGGAGCTCTCGGGGAACCTGAAGACGTCCATCAAGGGGGGCGTTTTAGGCAGTCTTTCGGGACTGCTTGAAACAGTCCTCCAGGTGGACGAGACGCTTCGCTCCCTGGAGCTCCAGCTGGAGCGTGTGCAGATAGAAAAAGAAAAAGAAATAAGAGAAAAGGTGGAAGCCAAAGACAGAATAATAGAGAAGTTGGCCCGGAGCTTAGGCGAAATTGACATTGGGGCACGCCTGGGGGAACTCGTCACCAATACAGAAACCATAAAGAAGATGATCAATACTGACATCATGGATAGGTTTGACGAGTATCCCCCTGGCAGGGCGCTCTGCGGCAATGTTAAAAAGTTAGAGGGCCTAGTGGAAGAAATGAAGGAAGTAAGGGCGAGTATCGAGGTGACTGGAAAGAAAGTGGATGGGATGGCTGAGAAGATGGAGTGTGCGGGAAGAATGACGGAGGAAGTAAGTAAGAGAACGAAAGAGACGCATGAAAAGGTCGAGACGATCAGGGCAAGGGTTGGGGAGGTCGGGGAGAGTGTGAAAAAGTACGGGGAAACCGTAAGGGAGGCCGGAAAGGCCGTGGAGACCCTCAAGGTCCCGGCGGCAACGTACGCCGAGAAATTGAGGGCCTCCAAGACAAAGGCCCGCCCTCTCCCCGTCCGACCGAACCATGCGCTGGTCGTCTCATCGAAAGAGAAGAATGACACGAGCGAGAACGTGATTTTGAAAGTTAGGGAGGCCCTAGACGCCCGGAAAACGGGAATCCAGGTCGATAGGATAAGGAAAGTTAGAGACGGAAAAGTGGTTATTTGCTGCGGGAACAGGCCGGAGTTGGAGAAGGCGCAGAGCCGACTCAATGCTCGGGACGGCCTCGACACACAGCCCGCGGCAAACCGAGACCCGCGAGTGGTCATTCGTAACTTGCTGGGTTACAACTCCGAGGCTGACATCATTGAGTCTCTCAAGATGCAGAACCGGAAGTTGTGGCTCGGCATGGACGAGGCCCACTTTCGGGTTAAGGAAGTTTATAGGAGGAGGGCGCGGAACCCTCTCCAGGCCCATGTGGTGTTACAGGTCTCCCCTCAGGTGTGGCGCAGGCTGACTGAGGCGGAGACCCTGTACATCGATATACAGGGCCTGACTGCCGAGGACCAGTCGCCGTTGGTGCAGTGTTCCCGGTGCCTGGGGTACGGCCACGGCCGCAGATTCTGTAAACAGAAGGTGGACCTTTGCGCCCACTGCGGGGGGGAGCACGACCGTGCGAAGTGCCCCTCCCGCGTGGACGGGAAGGCCCCGGTCTGTGTGAACTGCGACCGGGCCGGACTGCAGACGGCGGGACACAACGCGTTCGACGGCGGCTGTCCGATAAGGCAGAAGTGGGACGGTATCGCGCGCTCCTCCATAAGCTATTGCTGAGGGCCCCGCAGTGGATAGTGAATGCAAGGACCGCTTTATAGCGTTACAGGCTAACCTCCAGCGCGGCCGCCTTGCGACTCAGGAGTTAGTCTTGTCCGCCCATGGGGGTGGTGTCGGTGTCGCCCTGGTCCAGGAGCCTTACGTTGGCGCGGAGGGGCGGGTCGGTAGCTTCCGTGGCGTTAGGGTGGTGCAGAGGGAGTCTGCTAGGACCAAACCCGTCAAAGCGGCAGTCATGGTGTTCCGGGATGACTTGGAGGTTCTTGTGAACCCTCTAATCATCACCGAGAATATCGTGGCTGTCGTTTTAAAGGCGGGCGATTGGACCGTGGCGGCTGTCTCTGTATACCTTGAGGGCACGGAGGATATCGAGCCGTACCTTCTGCAAATACGTGACTTCATGGGCCGGGTCGGCACGGGCAGGATCCTCATGGGAGGGGACTGGAATGCATGGAGTCCGTGGTGGGGAAGCGTCGAGGAGGACTCTCGGGGGGAGTCCCTGAGGGGGTTCTTTGATGATATGGAGCTGCACGTATTGAACGAAGGAGTCGTCCCCACCTTCGATACGGTCCGTGGGGGCAGGCGGTACACGAGTCATGTCGATGTTACCGTCTGCACCCGGGGGCTGTTGAGAAGCGTCCTTGAGTGGAAAGTGGACGACTCCGTGACAAGTTCTGATCATCGGGCGATACGTGTGGTTCTGGGTCTCAAGGTGCCCTCCGGGGGTAACACCCGGTGGACGAGTCGGCGCTTCAACACCCGGAAGGCTGATTGGGGTCGTCTCACCGAGGAAATGCAAAGCGGGATATCCGCTCGAGGGCTCACCCTGGAGCGGATATCCAACGCCCAAACGAGGGGCGAGCTTGAAGGGGTGGTCTCGGACTATATAGAGTCCGTATCCGAAGCGTGCGGGAGGGCTATCCCCCCGCACAGACCACCCCAACCCAAGAAGGGCTTTCCTTGGTGGAACGACGAGCTTGAAAGGCTGCGGCGCGACGTGAACACAAAGCGGCGCAGGATCCGCTGTGCCGCGCCGCGTCGCAGACAGTATGTTGTGGAAGACTACCTGAGTGCCAAGGCGGAGTACGAGCGGAGGGCGGTCAACGCCCAGACTGCGAGCTGGAAGCAGTTCTGCTCGATGCAAGAAAGGGAGTCTATGTGGGACGGTATCTTTCGGGTGCTGAGAAGGGCGTCAGGTCGTCCCGAGGACCAGCTACTCGTGGAGGGTGGAGTTGTGCAGAGCCCGGATCAATCGGTCGCGCTGCTGGCCAGAACATTCTTCGCCGATGATGACGCGTCTGTGGACTCTGAGGTCCACACCGTCATCAGAGGTCGGGCGGATCTGGTCAGCATGCGCCTACCGGGAGAGACCGACGACCCCCCGATTACCAGGGGGGAGTTGGTCCGGACTCTGCGCAGCTTCAACCCTAAAAAGGCACCGGGTCCGGATGGTTTTACGAGCGATATATGCTGCCGGGTAATTAACCAGGATATCCAGCTATTCCTGGCCATCCTGAACCGGTGTCTTGACCTGGCGTGCTTCCCGGCGCCGTGGAAGGAGGCATCTGTCGTGGTGCTAAGGAAGCCGGCGCGTCCAGACTATGCCCGCGCAAAGTCGTATCGCCCCATTGGACTACTTTCCATCCTGGGCAAGATTTTGGAGAAAATCCTGTGCCGGCGAATCCGCTGGCACTTCTTGCCCAAGTCCAATGCGCGGCAGTACGGCTTCGTACCGCAGCGGAGCACGGAGGACGCGCTGTACGACCTGATACAACACGTCAGAGGCATCCTCCATAAGAAGGAGACCGCCCTGATAGTCTCTCTTGACATCGAGGGGGCGTTCGACAATGCATGGTGGCCTGCTATAAAGTGCAGAATGATTGAGAAAGGTATTCCCGTTAATCTTAGGCGTCTTGTCGAGGATTACTTCAGGGACCGGAGCGTAGTCGTGCGCTACGCGGGGAGGACGATGCGGAAGCCCCAGACCAAGGGCTGTGTCCAAGGCTCCATCGGTGGGCCTCTCTTCTGGAACATGCTGCTGGACCCTCTGCTGGACAACCTGGATGCGCTGGGCGCGTACGTGCAGGCATTTGCGGATGATATCGTGCTGGTGTTCTCTGGGCACACGGCGCTCGGGATCCAGCGGGATGCCAATGCCGCTTTAGCCTGTGTGCACGAGTGGGGTGTCATGAATAAGCTCCGCTTCTCCGCCGAGAAGACTCTGGCGATGGTCGTCACGCGGAAGCTTAGGTATGACACTCCGGTCGTGCAGATGGGTGGCGTTGACATCTCGATGGTGACCGAGCTCAAGATCCTCGGAGTCATCGTCGACAGTAAGTTGACCTTCAACAAGCATATTTCATATGCTTGTTGCAAGGCAACTAACCTGTATAGGAAACTGTCGGCGATGGCTCGGGTGGATTGGGGCTTGTGTCCGGAGATCATCAGGACGATATACACCGCGGTGGTCGAACCCACCATCCTGTACGGCGCGAGCTCCTGGGCGAAAGCCGCCGAGAAGATCTCTGTGCAAAGAACCTTTGCTACCGTCCAAAGGGGCTTTGCACAGAAGATCGCCAAGTCATATCGTACGGTGTCGCTCAATGCAGCACTCACGCTGTCGGGTCTCCTCCCGCTCGATCTTCGAGTGTTGGAGGTCGCCCGGCTGTTTGAGTGCAAACGGGGACGTCCGATAGATGAGCTGGAATCCCGCGAACTGGAGGAGCGTAGGGCCTTTACGGAGGCCCCTCACCCCGCCAGTGAGCCAGATGTTGAATATCAGTGTCTGGAGAATATGCTCCCCGAAACTGTGGCTCAGCTACAGCTCCCCTCTCATCTGATTTACACAGACGGTAGTAAATCGGATGAGGGGGTCGGGGCAGCATATTCTTACTGGCGGGATGGGTCCGAGATTCGGACCAAGCGAATGAGGTTGGAGCCGGTGTGTACCGTCTTTCAGGCGGAGCTGCTCGCGATAGCCAGGGCTACGGACCTGGTTGTCCTGAGAGGCTTCGACTGCGCGGCGGTGCTCAGCGACTCTCGATCCTCGCTCGACTTGATCCGGAACCCGGAAACGCACCATCCCCTTGCTACCCATATTCGTAAGAATATCAGGGAGCAAGAGGGGAATGGTAAAGTCCTCCGGTTCTTCTGGGTGAAAGCTCATGTCGGGATCCCCGGCAATGAGCGCGCCGACGAACTGGCTAGGCAGGCGGCGGCCCAGTCCAGGGTCGCCCCAGCGTATGACAGGTGTCCAGTCTCTTACGTCAAGAGACGTTTGAGAGAGGGCACAGTAGCTGTCTGGAATGGGAGGTACACCGGCGGGGCCACGGCTGGGGTCACGCGAATGTTCTTCCCCGATGTGGTGCGCGCGCGCAAGGTCCTGAAGTGCCTCGACAGGACGCCTATCTGGGCGCAGATCCTGACGGGTCACGGCGGTTTCGCCGCGTACCTGCACAGATTTAAGTTGAAGAGCAGTCCAGCCTGTGTGTGTGACACACAGGCTAGTGAGACAGTCCAGCACCTTCTATTCGAGTGTCCGAGGCACAACCGCGACAGGTACGACCTGGAAATAAGTACAGGCAGATTATTGAACGAAACAACCATCGCCAACCTAATGGCTGATAAACACTCCAGGCCGTACCTGGAGCGGTTTTGCCTCAAGGTGGCTAAGCAGTGCATAGAAAGGAATAGGACAAGGGCAGCACAGCCAAGCGCTGTGCCGTCGGCAAGGATAATGTAAAAGTAGTGAGTAAAATTGTAATTGTAAGTAATAGAAATAAGAATAAATGTAAAAAAGATGACAAAGGAAAAAAATGACAAAACAAAAAATGACGTGGGAAAAGATAGACCCCGAAAAAATGACAAGGCCAATGCCACAAAAAGAAAAGTGTGGAAAAAAGAGAATTGGCAGAAATAAAAAACAGTAAAAAAGGATCCTTGCCACGCAAGGAGGAATTGACGGCAATGAAAAAAAAAAAAAAAAAAAAAAAAAAAAAAACCTAACCTAACCTAACCTAACCTAACCTAACCTAACCTAACCTAACCTAACCTAACCTAACCTAACCTAACCTAACCTAACCTAACCTAACCTAACCTAACCTAACCTAACCTAACCTAACCTAACCTAACCTAACCTAACCTAACCTAACCTAACCTAACCTAACCTAACCTAACCTAACCTAACCTAACCTAACCTAACCTAACCTAACCTAACCTAACCTAACCTAACCTAACCTAACCTAACCTAACCTAACCTAACCTAACCTAACCTAACCTAACCTAACCTAACCTAACCTAACCTAACCTAACCTAACCTAACCTAACCTAACCTAACCTAACCTAACCTAACCTAACCTTTTTTTTTTTTTTTTTTTTTTTTTTTTTTTTTTTTTTTTTTTTGTTGTCGCTGGGGAAAATGACAATTACGCATCCCCACCCGTCGGGGGACGGGCAGGGTATGTGGGACTCCCCGGGAGAGAGCCTCCCGGTATACCCACTAAAAACCCCAGCGGCGCTCCGGCATCGCCATAGTGGCGGGGGAGTGGGGGAGTGGCACAGCCTGGGCTTCCTCTCCCCCGCCGGCGAATCCCGCCTAATTAGGCGGGCCCTCATTTGCCCCTCCTAGGAGGGGGACCGAAGCTCCCACATGGTGAGCTGTGCAAGGCGGACGCGGGCACCCCCGTGCCTCACGCCCGCCGCTCACCTCAGGGCGGGAGAAAGCGGGCGAAATCCCGCCTTCTCCTACCCCTACGCCGCCTACGGAGCGCCGGAGCGAGGGGATCCTCCTCCCGCTCGCGCTCCGCGGCCTCCTTCTGCGACATCACGACCTCGCAGAAGGAGGCCATCGCCGCCCAGGCCCCCTCGCTCCCCACCATCGCTCTGACGATGGCGGGCAGCGAGAGGTCCCCTCCTACCGCCGCGACAAGATCGCGGCGCGGCACGGCCCACGACGGGCACACCGCGAGGGTGTGATCCGCCGTGTCCTCCGCCGCGCCGCAATCGTGGCACGACGGCGTCTCCTCTCGTCCTATCCGGTGCAGGTACCTGCCGAAGCAGCCGTGACCGGAGAGTACCTGCACCAGACGGAAGGAGAGGAACCCGTGACGCCTGTCGAGCCAGTCCTTCAGGACCGGCCCGATGGCGTCGAGGGTGCGACGGCCGAACACCGCGGAGGCGAGGTCGCGCGTCCAATGTTGGACGATGGCGTCCCTCGCCTCCCGGCGGACGGCCTCCCTCAGCTCCGGGGCCGGACGCTCGCCCAGCGCCCTGCGCCCCGCCGTCCACTCGTACACTCTGGCGAGCACCCAGGCCTCGAGCTCCCAAGGCGGGGTGCTCGCCAGAGCGCATGCCGAACCTAACCTAACCTAACCTAACCTAACCTAACCTAACCTTTTTTTTTTTTTTTTTTTTTTTTTTTTTTTTTTTTTTTTTTTTTTTTTTTTTTTTTTTTTTTTTTTTTTTTTTTTTGACGCTGTGGGAATGCATTTACGCACCTTACCCCGAAGGGCGTGTGTGGGACTCGCCCAGCTCTGTAGCCAGGAATACCCACTAAACCCAACAGCGGCACACCGACATCGCCTTAGTGGCGGGGTCATGGGATGTAGCAAGCCTGCCGTCCACAACCCCGCCGGCGATTCCTGCCCGAAGGCAGGCCCACAGTGGGCCCTCCATAGGGAGGGGCCCGGCTGGTCACGTCTCCGTGTGCGAGAAGACGCAGCAGCCACGGGTTTTTTAGCGAGGTGTCCTTCCTCTTAGCCCCACTCGTTTGCCCGGAAGCAAACGGGGCCCCCAGCTCCTCTCAGTGAGGAGGCCGGCCCCCCACCATCGCTCTGACGACGGCGGGCAGCGAGAGGTCCCCTCCCACCGCCGCGACAAGATCGCGGCGCGGCACGGCCCACGACGGGCACACCGCGAGAGTGTGGTCCGCCGTGTCCTCCGCCGCGCCGCAACCGTGGCACGACGGCGTCTCCTCTCGTCCTATCCGGTGCAGGTACCTGCCGAAGCAGCCGTGACCGGAGAGTACCTGCACCAGACGGAAGGAGAGGAACCCGTGACGCCTGTCGAGCCAGTCCCTCAGGACCGGCCCGATGGCGTCGAGGGTGCGACGGCCGAACACCGCGGAGGCGAGGTCGCGCGTCCAATGTTGGACGATGGCGTCCCTCGCCTCCCGGCGGACGGCCTCCCTCAATTCCGGGGCCGGACGCTCGCCCAGCGCCCTGCGCCCCGCCGTCCACTCGTACACTCTGGCGAGCACCCAGGCCTCGAGCTCCCAAGGCGGGGTGCTCGCCAGAGCGCATGCCGAAGCGAAGCCTACCGTGCGGTAGGCCCGCGCTACCCGCTGGGCGATGGCCCTTTGGGGCGCCCGAAGAGCGGTGACGTTCTCCCTCCTATGGAGGGAGTCCGCCCAAATGGGCGCCCCATATAGGGCCATACTCCGCAGTATGCCGGCGTACAGACGCCGGCAACGACTGCTCGGCCCTCCCATGTTCGGCATGAGCCATGAGAGGGCGTCCGCGGCTTTCAGCAGGCGCGTCGACAGCCCGCTAAAATGCGGGCCGAAGCGCAGCCTGCTGTCCAGTATTAGGCCCAGATATTTTATCTGGGCCTCAACTCCGACCCTCACCCCCTCCACATAAATGTGGGCGTCGGGTGGGGGGCGCTGCCGGGGGCCGTGAAAGAACACGGCCTCCGTTTTGTGCAGCGCCACCCTCAAGCCCAGGCGGCGGATCCTCCCCGCTACTAAGGATCCGCCCGCCGAAGCCAAACTGGCCGCCTCCCTGAAAGTGCTCCCGCGGGAAGTGAGGAGAGTGTCATCTGCGTAACAGATGACACTCGTGCCTCGCAGAAGAGTTCCCCGCAGGAGCCAGTCATAACCGACGTTCCACAGAAGAGGCCCTAGAACGGACCCCTGTGGAACGCCGGTTCCCACAGTGTATCTCCGGAGCTGGCCAGCCCCGTCTACGAGGAGGACAGCACGGTCCTCCAGGTAGCTGGCCAGGAGGCCCCTCAAGTAAAGGGGCACTCCGTGGAACCGGAGCGCCTCCAGGATGGTGGAGTGGGGGATGGAGTTGAAGGCGTTGGCAATGTCGAATGACACAGCCAACACTCCATCCCCCACTCCTACCGCCTCTGTCACCTGGCCCTTGAGACGGGCCAGGGCGTCCACTGTCGAACGCCCAGCTCGAAAACCGAACTGGGCGTCCGACAGGTCCGGTCCCACGCTCCGAAGATGACACTTCAAGCGGCCGGCGATGATCCCCTCGAACATTTTACCGACCTCATCGAGCAGAACGATGGGCCGGTATGCCGAGGGGGAGTCCGCCGGCCGTCCCTCTTTGTGGAGGAGGCACAACTGGCCTTCCCGCCAAGGTTTCGGGAACCTCCCCGACGCGAAGCACGCGTCGAAGAGGTCCCGAAACCTTCCCTCCATCTCGGTGACCGCGATGGCCACCACCCTGGCGGGAACGCCGTCGGGGCCAGGAGCCGTCTTTTTGGCGCGGAGACGGAGTGTCGCCGCGCCAAATTCCTCCTCTGAAACCGGAGGAGGAGGAGCTTCCTCCTCCGGTCCTTCCCTTGGCGGGCCCATCGCTGGTGGGGTGAAGTGCGGATCCCTGCGCGGAAACAGGGACCGCACCACCACATCCAGGAGCGCTGGTTCTAGGGTCTCGGCAACCGGGGGACCAATGCGACGCAGTTTGTTCCGCGCCGCCTTATATGGTCTCCCGAATGGGTCGTTGTCGAGACCCTCCAGCAGCTCAGCCCTCGCCGCGTCCTTGGCGGCGCCGATGGCCGACTTGAAGGCCGCCCTCGCCACCACGTATGTGGAGTAGAGGCGGTCCTCCTCGGCCTCGTCCCGTCGGCGCCGCCGACGCGATCGGGTGTAGGCCCGCCGTGCCGCCACGCAGGTGGCCCGCAGCTCCGCCAACTCCTCCGACCACCAGTATACGGCGCGTCGGGGAGGTGGACGTCTCGACCGAGGCATGCTGGCGTTGCACACCTCGGTCAATGACCCCCTCAGTCGGGCCGCCGCCGCGTCCACGTCCAGGACGTCCCCGCCGGGACCTGGCCAAAGCCAGTCCTGGACGAACGCGGCCTCCCGTGCCGCCTCCCGATCCAGGTGGGTCAGAGCCCACCTTGGAAACGGGGAACGGCCCGACGATGAGGGGGTGCTGCGGCGCCCCCGTGGATTCTGGGGGGAGATCTCGAATCGCACGTAGCGGTGATCCGAGATCGTCTCCCCCAGTTCCACCCTCCAATTTCGAATGCGGGCGGCCAGTGCGGGCGTGGCAAAGGTGAGGTCCACGATGGACCCGCCCTGCCGTCGCACGCACGTCTGGACGCTCCCCCTATTCAAGAGGGAGAGACCAGACGTGGCCGCCCACAATTCCACCGCCCGCCCGCGGGCGTCGGTGGCCGGGTTTCCCCAGACCACCGACTTGGCATTCAGGTCTCCCATCACGGAGACCTGTCGTGGCGCCGTCCTCCCGATGACCGCCGTCAGGACCCCGAGGAAATCCTCGAAGTCCTGGAGAGGGCGGTTTGGGGAGAAGTAGACCCCCACAAGGGCCAACCCTCCCCACGCGGCGGCCACGTATCCCGGTCCCCTCTCTAAGAGCGAGAGGGGAGGGGAGTCCGAGGAAGACCGCGCCACGATTGCCACCGAGCCGTCACTATCTCCCAGCCAATTGCTGGGAGTATAGTACGGCTCGGCCACCACTGCCACATCCACCAACCACTCGGCCATCGACTGCACCAGTAAGTCCTGGGCAGCCCGGCAGTGGTTGGTGTTTGCCTGCAGGATGCGATGGTCGATACCCATTATTCGACCATCGCATCACCCTCGGCCACCGCCGCTGATGTCCCATCAGCGGGAGTGGTGGCAGCAGCGGCAGGACGGCTTATAGCCGCCTGCGGCTTGCCCTTCTTGGAGGGTGGACGGCATGACGTCCCCCCCATTATGTGGTCTGCGGGGCGACCACTATCCGCGCATGCTGCGCAATGCGGCTTGGCGGCCTCGCACGAGGCCGCCTTATGCCCCTGTTGCCCGCAGCGGAAGCAGGTGTCCGCCCTATCCACGGAGGACGGACACGTGGCTCGGGTGTGGCCAATCCCCAGGCACTTGAAGCAGCGCATCGGCGCTGCCTCAAGCACCCGGATCACGGCCCGGCTAAAGCCCACTAGTAGCCGCCCCTGGCATTTAGCCTGGGCGGCCAACACTGCGGCGACTGGGCACACCAGCCGGATAGTGCCCAGTCCACCGCGGCCGGGCCTAATGTCCCGACCCTGCACCGCTGCGGGTTCGCAGCCACCGGCATTTGCGACCGCCTCCACCACCTCCTCTTTGGTGACCGAGTCATCAAGACCGGTCACCTCAATGGTGGTGGTTTTGGTCGGCCTGGCGACCTTCGCCACGTCGGCGAGGACCTCCCGCAACTTGGTCGCGAAGAGGTCCGCATTTTTGCCGCCGTCCTTCCCCGGAAACTCGAATAAACGAGCTCCGGTTTGGGTCCGGCGGCAAGCGCCAATCCCCAACTCGGCGGGGTTGGCGACGGTACGAGCCCGTCTCAGGACGGACTCGTACGTTACCCCCTTCTTCGCGGCCTCGGGCACGATGGTCACCGTGACCGCCGCGGTTTTGGGGGCAACCAACTTCGGCGCCTTTGTGGCCGCCGCTGCAGCTGCCGGGGCAGCCGCCGGGGCAGCCTTCGGGGCAGCCGTGGCCTTCGTCGCCTTCTTGCCCTTTCCCCCCTTCCTAACCACCTCTGACCACGACTGGTTGGCTGGGGTGGTGGAGGGGAGGAGGGCGTCTCCCTGCTGAACCTGGGGGGGTGCCGTGATGGCAGCCGGCCCCGGTTTGGCGCCCGCACTCGTGCCGGGGGGAGACGGGGCCCCCGGCGACTTCTTCCCCTTGCCTTTGCCCTTTGAGGGCTTCGGGGCCTGGGGAGCCGCTGTCGGCGCTTTGTCAGCCGCTAGCGGCGGACGGAGCCGCTTCTCCGGCAGCAGGCGGTCCTCTATGCCTGCGAAGCAGGCACGAGTGAACGCCCTCTCCTCCATGACCACCCTGCGGAACATTTCCTCAAGGTTGGAGGAGGAGGGGGCGGGAACCGCCGCTGCCGACGGGGCCGCTGTCGACGCGGCCGCTGCCGACGGGGCCGAGGCCGACGGGGACGGGGCCGTTGCCTCAGCCAGCTTCTTATGAAGCTGGCTAACCTCAGCTTGCAGGCGATCGACCCTCGCCTGCAGCTGCCTCGTCTCTTCAGACGCAGTGCGCTGCGTCAGCTCCGCTACAATGCCGTGCAGGCTAGTTGCACGGCATTTGAGGGCCTTTTGAAAGGTCCCCTTTAGGTTGGAGGACCTGGAGGCGACCTCGACGATCTCCTCCATGTCCTCCTTCGCCAGCCGAGCCAGCTCAGCCACGGAGAGTCCGTCAAAAGTGGCTAGGGCGGAACCGTACCCGGCCCTCGCCTTGGCTGCGCGCGCCTGCCTTTCCTTCGCAGCAACCTTTTCTTCCAGCTCCAGCTCGAGCTCGGCCCGTCTGGCCAAGCCGAGCTGACGCTGGGCGTCCGCCAGACCCACATCGTGGGTGCCGGCCTGAGAACAAGTCGAAGGCGAAGCAGATGTCTGCTTCGCCTTCGACTTCCTCTTGGGCTTACTCTTGCTCGAGTCCGAGGAACCCTCGGACCCGAGCTTTAAGTACGCCCTCTTCAGGCTGCTCTCTGCAGCCACCCCACATACGGACGAGTCCAAGGCCACGGACTCGACATCCGAGTCCGAGAACTCGTCCGCCACGCTCATGCAGAGGCTCGCCACGGATGGTGCGCGACTAGCCTCTGAGGCCGAACACTCGCCCTTTGGTTGGCCCTGAGAAGGGCCTTTGGGTTGGCCCTGAGAAGGGCCTTTTGGTTGGCCCTGAGAAGGGCCTTTTGGGGCGAAACGCCCGGAAGCGTTCCGCAATGGTTTCGGCGGCATAATGACAACCAGAAACCAAATCCACAATAACAATTAAAAACAACAATAAAACCAACCCACAATAGAATAAAACCCACGATAAAAACAATATTAAAAACCACAATCCGCAATCGCCCTCAGAATACAATAAAATCGCACGATCGCGTAGGTCACAGTGCTTGTTAGCCACCGGTCTGCCACTCCGTTACGGTGGTCAGACACGGCGTTGCCCGGGGTACACTGCGAGGAAGTCAGCACTGTGGGGCGTACCCCAACCCCAACCTAACCTTTTTTTTTTTTTTTTTTTTTTTTTGTTGTCGCTGGGGAAAATGACAATTACGCATCCCCACCCGTCGGGGGACGGGCAGGGTATGTGGGACTCCCCGGGAGAGAGCCTCCCGGTATACCCACTAAAAACCCCAGCGGCGCTCCGGCATCGCCATAGTGGCGGGGGAGTGGGGGAGTGGCACAGCCTGGGCTTCCTCTCCCCCGCCGGCGAATCCCGCCTAATTAGGCGGGCCCTCATTTGCCCCTCCTAGGAGGGGGACCGAAGCTCCCACATGGTGAGCTGTGTAAGGCGGACGCGGGCACCCCCGTGCCTCACGCCCGCCGCTCACCTCAGGGCGGGAGAAAGCGGGCGAAATCCCGCCTTCTCCTGCCCCTACGCCGCCTACGGAGCGCTGGAGCGAGGGGATCCTCCTCTCGCTCGCGCTCCGCGGCCTCCTTCTGCGACATCACGACCTCGCAGAAGGAGGCCATCGCCGCCCAGGCCCCCTCGCTCCCCACCATCGCTCTGACGATGGCGGGCAGCGAGAGGTCCCCTCCTACCGCCGCGACAAGATCGCGGCGCGGCCCGGCCCACGACGGGCACACCGCGAGGGTGTGGTCCGCCGCGTCCTCCGCCGCGCCGCAACCGTGGCACGACGGCGTCTCCTCTCGTCCTATCCGGTGCAGGTACCTGCCGAAGCAGCCGTGACCGGAGAGTACCTGCACCAGACGGAAGGAGAGGAACCCGTGACGCCTGTCGAGCCAGTCCCTTAGGACTGGCCCGATGGCGTCGAGGGTGCGACGGCCGAACACCGCGGAGGCGAGGTCGCGCGTCCAATGTTGGACGATGGCGTCCCTCGCCTCCCGGCGGACGGCCTCCCTCAACTCCGGGGCCGGACGCTCGCCAAGCGCCCTGCGCCCCGCCGTCCACTCGTACACTCTGGCGAGCACCCAGGCCTCGAGCTCCCAAGGCGGGGTGCTCGCCAGAGCGCATGCCGAAGCGAAGCCTACCGTGCGGTAGGCCCGCGCTGCCCGCTGGGCGATGGCCCTTTGGGGCGCCCGTAGGGCGGTGAGGTTCTCCCTCCTATTGAGGGAGTCCGCCCAAATGGGGGCCCCGTAAAGGGCCATGCTCCGCAGAATGCCGGCGTACAAACGCCGGCACCGCATGCTCGGCCCTCCCATGTTCGGCATGAGCCATGAGAGGGCGTCCGCAGCCTTCAGCAGGCGCGTCGACAGCCCGCTGAAATGCGGGCCGAAGCGCAGCCTGCTGTCCACAATGAGGCCCAGATACTTGATCTGGGCCTCGACCCGGATCCTGACGCCCTCCACAAAAATGTGGGCGTCAGGTGGGGGGCGCTGCCGGGGGCCGTGAAAGAACACGGCCTCCGTTTTGTGCAGCGCCACCCGCAAGCCCAGGCGGCGGATCCTCCCCGCCACCAAGGATCCGCCCGCCGAGGCCAAACTGGCCGCCTCCCTATAACTGCTCCCGCGGGAAGTGAGGAGAGTGTCATCTGCGTAGCAGATGACACTCGTGCCTCGCAGAAGAGTTCCCCGCAGGAGCCAGTCATAACCGACGTTCCACAGGAGAGGCCCTAGAACGGACCCCTGTGGAACGCCGGTTCCCACAGCGTATCTCCGGAGCTGGCCAGCCCCGTCTACGAGGAGGACAGCACGGTCCTCCAGGTAGCTGGCCAGGAGGCCCCGCAGGTAAAGGGGCACTCCGTGGAACCGCAGCGCCTCCAGGATGGTGGAGTGGGGGATGGAGTTGAAGGCGTTGGCAATGTCGAATGACACAGCCAACACTCCATCCCCCACTCCTACCGCCTCTGTCACCTGACCCTTGAGACGGGCCAGGGCGTCCACTGTCGAACGCCCAGCTCGAAAACCGAACTGGGCGTCCGACAGGTCCGGTCCCACGCTCCGAAGATGACACTTCAGGCGGCCGGCGATGATCCCCTCGAACATTTTACCGACCTCATCGAGCAGAACGATGGGCCGGTATGCCGAGGGGGAGTCCGCCGGCCGTCCCTCTTTGTGGAGGAGGCACAACTGGCCTTCCCGCCAAGGTTTCGGGAACCTCCCCGACGCGAAGCATGCGTCGAAGAGGTCCCGAAACCTTCCCTCCATCTCGGTGGCTGCGATGGCCACCACCCTGGCGGGAACGCCGTCCGGGCCAGGAGCCGTCTTTTTGGCGCGGAGACGGAGAGTCGCCGCGCCAAATTCCTCCTCTGAAACCGGAGGAGGAGGAGCTTCCTCCTCCGGTCCTTCCCTTGGCGGGCCCATCGCTGGTGGGGTGAAGTGCGGATCCCTGCGCGGAAACAGGGACCGCACCATCCCATCCAGGAGCGCTGGTTCCAGGGTCTCGGCAACCGGGGGACCAATGCGACGCAGTTTGTTCCGCGCCGCCTTATATGGCCTCCCGAATGGGTCGTTGTCGAGACCCTCCAGCAGCTCAGCCCTCGCCGCGTCCTTGGCGGCGCCGATGGCCGACTTGAAGGCCGCCCTTGTGTGTGGACTCCCCGGGAGAGAGCCTCCCGGTATACCCACTAAAAACCCCAGCGCAACTCCGGCATCGCCGTAGTGGCGGGGGAGTGGGAAACTAGCACAGCCTAAGCTACCTCTCCCCCGCCGGCGAAACCCGCCTAGAAAGGCGGGCCCTCATTTGCCCCTCTTAAAGAGGGGCCGTGGCTCCCGCGTGGTGAGCGGTGCAAGGCGGGCGCGGGCACCCCCGTGCCTCACGCCCGCCGCTCACCTCAGGGCGGGAGAAAGCGGGCGAAATCCCGCCTTCTCCTGCCCCTACGCCGCCTGCGGAGCGCCGGAGCGAGGGGATCCTCCTCCCGCTCGCGCTCCGCGGCCTCCTTCTGCGACATCACGACCTCGCAGAAGGAGGCCATCGCCGCCCAGGCCCCCTCGCTCCCCACCATCGCTCTGACGACGGCGGGCAGCGAGAGGTCCCCTCCTACCGCCGCGACAAGATCGCGGCGCGGCAAGGCTCACGACGGGCACACCGCGAGGGTGTGGTCCGCCGCGTCCTCCGCCGCGCCGCAACCGTGGCACGACGGCGTCTCCTCTCGTCCTATCCGGTGCAGGTACCTGCCGAAGCAGCCGTGACCGGAGAGTACCTGCACCAGACGGAAGGAGAGGAACCCGTGACGCCTGTCGAGCCAGTCCCTCAGGACTGGCCCGATGGCGTCGAGGGTGCGACGGCCGAACACCGCGGAGGCGACAACAACACTCCATCCCCCACTCCTACCGCCTCTGTCACCTGACCCTTGAGACGGGCCAGGGCGTCCACTGTCGAACGCCCAGCTCGAAAACCGAACTGGGCGTCCGACAGGTCCGGTCCCACGCTCCGAAGATGACACTTCAGGCGGCCGGCGATGATCCCCTCGAACATTTTACCGACCTCATCGAGCAGAACGATGGGCCGGTATGCCGAGGGGGAGTCCGCCGGCCGTCCCTCCTTGTGGAGGAGGCACAATTGGCCTTCCCGCCAAGGTTTCGGGAACCTCCCCGACGCGAAGCACGCGTCGAAGAGGTCCCGAAACCTTCCCTCCTGTCCGGTGCTGCGGCGCCCCCGTGGATTCTGGGGGGAGATCTCGAATCGCACGTAGCGGTGATCCGAGATCGTCTCCCCCAGTTCCACCCTCCAATTTCGAATGCGGGCGGCCAGTGCGGGCGCGGCAAAGGTGAGGTCCACTATGGACCCGCCCTGCCGCCGCACACACGTCTGGACGCTCCCCCTATTCAAGAGGGAGAGACCAGACGAGGCCGCCCACAATTCCACCGCCCGCCCGCGGGCGTCGGTGGCCGGGTTTCCCCAGACCACCGACTTGGCATTCAGGTCTCCCATCACGGAGACCTGTCGTGGCGCCGTCCTCCCGATGACCGCCGTCAGGACCCCGAGGAAATCCTCGAAGTCCTGGAGAGGGCGGTTTGGGGAGAAGTAGGCCCCCACAAGGGCCAACCCTCCCCACGCGGCGGCCACGTATCCCGGTCCCCTCTCTAAGAGCGAGAGGGGAGGGGAGTCCGAGGAAGACCGCGCCACGATTGCCACCGAGCCGTCACTATCTCCCAGCCAATTGCTGGGAGTATAGTACGGCTCGGCCACCACTGCCACATCCACCAACCACTCGGCCATCGACTGCACCAGCAGGTCCTGGGCAGCCCGGCAGTGGTTGGTGTTTGCCTGCAAGATGCGATGGTCGGTACCCATTACTCGACCATCGCATCACCCTCGTCGGCCACCGCCGCTGGGATCACAGCGGCGGTGGTGGCAGCAGCGGCAGGCCGGCTTATAGCCGCCTGCGGCTTGCCCTTCTTCGCGGGAGGTCGGCATGCGCTCCCCCCCATTACGTGGTCCGCGGGGCGACCACTGTCGGCGCATGCCGCGCAATGCGGCTTGGCGGCCTCGCACGAGGCCGCCTTATGCCCCTGTTGCCCGCAACGGAAGCATGTGTCCGCCCTGTCCACTGTGGACGGACACATGGCTCGGGTGTGGCCAATCCCCAGGCACTTGAAGCAGCGCATCGGCGCTGCCTCAAGCACCCGGATCACGGCCCGGCTAAAGCCCACCAGTAGCCGCCCTTGGCATTTAGCCTGGGCGGCCAACACTGCGGCGACTGGGCACTCCAGCCGGATAGAGCCCAGTCCACCTCGGCCGGGCCTTATGTCCCGAGCTACAACCGCTGCGGGTTCACAGCCTCCCACCTTGGCGATGGCCGCCACCACCTCCTCCTTGGTGACCGAGTCATCTAGACCGGTCACCTCAATGGAGATGGTTTTAGTTGGCCTGGCGACCTTCGCCACGTCGGCAAGCACCTCCCTCAGCTTGCCGGCGAACAGGTCGGCGTTTTTGCCGCCGTCCTTCCCCGGAAACTCGAAAAGACGAGCTCCGGTTTGGGTCCGACGGCAGGCACCGAGCCCTAGCTCGGCGGGGTCCGCGACGGCACGAGCCCGTCTCAGGACGGACTCGTAGGTGACGCCCCTCTCGGCGGCCTCGGGGACTATGGTCACCGTGACCGCCGCGGATTTGGGAGGAACCAGCTTCCTCCCGCCGACCGTAGCCTTATTGGCTGCCGGGGCTGTCGCCGGGGCAGCTGCCGGGGCAGCCGCCGCAGCAGCCGCCGAGGCAGCCGGGGCCTTGTTCGCCTTCTTCCTCCCCTTCTTCACCACCTCGGACCACGACTGGTTGGACGGGGTGGTGGATGGGAGGAGGGCGTCTACCTCCTGAACCTGCGGGGCGGATGCCGCGATGGCAGCCGGCCCCGGTTTGGCGCCCGCACTTGTGCCGGGGGGAGACGGAGCCCCCGGCGACTTCTTCCCCTTGCCTTTGCCCTTTGAGGGCTTCGGGGCCTGGGGAGCCGCTGTCGGCGCCTTGTCGGCCGCTAGCGGCGGACGGAGCCGCTTCTCCGGCAGCAGGCGGTCCTCTATGCCTGCGAAGCAGGCACGAGTGAACGCCCTCTCCTCCATGACCACCTTGCGGAACAATTCCTCAAGGTTGGAGGAGGAGGGGGCGGGAACCGCCGCTGCCGGCGGGGCCGCTGCCGACGCGGCCGTTGCCGACGGGGCTGAGGCCGACGGGGACGGGGCCGTAGCCTCGGCCAGCTTCTTATGAAGCTGGCTAACCTCAGCTTGCAGGCGATCGACCCTCGCCTGCAGCTGCCTCGTCTCGTCTGACGCAGTGCGCTGCGTCAGCTCCATTATTATGCCGTGCAAGCTAGTTGCACGGCATTTCAGCGCCTTCTGGAAGGTCCCCTTGAGGTTGGAGGACCTGGAGGCGACCTCGACGATCTCCTCCTTGTCCTCCACCGCCAAGCGGACCAACTCAGCCACTGACAGGCCGTCAAAACTGACGAGGGCCGAACCATAACCGGCCCTCGCCTTGGCTGCGCGCCTCTCCTTGGCGGCAACCATCTCCTCCAGTTCCAGCTCGGCCTCGGCCCGTCTGGCCAAGCCGAGCTGGCGCTGGGCGTCTGCCAAACCCACATCGTGGGTGCCAGCCTGAGAAGAAGTCGATGGCGAAGCATTCTTCGCCTTCGACTTCTTCTTGTTGGGCTTACCTTTGGCCGAGCCCGAGGAGCCCTCGGACCCGAGCCTCAAGTAGGCCCTCTTCAGGCTGCGCTCCGCAGCCACTCCACACACAGAGGACGAGTCCCCGACAACGGACCCCATGTCCGAGTCGGAGAACTCGTCCTCTCCGCAGAAGCCCGTCGCAGAAGGTGCGCGACTCGCCTCCGACGCCGACATTTCGTCGGGGTGGCCCTGAGAAGGGCCTTTGGGTTGGCCCTGAGAAGGGCCTTTTGGGACGAAACGCCCGGAAGCGTCTCGCATTGGTTTCGGCATCGCCACCAAAAACCAAATCCTCAATAAAAACAAGTAAAACCTCAATAAAAACAAATAAAACCACAATAAAACCTACCCACAATATAAAAACCCACGATAAAAACAATACTAAAAACCACACTGTACGCAATCGCCCTCAAGTAAGATAAAAATTCGCAGATCGCGTACGTCACAGCGCTTGTTAGCCACCGGTCTGCCACTCCGTTACGGTGGTCAGACACGGCGTTGCCCGGGGAACACTGCGAGGAAGTCAGCACTGTGGGGCGTCCCCCAACCTAACATTTTTTTTTTTTTTTTTTTTTTGACGCTGTGGGAATGCATTTACGCACCATACCCCGAAGGGCGTGTGTGGGACTCGCCCAGCTCTGTAGCCAGGAATACCCACTAAACCCAACAGCGGCACACCGACATCGCCTTAGTGGCGGGGTCATGGGATGTAGCAAGCCTGCCGTCCACAACCCCGCCGGCGATTCCTGCCCGAAGGCAGGCCCACAGTGGGCCCTCCATAGGGAGGGGCCCGGCTGGTCACGTCTCCGTGTGCGAGAAGACGCAGCAGCCACGGGTTTTTTAGCGAGGTGTCCTTCCTCTTAGCCCC
Organism: Sesamia inferens; assembly: GCA_037179545.1. Classification (NCBI taxonomy): domain Eukaryota; kingdom Metazoa; phylum Arthropoda; class Insecta; order Lepidoptera; family Noctuidae; genus Sesamia; species Sesamia inferens. The sequence goes on along the minus strand of CM073947.1, from coordinate 22,324,343 downwards.
ACTCGTTTGCCCGGAAGCAAACGGGGCCCCCAGCTCCTCTCAGTGAGGAGGCCGGGTTGCCCGACGCCCCCAACCTAACCTTTTTTTTTTTTTTTTTTTTTTTTTTTTTTTTTTTTTTTTTTTTTTTTTTTTTTTTGACGCTGTGGGAATGCATTTACGCACCATACCCCGAAGGGCGTGTGTGGGACTCGCCCAGCTCTGTAGCCAGGAATACCCACTAAACCCAACAGCGGCACACCGACATCGCCTTGGCGGCGGGGTCATGGGAAGTAGCATGCCTGCCGACCAATCCCCCGCCGGCGATTCCTGCCCGAAGGCAGGCCCACAGTGGGCCCTCCATAGGGAGGGGCCCGGCTGGGTACGTCTTCGTGTGCAAGAAGACGCAGCAGCCAAGGGTTTTTTAGCGAGGTGTCCTTCCTCTTAGCCCCTCTCGTTTGCCCGAAAGCAAACGGGGCCCCCAGCTCCTCTCAGTGAGGAGACCGGGTTGCCCGACGGTGACCCGGACTTCGGGTCACGTCAGCCACCTGGAGTGGTGGCCGACCCGCCGCGCGTGACCGCCGAAGCGGTCCCCACTTCTGGTTTTGGTCCGCGCCGGTAAACCGGTAACCCCCATATCTGGGGGCCGTTCCCCTATCCGCCACCTGGGGACGCGTCCGATGGCAGGTCCAGAAACTGCGCACGGACCCCCAACCTTTTTTTTTTTTTTTTTTTTTTTGATGTCGCTGGGGAAAATGACAATTACGCATCCCCACCCGTCGGGGGACGGGCAGGGTATGTGGGACTCCCCGGGAGAGAGCCTCCCGGTATACCCACTAAAAACCCCAGCGGCGCTCCGGCATCGCCATAGTGGCGGGGGAGTGGGAAACTAGCATAGCCTCGCTACCTCTCCCCCGCCGGCGAAACCCGCCTACTAAGGCGGGCCCTCATTTGCCCCTCTTAAGGAGGGGCCGTGGCTCCCGCGTGGTGAGCGGTGCAAGGCGGGCGCGGGCACCCCCGTGCCTCACGCCCGCCGCTCACCTCAGGGCGGGAGAAAGCGGGCGAAATCCCGCCTTCTCCTGCCCCTACGCCGCCTGCGGAGCGCCGGAGCGAGGGGATCCTCCTCCCGCTCGCGCTCCGCGGCCTCCTTCTGCGACATCACGACCTCGCAGAAGGAGGCCATCGCCGCCCAGGCCCCCTCGCTCCCCACCATCGCTCTGACGACGGCGGGCAGCGAGAGGTCCCCTCCTACCGCCGCGACAAGATCGCGGCGCGGCACGGCCCACGACGGGCACACCGCGAGGGTGTGGTCCGCCGTGTCCTCCGCCGCGCCGCAACCGTGGCACGACGGCGTTTCCTCTCGTCCTATCCGGTGCAGGTACCTGCCGAAGCAGCCGTGACCGGAGAGTACCTGCACCAGACGGAAGGAGAGGAACCCGTGACGCCTGTCGAGCCAGTCCTTCAGGACTGGCCCGATGGCGTCGAGGGTGCGACGGCCGAACACCGCGGAGGCGAGGTCGCGCGTCCAATGTTGGACGATGGCGTCCCTCGCCTCCCGGCGGACGGCCTCCCTCAACTCCGGGGCCGGACGCTCGCCCAGCGCCCTGCGCCCCGCCGTCCACTCGTACACTCTGGCGAGCACCCAGGCCTCGAGCTCCCAAGGCGGGGTGCTCGCCAGAGCGCATGCCGAAGCGAAACCTACCGTGCGGTAGGCCCGCGCTACCCGCTGGGCGATGGCCCTTTGGGGCGCCCGAAGGGTGGTGAGGTTCTCCCTCCTGTGGAGGGAGTCCGCCCAAATTGGGGCCCCGTAAAGGGCCATGCTCCTCAGTATGCCGGCGTATAACCGCCGGCAACGACTGCTCGGCCCTCCCATGTTCGGCATGAGCCATGAGAGGGCGTCCGCGGCTTTCAGCAGGCGCGTCGACAGCCCGCTAAAGTGCGGGCCGAAGCGCAGCCTGCTGTCCAGCATGAGGCCCAGATACTTCATCTGGGCCTCAACCCCGACCCTCACCCCCTCCACATAAATGTGGGCGTCGGGTGGGGGGCGCCGCCGGGGGCCGTGAAAGAACACAGCCTCCGTTTTGTGCAGCGCCACCCTCAAGCCCAGGCGGCGGATCCTTCCCGCCACTAAGGATCCGCCCGCCGACGCCAAACTGGCCGCCTCCCGGAAGGTGCTCCCGCGGGAAGTGAGGAGAGTGTCATCTGCGTAGCAGATGACACTCGTACCTCGTAGGAGGATTCCCCGCAGGAGCCAGTCATAACCGACGTTCCACAGAAGAGGCCCTAGAACGGACCCCTGTGGAACGCCGGTTTCTACGCCATATCGCCGGACCTGGCCAGCCCCGTCCACGAGGAGGACGGCACGGTCCTCCAAGTAGCTGGCCAGGAGGCCCCGCAGATAAAGGGGCACACCGTGGAACCGGAGCGCCTCCAGGATGGTGGAGTGGGGGATGGAGTTGAAGGCGTTGGCAATGTCGAATGACACAGCCAACACTCCATCCCCCACTCCTACCGCCTCTGTCACCTGGCCCTTGAGAAGGGCCAGGGCGTCCACTGTCGAACGGCCAGCTCGAAAACCGAACTGGGCGTCCGACAGGTCCGGTCCCACGTTCCGCAAATGGCGCTTCAGGCGGGCGGCGATAATCCCCTCGAACATCTTACCGGCCTCGTCAAGCAAGACGATGGGCCGGTAAGCCGAGGGGGAGTCCGCCGGCCGCCCTTCCTTCCGGAGGAGGCACAGTTGGCCTTCCCGCCAAGGTTTCGGGAACCTCCCCGACGCGAAGCACGCGTCGAAGAGGTCCCGAAACCTTCCCTCCATCTCGGTGACCGCGATGGCCACCACCCTGGCGGGAACGCCGTCGGGGCCAGGAGCCGTCTTTTTGGCGCGGAGACGGAGTGTCGCCGCGCCAAATTCCTCCTCTGAAACCGGAGGAGGAGGAGCTTCCTCCTCCGGTCCTTCCCTTGGCGGGCCCATCGCTGGTGGGGCGAAGTGCGGATCCCTGCGCGGAAACAGGGACCGCACCACCCCATCCAGGAGCGCTGGTTCCAGGGTCTCGGCAACCGGGGGACCAATGCGACGCAGTTTGTTCCGCGCCGCCTTATATGGTCTCCCGAATGGGTCGTTGTCGAGACCCTCCAGCAGCTCAGCCCTCGCCGCGTCCTTGGCGGCGCCGATGGCCGACTTAAAGGCCGCCCTCGCCCCCACGTATGTGGAGTAGAGGCGGTCCTCTTCGGCCTCGTCCCGTCGGCGCCGCCGCCGCGATCGGGTGTAGGCCCGCCGTGCCGCCACGCAGGTGGCCCGCAGCTCCGCCAACTCCTCCGACCACCAGTACACGGCGCGTCGGGGAGGTGGACGTCTCGACCGAGGCATGCTGGCGTTGCATACCTCGGTCAATGACCCCCTCAGTCGGGCCGCCGCCGCGTCCACGTCCAGGACGTCCCCGCCGGGACCTGGCCATAGCCAGTCCTGGACGAACGCGGCCTCCCGTGCCGCCTCCCGATCCAGGTGGGTCAGAGCCCACCTTGGAAACGGGGAACGGCCCGACGATGAGGGGGTGCTCCGGCGCCCCCGTGGATTCTGGGGGGAGATCTCGAATCGCACGTAGCGGTGATCCGAGATCGTCTCCCCCAGTTCCACCCTCCAATTTCGAATGCGGGCGGCCAGTGCGGGCGTGGCAAAGGTGAGGTCCACAATGGACCCGCCCTGCCGCCGCACGCACGTCTGGACGCTCCCCCTATTCAAGAGGGAGAGACCAGACGAGGCCGCCCACAATTCGACCGCCTGACCGCGGGCGTCGGTGGCCGGGTTTCCCCAGACCACCGACTTGGCATTCAGGTCTCCGAGCACGGAGACCTGTCGTGGCGCCGTCCTCCCGATGACCGCCGTCAGGACCCCGAGGAAATCCTCGAAGTCCTGGAGAGGGCGGTTTGGGGAGAAGTAGACCCCCACAAGGGCCAACCCTCCCCACGCGGCGGCCACGTATCCCGGTCCCCTCTCTAAGAGCGAGAGGGGAGGGGAGTCCGAGGAAGACCGCGCCACGATTGCCACCGAGCCGTCACTATCTCCCAGCCAATTGCTGGGAGTATAGTACGGCTCGGCCACCACTGCCACATCCACCAACCACTCGGCCATTGACTGCACCAGCAGGTCCTGGGCAGCCCGGCAGTGGTTGGTGTTTGCCTGCAAGATGCGATGGTCGATACCCATTATTCGACCATCGCATCACCCTCGGCCACCGCCGCTGATGGGACATCAGCGGGAGTGGTGGCAGCAGCGGCAGGACGGCTTGTAGCCGCCTGCGGCTTGCCCTTCTTGGTGGGGGGTCGGCATGAGCTCCCCCCCATCACATGGTCCGCAGGGCGGCCACTGTCGGCGCATGCCGCGCAATGTGGCTTGGCGGCATCGCACGAGGCCGCCATATGCCCCTGCTTCCCGCAGCGGAAGCATGTGTCCGCCCTGTCCACGGTGGACGGACACATGGCTCGGGTGTGGCCGATGCCGAAGCACTTGAAGCAGCGCATCGGCGCTGCCTCAAGTACCCGGATCACGGCCCGGCTAAACCCTACCAAGAGCCGTCCTTGGCATTTTGCCCGGACGGCCAACACTGCGGCGACTGGGCACACCAGCCGGATAGTGCCCAGTCCACCGCGGCCGGGCCTAATAGCCCGAGCCTGCACCGCTGCGGGTTCGCAGCCGCCTGCCGAGGCGATGGCCGCCACCACCTCCTCCTTGGTGACCGAGTCGTCGAGACCGGTCACCTCGATGGCTGTGGCCTTCGTCGGTCTGGCGACCTTCGCCACATCGGCGAGGACCTCCCGCAGCTTGACTGCGAAGAGGTCCGCATTTTTGCCGCCGTCCTTCCCCGGAAACTCGAATAGTCGAGCTCCGGTTTGGGTCCGGCGGCAAGCGCCAATCCCCAACTCGGCGGGGTTGGCGACAGTACGAGCCCGTCTTAACACGGACTCGTACGTTACCCCCTTCTCCGCGGCCTCGGGCACGATGGTCACCGTGACCGCCGCGGATTTGGGGGCAACCAGCTTCGGCGCCTTTGGGGCCGCCGCTGCAGCTGCCGGGGCAGCGGCCGGGGCAGCCGCCGAGGCAGCCGGGGCCTGGGACGCCTTCTTGCCCTTTCCCTTTCCCTTCCTAACCACCTCTGACCACGACTGGTTGGCTGGGGTGGTGGAAGGGAGGAGGGCGTCTCCCTCCTGCACCTGGGGGGGTGCCACGTTGGCAACCGGCCCCGGTTTGGCGCCCGCACTCGTACTGGGGGTAGGCATAGCCCCCGGCGACTTTTTCCCCTTGCCTTTGCCCTTTGAGGGCTTTGGGGCCTGGGGAGCCGCTGTCGGCGCCTTGTCGGCCGCTAGCGGCGGACGGAGCCGCCTCTCCGGCATCAGGCGGTCCTCTATGCCTGCGAAGCAGGCACGAGTGAACGCCCTCTCCTCCATGACCACTTTGCGGAACAATTCCTCAAGGTGGGAGGAGGAGGGGGCGGGAACCGCCGCTGCCGACGGGGCCGCTGCCGACGCGGCCGCTGCCGACGGGGCCGAGGCCGACGGGGACGGGGCCGTAGCCTCAGCCAGCTTCTTATGAAGCTGGCTAACCTCAGCTTGCAGGCGATCGACCCTCGCCTGCAGCTGCCGCGTCTCGTCTGAGGCAGAGCGTTGCGTCAGCTCAGACACAATGCCGTGCAAGCTGTTTGCACGGCATTTAAGGGCCTTCTGGAAGGTACCCTTCAAATTTGAGGACCTGGAGGCGACCTCAATGATCTCCTCCATGTCCTCCTTCGCCAGCCGAGCTAGCTCCGCCACGGAGAGGCCCTCGAAGGAGACGAGGGCCGAACCGTATCCGGCCCTTGCCTTGGCTGCGCGCCTCTCCTTGGCGGCAACCAACTCCTCCAGTTCCAGCTCGGCCTCGGCCCGTCTGGCCAAGCCGAGCTGGCGCTGGGCGTCTGCCAAACCCACGTCGTGGGTGCCAGCCTGAGAAGAAGTCGATGGCGAAGCATTCTTCGCCTTCGACTTCTTCTTGTTGGGCCTGCCCTTGGCCGAGCCCGAGGAGCCCTCGGACCCGAGCCTCAGGTAGGCCCTCTTCAGGCTGCGCTCCGCAGCCACTCCACACACAGAGGACGAGTCCCCGACAACGGACCCCATGTCCGAATCGGAGAACTCGTCCTCTCCGCAGAAGCCCGTCGCAGAAGGTGCGCGACTCGCCTCCGACGCCGACATTTCGTCGGGGTGGCCCTGAGAAGGGCCTTTGGGTTGGCCCTGAGAAGGGCCTTTTGATACGAAACGCCCGGAGGCATTCCGCAATGGTTTCGGAGGCATAATGACAACCAGAAACCAAATCCACAATAACAATTAAAAACAACAATAAAACCAACCCACAATAGAATAAAACCCACGATAAAAACAATAATAAAAACCACAATGTACGCAATCGCCCTCAAGTAAAATAAAAATTCGCAGATCGCGTAGGTCACAGTGCCTGTTAGCCACCGGTCTGCCACTCCGTTACGGTGGTCAGACACGGCGTTGCCCGGGGTACACTGCGAGGAAGTCAGCACTGTGGGGCGTACCCCAACCTAACCTAACCTAACCTAACCTACTATCAACTACGACGAGTTGTCTCAAGCTCAAGAAAACGACAGTTGTATCCCTACATTGTCTTGTAGCGCGTAGGTCGTGTCGCGTAATTAAAACTCAGATAAATCGAACTTTATGTATTGCACGAATGTAAAGGAGTACAATGTATTTGACGTGTAAAATGACGCGATACAAGAGTGTGATCAAGGAATAATGACGTTGTATAATGATGTTGTACAATGATGTAGAATATGATAATAATGTGTCTTACAAGCTATGCACTCACTTAAATACTAACTATCTCTATACTAACTATCTCTAAATGATAGTGGGGTAACCAATAACGAATCAGCTTCCGTCCTGCGATGTCCACGCGGACGTTGCGTGCGTTCTTGATGCTGATTCGTTGCTCGAGGCAGGCCACGGCGTATGATTGGTTAACGTATAACGCGCGCCAATTCAGTCACGTGCTAGATGACTCGTTATGGTTCCCACGGACGTTGACCGTTCGACCTGCAGATGTGTTCCGGGGTGAAGAATGAGAATCCTCCCGGAGTGAGGGTCGGAACCCTCGCTGCGGGGGTCTGCGTCGCTGGGACGCGCGCCATGACTTCCGCGATCCTCGTATGATTAATAGTCGACCTTTTTGGTGTAATTTGTAAGAGGACATGTGTAGCCTTTGTACATCGCCACAATAGCGAACACGTGTGGCATTTGTACAATGCTACAATATGCTACAATACCATTAGATTCTACCATAACCTTCAAAAGGCTACAGTTTCCATTTCGTTTAGCTTTCGCCATGTCTATAAATAAATCTCAAAGTCAAACAATGTCCATTTGTGGTTTAGATTTGGAAAATTCATGTTTTTCTCATGGGCAACTATATGTTGCGTGTTCACTTGTTGGGAAACCGTCGAATCTATTTGTGTTAGCTAAAGACAGGTTAACCAAAAACATTGTGCACCGATTGGTGTTAATTTAAATTGAAATTGAAAGTATTTATAATTCAAAAAATAGATATTAATGTTTAAAAGTTTAAGACTGTCTGCCTTGCCTACCTCATTCATGAGTTTAAGCGTCACATGTTATTTACTGTATTATACTGTAATATACTTATATTTGTTATAAAATTAAATGGAAATAATAAATCTCATAAATTTTTATTTTCTACCTATTGATTTCTGCTTAATATTAAGTGTAAGAACATTTTAATTAATTGTGTTCAACGTACTTCCCCTTCAAATCTCAATCCAGTGAATTTGTATACCAACATCAACATTTTCGTCTTTGTTCGTAAATAATTTCATTGTACTAAAGGGTTATAGTAGTAGAAAGTCAAATAAGGAGATCACCATATCTATAATATAAAAATGAATCGCAAAATGTGTTTGTAAGCGCATAACTCAACAACGCCTGGACCAATTTGGCCAAATCTTTTTTTAAAATGTTCGTTGAAGTTCAAGGATGGTTCTTACGGCGAGAAAAAATAGAATTATTGCTGGAAAAACCCTAAAAATAGCCCTTTTCTTTTTCCCATACAAATGATTTGTAACTAAAACGCGTCAATTTGAGCTTTATTGCTATGGTATAAAGTTCACTGTTGTCTAAGCAATGTAGGTGTGTTCCTAACGTCAAAGATCATATCTATCAAAACAATGTGCGTGTGTGCGTTGGAGCACAGAATACATAGTTGGAGGAGTTTAATGTCGCGTTCCGAAACCCGCGTTTCTTTTGTATTAGTTTCGGCACAGTTTAATGTCGCGTTCCGAAACTCGCGTTTCTTTTGTATTAGTTTCGGCACGCGAGATAAAATGCATCAGTTTCCACGTCATTACATCAGTCAAACAAAAATCGCGTTACCAACAGTGTTTTATTATTTTTAATATCCAAATTTTAAATAAATAAAACAATTCGTACGGCTTAAAAGGATTTGACTTCAAGTCATATCAAATTTAAAAAAAAAATTGTCTGTTACCTAATCTACTGAGTTTGCTTTTGTCAACTGATACACGAAACAAATTCGTATATCGTGTTTTGTGCAGAGTGTTTAGTTAGTTAGTGTTTGTTTAGTTCGTGATTAGTGAAAAAATAATTTATAATCTACTGAGTTTGCTTTTGTCAACTGATACACGAAACAAATTCGTATATCGTGTTTTGTGCATAGTGTTTAGTTAGTTAGTGTTTGTTTAGTTCGTGATTAGTGAAAAAATAATTTATATTTGATATGCCTCCTATAAGACGAAGCAATTTAGGTAGAAGAACCAGAAATGCTACAAACCAAGCTAATTACCGATCTAATCGTACTGCACAAGAACGTGACGACGGAAATGAACGTGAGAATTCGGATATCACAAACGCGTGAAGCGCGAGCGCGACATTCAACTAATAATCGCGCAAGTTTGAATCGAGCTGCTTTCAGTTACGATGTGTCAATTGACTACAGTAACTACCAATGTGTTGTTATTGGTTCTATGAACTCGGTTTGGTCACACTGTAAGGCATTAAAATACAAAAATGAAGCCAATGGATTGTGTTGCGCAAATGGTAAAGTGAAATTGATACCATTGGATCCACCACCAGAACCATTGTACTCATTGGTTTCAGGAATAGGAACAGATTCTATACATTTTTTGACACATATCCAACAATATAACAATTGCTTTCAAATGACTTCATTTGGGGCAACAAATGTAGTTCGGGAAAATTTTATGCCAACTTTCAAGGTATGTCTTATAGCAGTTACTCATAATTATTTTAGCGAACAAAATTTTCTGTCACCAAAGTTAAGATGTGTGACTAATCTTCAATTTCTTAATCACTTATATATCACTTAGTCATCATATTATATGGTGATTCAGTTTCAGTGACACTTTTATTATATTTTATATTTGATAGATATTAATTAAAACTAAATATATACTTTTTAAGATCAAATATTATATAAGTTTGATCACTGACAATCCATTAATTTATACCACACCATAATATTTTTTTTTTATTTACAGACACAAGGGCAAATATATCACAGAGCAGGTTCACTGTTACCAGTGTCAGATAGCGACAACAAATTCCTGCAAATTTATTTTATGGGCAATTCACCACAAGAAATTGATCTGCGTTGTGCATATAACAATTTAGTAAAGAGGTCTATTGTAGAACAATTACAAACTTTATTTCATCAACAAAATCAATTGATTATATTGTTTAAAACTGCCCTGGATCTGATGCCATCCGATAATCACAAAATTGTAATCAGAGCTGATAAAACACCTGCAGGTCAACATACAAGACGTTTTAATGCACCAACTATTGATGAAGTTGCAATCGTTGTAGTTGGAGAAAACTTGGAATCCCGTGATATTGTTTTACATCGTCGGAATGATCAATTACAACGTATAAAGGAAACACACCGCTCATATGATGCACTGCAATATCCCATTATATTTTGGCAAGGTGAAGATGGCTATGATTTCTCAATAAAAATGATAAATCCCATAACAGGTAACTAAAATATTAGTTTAGCTATGGCGATAATATCTCAGTCACTATATTATGTATTTTAATTTTATATTTGAATGTTATTAAAACAAAATCTATTTACAGGTTCAGGAAATCAACAAAAAAGTCAGTTCAATGAACTATTATTCATACCGCCTAATGATTCGGGAAAATGAAGATAATCACATATTGAAATGTCGGCGATTATATCACAAATATGTTGTTGACATGTATGTTAAAATTGAGACGGAGAGATTAACATTCATCAGGTTGAATCAAACCAAACTCCGATCTGAAGAGTATATTCACCTTCGAGATGCGATTAATACTGATGGAAATGCACAGAATGTCGGTCGGATGACTATTCTTCCAGCAACATACATCGGAAGCCCTCGGCATATGCGCAAGATGCCATGTGGTATGTTCGTCATTATGGTACAGCAGATTTGTTCATCACATTTACATGCAATCCGCAATGGATAGAAATCAAGCAGGAGTTATTCCCTGGGCAATCACCCATTGATCGTCATGATATTACAGCCAGTCTTTAGACAAAAGATGAAATTTTTAATGGATTTCATCGTAAAACATAACGTGTTTGGTGAGACACGCTGCTGGATGTATTCTGTGGAGTGGCAGAAACGAGGATTGCCACATGCACACATTTTGATTTGGTTGGTTGAAAAGATAAGGCCAAATGAAGTTGATGCAGTGATATCAGCTGAAATCCCTAATGTACAAGTAGATCCTGGATTGCGTGAGGTAGTTATCAAAAACATGATACATGGTCCCTGTGGAACTCTTAATCAAAATTCACCATGTATGATGACATTGGTAATGGCAAATTTCCTATAGACATGTTGACTGGCTGCATTAACTTTCCTCAAAGTTTTTGTCAGTTAACTCGATCAAAAGATGAACTTATTCAGAAGGTATTTCCAGATGTTTCTTAAAATTACCTACAGAAACCATGATTGGTTGAGCGAACGAGCTATACTGGCTGCAAAAAACATAAATGTAAATGAATTAAATTTCAAAATTCAAGAACAAACTACAGGCGAATTGAGGATATATAAATCAGTTGATTCGGCTACTAATCAAGATGATGTAGTCAACTATCCACCGGAATTTTTAAACTCGCTGGATTTGCCAGGATTGCCACCTCACAATCTTCAATTAAAGGTTGGATCGGTGGTTATAATGTTGCGAAATATCAACTAACCGCCTCTTTGCAACGGTACACGGTTAGCGATAAAAAAAAAAATTACTAAACAATGTGATAGAAGCAACTATACTCAAAGGAAAGTATAGAGGAGAAGATGTTCTCATACCGCGCATCCCAATGATTCCGACTGATGTGATATTTGAGTTTAAACGACTACAGTTTCCAGTGCGGCTTGCTTTTGCTATGACTATAAACAAGTCCCAGGGGCAATCATTAAATGTTTGTGGTATTAATCTAGAAAACCCATGTTTCTCACATGATCAATTGTATGTTGCCTGTTCCCGTGTTGGAAAACCATCAGATTTGTTTATCTATGCGCCAGGTAATCAAACAAAAAACATCGTATACCACAAAGCACTACAATAATAATAATAATTGGGCTTGGCATAGCTTTTTATAACAAGATACCCCCTGCTTTGCTAGACTTGCCTTACAATGCATTTAAAGCAAAAATCAAATCCAAGCTTTGTTCAAAGGCATATTATACCGTGAATGATTATTTAAATGATAAGAATAGCTGGTCGCTCTGATTAACTCAGGACAATGTTTGTGTTCTTTCTCAGTAATTAGCTTATTGATACGTTATATGAGTTCATATAATTTACTTTTTTACATTACATAAATATGTAAGCTGTCACGCCCTTTATACCTGGGGCTTCTTAGTTAAGTTATAAGTTTTTAGTTAATTACATTTTCATTTAAATATAAATATATTGTTTTGCTTTGCTGGTATTTTGGCGTGGTAGCTGGCATATGGTAAATAATTTCATTGTTGTTGTATTTTATCGTGTTCATCACTATACATAGTATAGTATAAAGACATGTGTTTTTTTTTAAAAATGAGCAGACAGCTGTGCTGCTGGGGAGTTTGTTCCGCCACTTCTTCTTCCCAGTGAAAGCACTAGGAAGTGTCGATGGGTGGGCGTTTTGGGGGACTGTCTTATGTAATATTGACGTTCAAAAAGTGCTGATTCTCAGCCTAATTTGAATAAATGACTTTTGATTTTGATTTTGAATAATAATTATGATTCACATGATTAACAATAAAGCGATTACTTACTTTTAAATCCTTATATATGTTTTATTTAATTATTTTTTATTCACAACGCCCTATCACCAGGGTGACGGTTCTGTTCAGGAGATTTTTTTAAAATACGTAGGCACAAAAACTGCCACATTACAAATCTTTTTGACAGGACGAAGTCTGTCGGGTCAGCTAGTTTTTTATAAAAACCATCTGTGTGAAAAAGCATAGTGGACTCCGTGACTGATGTTCTCTTATTGTTCCTCTTAGATTGTTTACTATAATGTAATATGACAAAAACTTTAGCCACAGCAACGCGTGGCCGGGTCAGCTAGTATAATATAGGTAAAAGGGAAGGACAAAGTAGCAACACTTGAAGAAGGGTTCAAGGACTTACATAAACATGGTTTTCTACGTTGTATCGATGCCTGGATACGTCTTCAGTTGCGCCAGTTTTCTAATTCGGAGGATAATGGCGATAAATTGCTTTTGTGTAACTTCGACGATGAATTGTATTTTTGCTTATAGTGTAGATATTTGATCTTCTTTCGATGTAATATAAGTTTATTCCGTCGTTCGTTCCGTACTGCCCGATTTAAGGGGAGGAATTCATCATCAATATCCTGGGGATCGGTGGCGTCACCCATTACGATGCTGAAGCGTGGTTGCGAGCGATGGACTATCAGCCTGTGGAGGCTTTCCTGGGTAGCTTGCTGCTGATCTGCACCTTTTCGCGAATGCTTTGGGCCTCGTTCATATTTATCGGTGTCATCTGCTTCTGGTGGCTCTGGAGGAGGAAGACTTCTTGGATGCTGCGCCGTATGATGGGCCTGCGCCGGCGGGGTACCTAGTTATTCTGCGAACTAATATGTCTTCTATGTCTAAATTATTCTAATTATAATATATTGCTGTATTTTCTTTCTTTTTTTCTAACGTTGGATGATTTTTGATTCCAATTACGCTATCGATGTGTGGATATCCTCTGCTGTGGCTTCACGTAGATTCTGGATACTCGTACGGTGCTTGATAGCGACCCGGGTTGCTCGCGCTCACAAATATCGATATTAGATAATTTTAACGCGCTCGCGAACCGTCCCGCGAGTATCCTACCGGCTGCGCCAATTACATTTTCGGCCACGACGGAGGGTGCAAATGGAAACTATAATCACTTATACTACATTTATTATAGTTAAGATTACTTGGTAACTCCTAAATCTACTTAACCTAAGTGCGAATGCGTCCGAAGTTAGGACGACAATGCTACACTCTACTATCCTACATTATGTCTAATGCCTAATATCTACAGCCGCTGCATCTGTCGGGATTCCTCTATATATGTGCTTTGGGTTTACGTCTAATGAGGTGATTGATGATTTAGCGATTCGCGGCTGGGCACGAGGCGGCGACACGAGGAGACGACTCAGCCGTTGGGATGTTGTAATACTCCGCATAGCTTCAGTTGCATGAAAATAGGTATAATATCCTGATTCGGCTGATTTGGGCCTCGTGACAAGGTGCTGGTCACGTTGAGGGGACATGTGTTGGTACCGATACGTAACAAGGTGATGGTATACCTATCAAAATACTCGTTTTATTTAATTTCACCTACCCAAACTTCTTCATTTTACCTTGAAAAAAAAATACGTAGATCTACGAACTTTTAGTAAGTCATTTTTACTAAATCTACGTAATTTTCTCGACAGGTCTACGCCTTTTTCAAAATCACAGTTGGCAACACTGCCCACAAAGGCCATTATCTATTAAGTTTTATATTATATGTATACGGCTGAAGGACTTTGAATCCAGGTCAGAAATAAATTAAAACAAAAAAAAAAAGGCCATTATCATTAATCAAGAATTAATAGAAAGCGCGGGAAACTTCGAACTTTGCGGACGCGTTTTTTTATTAACCGAAGTTGGAAATTTTAAAATTGTGTAATATAGGATCAGTCACAGTAGTTTTTTAGTTTTATATTCTTTTATTTATAGTTTTTACTTAGTTTTAGTGATTATTTCACCGGTAGTGGTAAGCTTATATAATTTTATATTAGTTTCTAAGTATGAACGACCCGCCCGACCCGGGGGAACTAGTTCCCCCGGCAGGCGTTTTCATCACAGTTCAATCTAATGAATCGGGTATGGATACAGATGTTTCTTCCTCGGCTCGAAACTTAAAAAGGTCACGTTTACATCTCTGCAAGCATTGCAATAAACGTCGCCGCACCCGCAAAAATCATGGGTCGGACTCCACGGGTTGTAACTGCAATGATTCTAAAGTTGTTGAATTAGTTCCAGTACCTAATACCAAAACTATGCCTACTCAGCCTATAGCAATTACTGACATCCCCGCTCCTTCTATGGTACCTGCCCCTCAGATTGGCAGAACAAGCTACGAACAATCGGATAGCGCGCCATTTTTGATTCATGTTCAAAAGAACTTTACAGCACCTAATGACGGTACGACACTGCACCCCATCACATTTGGTAAGTTTTTAAAACAAAACGCCTTCAAAAACATAATTAATGGGAGCGTTAAAAGAATTGGTCGTAATAAAATTGCACTTTCTTTTTCCAATCATCTAGACGCAAATTCTTTTATTGTCCATGAAAGCCTAAAAACACACAATTATAAAGCCTTTATCCCTACCTTTAATATAACACGAATGGGATTAGTACGTGGTGTTCCTGCAGAATGGTCTCCTGAGGAAGTAATCGATAACATATCAGTACCAATAGGTTGTGGACCAATATTAAAAATCAGACGTTTAAATTTCAAAAGCAATGTTGACGGAACAGCTGTCTGGAAACCATCCCAGTCCATAGTAGTTACCTTTGATGGACAGGTTTTGCCCAAGAGAATATTTATGTGTTATAATGCGTTACCTGTGGAGTTATATATATTCCCTACAATTCAATGCTTTAACTGTTGTAGGTTTGGTCACACTAAAATTCAGTGCAGGTCCACACCTCGCTGTTATAAATGTGGTCATGAACACTCTGGGGACAGTTGTGATAAAGATCTAGAAACTGCATCTTGTTGTCTGTGCTCTGGATTTCACTTTGCGATTGATAAATCTTGCCCAGAATTCTCTAGACAAAAATCAATCAAAACATACATGGCCAAAAATTCAGTTTCCTATGCTGAAGCAGCTAAACTACATCCCTCAGTAAGTAAATCTTATGCAGATGTACTTTTATCCTCTCCATCGCGAACATCTTCAGATACGTCACAGACATCCCCTAATGCTAATCTTTCTCATAGTTACAAAAAGACTGTTTTCCTAAAACCACGAATGCCTCCAAAACATGAACATGGGTATAATAAAAATGCACATAATACTATTATTAGAGATTTTGCCATACCTCAGCCTTTAAATGGCTGTGCTTTGACTAACAATAATAACAATGAAATAAAAGACACAAATTTTTCCATTAATGATCTTCTTTCAGCTTTACATAATCTTCTCTCCCAGTTCAACATAACACCGTCCAACGCTGCCCAATCATACAATGTATCTCAATCTAGTCATAATGGACCAATCCAATATAATCCAGTGGAACTGCCGCAGTCTAATAAACAAAAAAAGTGATGTCATTCATTTATTAAACAAATATGTTCCATTTGTCTTTGCTTTAGCAGAGACTTGGCTCAAACCAATTCATATTTTTAAAATTAATGGTTATTTAACCATTAGAAAGGATAGATCTGATGGGTATGGTGGAGTAGCTATACTTATCAAGAATTCTATCCCTTTTACTTCTATTACATTACCACCTCACAGTGAGGAAATTTCGATTTTAGCTATTCAATTGTATCATATTTGTATTGTTTCTATCTACATTCCTCACCCTTCTTCTTCTATTCTTCAAGAGGTCAATAATCTATTTTCTTTGCTACCAAAACCATTTTTGGTTTTAGGGGACTTTAACTGCCATCACCCATCATGGGGTTGTTCAACATCTAACAGTTATGGGGATGAATTACTAGATATTATAGACTTACACAACTTATGTATCTTAAATTCAGGAGAAGCCACACGTCGGTGTGCACCCAATCAAAACCAAAGCGCAATTGACCTTTCCATTTGTTCTCCTAGTTTAGCCTCTTTATTAACTTGGCACACTCTTACCTCTACTTATGGTAGTGACCATTTTCCAATAGTTATTAAATACCCTCTTTCCAAGTCAAAACCACAACAACGGAAATCAAATTTAAAACATAAATTACCAAATGGAAATAGTAATGACTGGGATAAATTTAGAGCCACTGTTGACAGTAAGGTTTGCTCCTTGCCTCTCCTTACTGATAGTAATGAAAATACCTGTGCAGAAGCTTTAGCGCACATATTAATTGAAGCAGCAGATGAAGTTTTCCCTGTTAAAAACAAAAATTTTAGTACAATCCCTTCACCTCCGTGGTGGGACTCAGAGTGCACAGAATTGTTAAAGAAACGGAAAGAGGCTGAACACAATTATAACTTGGATATGTCTGATAATAATTTTGTAATTGTTACTAATATTATTAATGAAACTAGTAAACTTTTCAAGAAGAAAAAGTTTGAATCATGGCGTAACTTTTGCACATCAATTTCACCGAATACTCATCCTACGATCGTCTGGCGTAATATTCGTAGATTTAGGTCTATTTATAAAGACCCTGCTCCTATTCCCGATTCTTTAGCCAGTGATTTCCTAAATATATTGGCCCCTCCTTGGGTGCCTGAGGTTATTGAACCTAACCTGCCTCTTGCACCTAACATCCATAATACTTCTGCAACGCTCGGTTTGCCATTTACGCTCAATGAATTAAGGGGTGTTATTTGTAAAACTAAGGACTCCGCGCCGGGCATTGACGGCATCCCATATTCCTTTTTTGCTCATCTAAATGACGACGTCCTCAATTATTATTTAAATATTGTTAATTCTGTTTTGTACACTGGACATATCCCTGATGAATGGAAACGTCAAATGGTGTTGCCATTCCTTAAACCAAATAAAATTCCATCTGATGCTTCTTCATATCGTCCTATAGTTTTATCTTCTATTTTAATGAAATTAGCAGAACATTTAATAAAAAATCGCCTAGAATGGTATGTTGAAAGTAAGGGCCTTTTAGCAGAATCCCAATATGGATTTAGAAAGGGCAGAAGCACCACTGACTGCTTAAGCATTTTAACATCGGACATTCGGTCATCCTTTTCTAGTAAACATTCCACAGTAGCAGTTTTTCTGGATATAAATGCAGCTTATGATAATGTAGTATTATCAATTTTACAAAATAAACTAAACGCCTTACAGGTTCCATCAACTTTGTCGAATTTTATTATTAAAATTCTGACTGCACGCTCTGTCAACATTCTAATAGAAGATCATGAGGTATCTCGCCTTATATGGAGAGGTCTCCCACAGGGTTCAGTGCTCAGTCCCCTTCTATATAACATTTATACTTTTGATATGGACTCGTCCTTAAACAATCATGTAAATGTTCTTCAATACGCCGACGATTTGTTATTATATTCATCAAGTCACTCTGTTGATCAAGCTTGCTCTTATATAAATTCTGCTTTATCTATTCTTGAGTCTTGGTTGCACTTAAATGGCTTGGATATATCCACGTCTAAAAGTGCAGTAGTTTTATTCACTCGAAAAAAAAATATTCCTTTTGTAAATTTGTTGTATAAAGGAATACCTATTCCGGTAAAAGATAAATTCAGATATCTAGGTGTAATATTAGACTGTAAATTAAGCAGTGTTCCACATTGCGATTACATTGTTAACAAGTGTGAAAAGCACTTAAACATGCTTCGTTGCCTCTCTGGTGTGTGGTGGGGTGCTCATCCCTTTTCATTAAAACTAATCTACAATGCTATTATCAGAAGTACTCTGGATTATGGATTATTTGTTCTGGAACCTGGTAGTATAATGGCTTTTAAAAAATTGGATCGTATCCAGTCAAAAGCTTTACGTATTATTACAGGTGCTATGAAGTCGAGTCCTATTAATGCACTCCAAGTTGAATGTGGGGAAGCACCCCTATATCTAAGAAGACAATTCTTATCAGACAAATACTTATTCCGTATTCTTCAGCTCTCAACTCATCCTCTCATTCCCAAACTGGACTCGCTAATGTTGCAGATGGAATATTCTGATTACTGGTCTCATAAACGTGCTCCATGTTTACTAGTTAGCTATAAAAAGTTTCTATCACTTTCTTCACCTGTTCATCGTTCCAATAAACTCCCCATATTCTGCAGTAGTTATGAAAGTTTTCAGTTCAGTCCCATCATAACTTACGATTGTATAAATAAATCGGATCCCAATTACTGTTCAAAATTTAATTATTTTTTGTCTGAACACTCAGAATACCACCACATTTTTACTGATGCTGCCAAACGTGCTCCAACAGGTTGTGTTGGGGTAGGTGTTTACCATTCCCAATTTAAGATCACACAAAAAATAAAACTACCTCCGGAGACTTCCGTTTTTACAGGGGAATGTTTCGGAATTTTAAAAGCCTTAGAATACATTCGTGTTTTAAAACTAAAAAAAGCAATTATTTTTACTGACTCTCGAAGCGCTCTTCTAGCCATTAATAAATCCCCTTACGAAGACAAGTCGCAGACCTCTATTATTTTGTCTATAAGAGAATTTGCGTTTAGAATGACCACTGGGGGCATCTCGCTACAGTTTGCATGGATTCCGGCCCATGCTGGAATCCAAGGCAATGAAGTGGCCGATGCTCTAGCTAGTGATGCGGTGCATTGTGGGGACTTAGTCCCATATAAAATTTTTAATTATGACCTTTTAACTCTGCCTAAGGGTTTTCTCCGGGACACCTGGAAGGTAGCCTGGGATACCAGTAGCAGATTGAAAGGACATTACTTTTCTCTTGTCCAACCCGAGATTCCGGAAAAACCATGGTTTGGCAGGGCAAAATTTGGCAAAATGGAGACCTCTATTCTAATACGAATGAGACTGGGCCATGTTTGTTCCCCATCCCATCTTTTCAAATTTCACATTATTGACGATCCCATTTGCTCTTGTGGCACAGATGTAGGCGACCTTAACCATATCTTTTTCTCCTGTCCCTTGTATGACCGTTCTTCCTTCTTCTGTAACCTGTTATCCCTTGATATTCCTTTTCCTACTTCAATACTATCTTTACTTTGTACAAATAGTTTTCCTGTATATAAATGTATAGTCTCATTCATCACCTTAAATAATATAAAGTTGTAAATATTTGCCATTGTAAACTTCACATCATTCTTACATAAAAAAAAAAAAAAAACTGATCCTATATCTCCGTCCTATCCAAAATTCCGTAAAATTTTAAATCCGTTTCCCTACCTTTAGTACCTAACAATCCCAACACACTTGACATTGGCTGAATGCACATACCGTGCGAAGCCAAAGAAGAAAAGAAAACAAAAACAAGAATTAATAGTAAATTTCTTGGTTTTTTGTGCCGTACGATATATAATAAATTAAACGATACTCATATACTTATATACTACTACATATACGCCTTCTTACTTCGGTCGTAGACAGATACTACTCGACTCTAGCTGCTTGAACGTGAATAAAACATAAGCCGGGTGTTATTAGTAGTGAAACGTTTTTCTTTCAAAACAATAGTGTTACTCTTATAATATAAAAACTTAGTTCATTTAATAACCCCCTACAAGACGCTGGCAGAATAATCGACGTCGGTTGAGTTGTCAAAGCAGAGAAAAAACCGTATCCGATACTTTCTGAACTAAAATATGGATAGACTACCAATGTGTAGGATATGTTCAGCGGAGAATGTCCGCCTGAGTATAGTGGCCAGCAGAAACTTGCATAAACTATACGGGACGCTGACTAATATTCCAGTAAGTTATTATTTTTAGAGTTGTTATGTTCATAGGGACCAATAATGTTGATAGTTTAACACCAGTGTACCAACTTTAAGACAGCTCTAGAACTGTCTTTTCTTGGGTAGTTAACTCCTCTTAATGACTCCATTTGTTTAGATAATAAACAAAAGTTAAGCAAGAAACTACATGACTTAGTTACCCAATTGAAACCCATTAACACCAGCTCTATTCAGTTATCATGCTGTATCACAGTTTTACTTGTACTCTTTAATTTTTTTTAATATTGCCCACTGTTGCACACAGTTTTACTTGTACCCTTTAATTTTGCCCACTTTACTGAGGGTCTAATTACTCAATACTTTATTGCATTCCATAATGTTACATAATAGTTCATATAGAATAGTATAGAATCAATTATGGACCTTGTCGGGCACAGCAAAGTGTTTTGTTTAATTTTTGTTATAGGAGAGAGGATGAAAGCTCTCTTGTTGAAGAAAAAACAAGTAATAATTAAAATGGTATCATTATCGAATAGTCATTTATAATTTTATGGTATTTATATTTTATAGAAGTATTAAATAGTGGTTTGTAGTTATAAACATTTACACTCACATACTCAAATAGACCCAGAACACTGCCTGTTGGCTACACAATTTTGTTCTGTATGGGTTCAATTCCCACCTGTGACATGCAGTGAACAAGGGCCACTAAGCCATTACACAAACTGTGTTGTGTAAATTCAAAAGATTCTCATTTCAAGGAATGTATGTGTTTGTAACCAGTGTATCTTGTTCTAAGTGAAAAATTGTATTCAGTTTTGGAAAAGTAAATAATTTAAATTAAACTTAGCAACATTTTAACAAATTATACGGGGGAGACTTGTATTACATGTGTCCATTAATTAAGTCACATGGTTTTTCTTTAACTTAAATTTATTACTATGTTTATGAAAGGAGATGTTTCAGAAATGTATGGAGCCTGGGCCAATACATTGTACACTTAATGCTAGGTATAGTTACGCTATAGTTAACTGTTTTTAATGTTTATTCCTATATTTTGGCTTAGTTTTTATACAGATTCAATTTAACTCTGCCAAGGAGTGCAACACAACCACTAATAAATATGGTGGTCAGCAATAAGCGAAATAGGATTTTGACAGTGACATTTGATTTATGTGTCATGTATCTAAGGCTATCGTATCTATATTATCTACCATATGACGGCGGAAAAAACAGAACATGAATTCCAAACATACGGCTCATTAAATAAACACAATCAACTCAATCAGCACTGGACACAAACACGTTGGCAAAATAGAACTGTCAAAAGTCGCCAATCAAATGTCATCTCACTAAAAACGTTTCAAATAATTAATTATATATACTTGTATTTTTATTCAATTTAATTTAGTAGTATTTTTATGAAAGTCTTTTATTTTTTCCTTTTTATCTATATAGCGTACATAGTGGTGACCCAAAATTAAACATCTTTAGAAACTGCTAGTTTCTAAGAATAGTCCTCGTACACAGTGTTCAAGACGAAATCATAGCACTAAAGTAAAAAGTTCAAAAGTTTTAGTTCAAGCTCGATAGATGGCGTTGGCGTCGAATTACATCTCGCTGTGGTTTCGTTACCAGATTAAGTTAGGGTCTCTCAATTTTAATTAAATATATGAGCTAAGATCAGGACACAGTTGTGGTTTTATTTCAACCCGATTAGTGTTCACACAAGTGAGTTCAAACCTTTTACTACTCTGTAGTAAACACACAGTGTGCCAACAATGAGAATGTTGAGCAAACTACTGGTTACATTAAATGGAGACACTATCATGTCTACTTTATATATTACACATAAAAATATAATCTCTTTAAAGACTTAAAGATGTTGATAATTGTATCTACAATAATTGCATACATATAAAATGCTCCACTGTATAGTTGGATAATGAGATAGACTCATGATAGCACAAGTTTATACCTTAATGATATTTGGTAGCTGTTTAATATGAATAATCCTTATTCTTTTGTATAAATGATAACTAAATAATAAAATCAAAATAAATAGTAGATACATGATAAATATTGTTGCAGTTTATAACTGAAGATAGTAGGCCACTGCTTGCTTGTATCTTCTGCTTTGCTAAATTAAAGCAATGCTACCGATTACTGCGACAATGTCTGAAAGCCGAAGAGCTTTTCGCTCAGAATATGAGTGACAAATATGAGGTAAGATATTCTTTAATAGCCATTTTTTCTTATAATTTATAATTTCAGTATAATGTGAAAGTGATTCCTCTCAAGCTCATACCTATAGTGTTTGGTTTTTAAACCATTGCATGTTGCATAGCAATATAAAAGCTTTTGTCAAATATAAGCATATTACTTACTTAGAATATTAGGCGTAAACGGTTATGAATTAGGGGGAAAATTATTTTGTAGTTTGTACATAATTTACTAAGTACTTTGAGCATAATAAGTTACATATACGTACTTTGCTGGTATGTGAAAGGGTGGGCATTTTGGGTGGTTGTCTTATGTAATTTTCAATATTTCTTTTGATTTTTTCAATATTATAATAATTGTAGCGGTATCTACAACACCACATGCGAAATACGCGTCATACTGACGTCACGCAAACCTTTCATTGCATAAACAAGTTTAATCATGTAACAAAACAAGCACACAGACAACTTCCCGACATCAAGTGTTGACACCGGACACAACACCCGTCTGGTTGGAGAATCCTCCCTTTTCTATTTAGGATGAGGGAGCTCTACACCCTGTTGGTCATAACTTTACTATACTGGTGACCCTGACCTGATTTGAACACACAACCTTCTGATCTTTCTTTTTCTTTTCACAGCTCAATCCTTTAATAAACCAAGCCCGATTAGAGTTTTGTAGTGGGCTTATTACTTCGCCAATATTCCACATAAGTATAGATGATGAATGTGAAACAGGAAATAATGCTATCAAAGAAGAATTACCAGCTGTTAGTGGCGGACTAGATGATGTTATTGAGCCAATGGAGGAATATCAAAGTCATGGTATTGTTAGCTTTTGGTTTTAATATAATTGTGTAATTTTTTTTAAGTCTTTTTGCAACTGGCTTCCGGTACTGAAACTACTGTCTCCGATTAGTCAATTGAAGACATTGGCGTACCCAGGGTGGGGAGGGCAGGGGTGGCAGCTGCCCCCATCTGCCCACCATGCGAGTCTTAAATAATTGTAAACGCACCCACTTTACAGGAGTATTATTTTATTCCTGGTAGATGTTTTCCGCAGATTCTGTAAGTGAATCGTTTAAATATATTAGTATATGGTACCTTGTTAATAAATCTATGAAAATATCATGTACGGACGACAGCAGGTAGATAAGAAATTAAATATTTTCTGTAAAACAGCTGAAAGTCACAATTACATGGCTAGAAATAGGGGCCAATTAGTTGATCCTGGTTCCAGACTTGTTAAAGTAAACTCATCGTTCATGGTACTATTTAAAATGTTACAATAAAATTCCTGCCCACATACTCGCAACTAAATGAATCGAAATTTAAACCTTGTATTAAAGGCAAACTGTCGCCAAGCATATTATAAAAAAAGGCTTCCGAAAAAGTAAGACGATCAATATGGCTATCTATGACTTTCTAAATAATGTTTATACGAATGTTGACAAAAGAATACCAGTCTGCTCAATATATTGCGACATGAATCAAGCTTTTGACTATGTGGACCACAATATTTTGCTTACTAACTAAGCTAAACGCCTACGGCTTTAGAGGTAATGTGCTAAATTTAATACAATCTTATTTAAATAACAGAAAACAGTACGTTGAAATATCTGAAATAGATTATAGAACTAGATATCAACGAGTCTATAAGTCGGATCATCGAACAATTGCATATGGTGTACTCCAGGGCAGTGTTTTAGGGCCTCTGCTATTTATAATATGTCCCCTGTCTGACCCGTGAAGTTATTGTTAGGTATCGATAACTGATTCTACTAATACCTACATAACCTGGCTAAACGAAAAAAAAAAATTACCCCCTTAAAAATAAATAATTTAAATAAAATAAATAGGTAATTTCATGGCAACACAGGTACAGGTCATGACCTCAGTTGACTTCATGCATATTTTTTACAAACCGTAGTTGGTATGCACCGTGATGTGGTCACAGTAGACAAGGGGATCACCCCGCTATCCATGGCGAAAGAGAACTAGCACAAGCCTATAGTACTAACCACTGATGACCGCAAGAAGGTATGGCAAAGCAAGGAACTCCACGGGCGATTTTATCGGGCTCTTCATGAGCCCGATGTAGACTTCTTAGCTTCCGTATCCTGGCTACGATTCAGTGACCTTTTCGGGGAAACTGAAATCTGGGTGAGCCCATCAGACATATTATGTCTGGTTGCTCTCGTCTGGCTAACAGCGAGTATTTGCACAGGCATAACCAAGTAGCTAGAATTATCCACCAGCAACTTGCTTTGAAATATAAACTTGTGGATTCTGAGGTACCGTATTATAAGTATGTGCCCGACCGAAATTACAGAGACAATAACCTCCATAGTACGATGGTTAGATAATAATAATCTAAAAATAAATATTGAAAATACTAAATTGACAATGTTTAGTCAACGTTTAAACACAAATATGACCATATACCATGGCAGCCAACGCATAACGCAAGTAAACTCAACTAAATTCTTAGGACTAACAATTGACAATAAATTAGACTGGAAACCACACACGGAGGAACTAATAAAATGAATTAGTAGGTCTGTCTATGCTCTTTACAAACTTACCTCAGTGATGAGTGTGGATACTTTAGGCACAACGTATCATGGCTTGGTGGGCTCAGTACTAAGACACGGTATAATTTTTGGGAGAATTCAACCAATAGGGCAATAATTTTCAAAGCACATAAAAAATGTATCAGGACAATGTTTGGAATGCAGCCCATATATACATGTAAACCATTGTTTATTAAATTTAAAATATTGATTCTTCCATCCTTGTATATTTTTGAGGTAGCTGTATTTGTTATGACCGATCCAAACTTGTTTAAAAAAATGTCAGAAATTAATAACCGAAGTCGACGGAATAACCATACTCTATGGATACGAAGATCCCAGACGGCTATAATGTACAAGAACGTTTTTTACATGGCGCCGGTCATATTTAACGCGTATAATGGGCTCAATGACCTTGTGCATATGGGCGGAGCTAAACGCCGTATCAGGTCAATAGTAATCGCCGTATCAAAGTAAAAACGCCGCTGGAATATTTATTAAAGATGTTGTGTAAAAGACCATTTAACTTAGTCAAAAATTGTGTGGGATCGGACTGAGGACTCCTATAAACTGTTTAACTTCTATGCCACATGCTTCGAAAGTATTTTGCGTTGCGTATGTATTTACAAAAGCTAACTCTCTACAAACGTGGTGTTTTTGAAGTAGAATACAGGTACCACCTCTTTGTTTTTCTCTGCAAAAACTAGCCGACATCTTGTAACCATGGATTTTAATATTAGATTCATTACCTTTTTTTATGAACGTCTCGGAAAGGCGTATTGCGTCAGGGCTACTGTTAATCTCCTGGAGTTCCTGTAGGGTTATTTCAAGGAGTTCTCTTTTGGATAAGATACTGGCAATGTTTTGATGCAGTATTTTAAAACTTTTCTGCATTACAGATTTCGGATGTTTAGACTCGAAAAAGCTTTATATTCTTTTTTTTTATTACCGGAAAGTAGTAGGGGATAGGTCCTTTTTGGGGTTATTCAATTGATTTTGACTGACTTTCTGATTGATGGCGGCGTATACTATCAAAATAGAAAGGAATTGTTCCTTTTTTATGTTTAATAATTTTGGTGTTTACTTTTTGACTTGATTTGTTACTTAGTATTCGTTTAGCAAGAATTCTGGGGTTTAAGTAATTATCAGTATAATGTTGGCAGTCAATTACGTAGTTAATTTTAGTACACAATTCAGGTATTTTGCTAGATTTGCTTTCCAAGAATTTACATTTTTTATAATTTATACATACATTTTTGATACGACAATTAAGTGTATTAACATCTAGGTACTCGTTTTTAAATACATTTAAGACAATGATCATATTATTATAAAAAGTGTCTAATATAATTTGCAATTGAGATAAGATTGATTTTAAATTGTAATCATTTTCTCCTAAACAAATCTCAAGTTTATCATTCGGATTCAATTTGGCATAACGGCAGCTGATTATTATTTGACTACTGAGTGCGCTTGGTTTAGTGTTCGCGATTATCCTATACCTTTCATAACTTGTGTTTTGTCTTGAACGTATCAAAGCTGCTGCTAGACCAACACATTGTTGAGAACCAAAGACAAATAGTCTACTCGTCGGTTCGTGTTTTTGCTCTTCGGTGCAAGTAGGCGTTTCAGAGTTCAGATGCTGTTACCGGACATTTCTGAAGTGTTTTATTACTACATTGTAACGATTCTATTGTTTTTGTGAGATTTTCTATCTGTTGCTATGCTTCTTTCAGGTTTAGCTGAAGAACCGTATTTTTTTTTTTGAAGACTATTAATTTCAAAGCTCTTAGAATAGTTTAAAGCCGACTTACTTGGTAGTGGAGTACAAAGTGCGGAGAGCATGTCTTGAGGTACCAGGGACGGTCTTTTTCTCTTATGTTTGATAACTGCAGTATTCTCAGTGGGTACTGGAGAATAACACAGTGTTTATAATATTTTTATCTCTGCGGTTAATTTATTAATTTGCTGAAGGAGATTGCTATTTTCTAGAAGAACATTTTCTAGTTCATTTTCTGCACTGTCCAGTTTTAGCGAGAGATACTTTATTGTGTTTTTCAATTCTGAAACACAGTGTTTCTGATATTTCAGACACTGTACCATCAACACTGTGAGACAGTTTGTTGGGTGTGTCAAATGATTCATCTGAAGTTTTACATTCGGATAGTATGTGGGTATCCAAGATATCAGAGCGGTTTTGAACGACAATATTTCCCGTTACGAGTAGGTTCCTGCAAGCTATCACTAGGTATTGGTGATGGGCTTTTAAGTTGTAAGTTTGCCCGTTTTTTCATTGTGATGTTGTATACGTCATACGTCTGATATTTGGTCAGTAGTTGGAACTTTTTAGTTTTGATACATGTTTTACATCGCCATTTTTGCCGAGATTCTAAATCCATAAGGCGGTAGGTTTGTTCTGGATAGCCGTCGCAAACCAGTTCATATCGGTTGTTACACATTGAGCATAAGGCCGTTTTGTTAATATTAACGGACTTCTTGCATTTAAAGCATATTTATTACCTTCTCTTGTATCCTGCGGTTGCTCTTTGTAACATTTTTAGACGACATTCTTATAGTATAATTTAATTATTTAAGTACCTACAGAAATAGTAATACCGCGAACTTTAGAAACACACAGGTTCCCCTGATTTGAATCTTATTGCTCGGAGTATTTTGTCAGTTATGATTCGAGAGAAAATGTACCCGTATTTTGTTTTTATCGGAAAAAAAAAATGAAACAGTATTTTAAGTTACACTACTGTTGTAAGATACAGTTCATGTACTTCCTAGAACTTTGCTGATTTCTTCATTAGAGTTCTTATTACACTGTGGTAAAATAATGTAACAGAAAACTTCACCAATTCGGCAGTTCACATCGACAGTTCACTTGGTACTTTTATATATTTCTGGTATTAAAAGGATTACGTCGTTAACAAAAATGCTTCACTCAACGCTGGTTCTTCTCTACAGGGGAGTATAAACTTAATTAGCATTTGAAAAAACATTGAAGGACTTGCTCACTATTGGAATACACTATATTTAGTATAATAACAATTATTTCGTCAATGAGAATTAAATCTTTAGCTTTTTTTTTACTTTTTTCTCGAAATAAAATAATCGATTGATTATCAGAAAATCAATTCATATTATTTCATACGTTCCTTTACACGATCGTTTTAGTTAATACAACGATTACTTTTAAAACCTATTTTTTTAGTTACCTGGCTAGTTAAAATTGCCATTTTTGTTGATAATATTTATAATTCGATGTTTGATATATTTAATATTAAAAGTTTAGGCATGTACAAACTCTGTAAACTCAGTACCTTAATGGTTCATCTCCTTTGTGAGTCTATGTGTTTGTTACTTTTTCACACCAAAACTACTGAACGAAATTAGGTGAAATTTAGCACACATAATTTTTTTTCCTTCTTTATACCGCGTACACCGAGAGACTGGATCAATTTGCCAGCGGCGGTGTTTCCGCCGGACTACAATTTGAGTGTCGTTAAGGCTAGAGTGAATAGGCTCTTAATAATAATTGCGTCACTGCTTACCATCAGGCGGGATTGCGGTCAAGCGCTAGGTTATAATATATTAAAAAAAAAACTGATATTCCCACAAGTTCCAAACAGACGCAGGTAAAACCAGGCGCAACTAGTTGATAATAATACTCTTGACAGTTATTGTTTATTTACAGAGATAGATGTAGCAGATATACCGCCACACTGTTATGAGTCAGACTTAGAAGATGATATACCTTTAATTAAATTTAAGACTGAAGTGGAAGACGAAAGAGTATCAAAGAAAAAAAGAAGAGTCACGGAGACAATAAGTAAGTATTAGTTGGTTATATTATATAGCTAAGCAGACAAGCCAATGGTTCACCTGATGCGATGTGGCTAGGATCACCTCAAGGGCCTGAAGGGTGTAACTGGTTATATGGACAATTTTGAGTTCTATTGCTACAGTCCTAGCAGTTCAGTTCAGTTTTTTTTTGCTCGCTTTGAAGTTTCTCCTTTTTCTTTGCCTATCTGACTGTCTTATGCGTTCTCTAGTCATGTTGACCATGCGAAAGTTACCAGATCGTCATGCAGATTAAATTTACAGACACCATCGTAGTTAAATTCAATTCAATGTGTTGATTTCAGATAACAATAATTACTGTACACACAACATATACATGTAATTAAAAGCGTCTCTATTTAAATTGAATTTCAAATAGCCACGTAGAACACCAGTCAAGACAGCAGAATATTGACCAGCGTTCTTTTATACAAGACATGGGAATATATAAGTAGGATTTAGAATACAGAAATAGTAAGAGTTAGGACCTCCGACCCGTACCGAGATTTAGAACCGACTGCCCCGCTGGGCTCATGAATGACGAACTGTAATCCATAATGCTGACGTGGCACATCTGAGCCTTGCTAAACCATTCCACTAACATTGTGAAGGTATAACAGTCCCATAAATAGATGGTCTTTCCAAGCTCTCGCCAATGAGATGTAGATAGCTGTCGCACACCTAGTGCGTCGGAGACGCAAACAAATTCAAAAGACAATCCTTCAAATTCATTCAAATCTCCCATCGTGTACTTACTAGATTTACTTACAGAGGCCGCCGTTGTGAGGGAACCAAAACAGGACAGACGAAGAACAAAAGTAAAAGGTGCAATAACAGCCGAGCCAACTACAAAAGATAAATCAGACCCGAAAGTTATCCAGACTACTCAGAAATGGACGTCCAAGCCTGGCGCATATTTCAAAGAGCCTTACATATGTAATCGGAGTAGTTCTAGTAATGTTAAAAAAGAGTATAAGTGTCATATTTGTCAGCGTTTGTATACACAAAGACAAAGATTAACTATTCATATGCGTACACACACTGGTGAAAAACCTTATCAGTGTGATATTTGTCAACGCAATTTTAGTAAAAAACATCATTTAATGACCCATATGCGTACACACACTGGTGGGAAACCTTATCAGTGTGATATTTGTCAACGTAATCATAGTCAAAAGAACAGTTTAACAAGGCATATGCGTACACACACTGGTGAAAAACCTTATCAGTGTGAAATATGTCAACGTAATTTTAGAACAAAAAGTAACTTAATAGCCCATGTGCGCACACACACTGGTGAAAAACCTTATAAATGTGAAATCTGTCAACGTAATTTTAGTCACAAGATCGGTTTAACTATTCATATGCGTACACACACTGGTGAGAAACCTTATAAGTGTGAAATATGTCAACGTAATTTTAGAACAAAAAGTCACTTAATAGCCCATGTGCGCACACACACTGGTGACAAACCTTATAAATGTGAAATCTGTCAACGTAATTTTAGTCGCAAGATCAGCTTAACTATTCATATGCATACACACACTGGTGAGAATCCTTATCAGTGTGATATTTGTCAACGTAATTATAGCCAAAGGTTCCATTTAACAAGGCATATGCGTACACACACTGGTGAAAGACCTTATCAGTGTGATATTTGTCAACGTAATCATAGTCAAATGATCTGTTTAACAAGGCATATGCGTACACACACTGGTGAAAAACCTTATCAGTGTGAAATATGTCAACGTAATTTTAGAACAAAAAGTAACTTAATAGTCCATGTGCGCACACACACTGGTGAAAAACCTTATAAATGTGAAATCTGTCAACGTAATTTTAGTCACAAGACGAGCTTAACTATTCATATGCATACACACACTGGTGAGAAACCTTATCAGTGTGATATTTGTCAACGTAATTTTAGTAAAAAGGAGTTTTTAATAGGGCATATGCGTACACACACTGGTGAAAAACCTTATCAGTGTAATATTTGTCAACGTAATCATAGTCATAAGATCTGTTTAACAAGGCATATGCGTACACACACTGGTGAAAAACCTTATCAGTGTGATATTTGTCAACGTAATTATAGCCAAAGGTTCCATTTAACAAGGCATATGCGTACACATACTGTTGACGAATCTTAAAAAATGTGATTTTTGTCAGCGTAGTTATGAGCGCAAGGATGATTTAGCAATGCATACACTCTGGTGAAAAACTTAACAAGTGTGATTTATGTCAACGTAGTTATTGTTGCAATGCTCAATTAAAATCAAAAGTCACATTCAAAATTAATTTTATTTTTATAACATAGGTAGCGAATACAGTTCTTAAATTTATGTTTATTGTTTGCTATGTTATGCTAAGAAGCGTACAAATACTTGCATGTAAAACATTAACATTATTTTGTCAATCATGCTTGTTACGTATCGGTACCAACACATGTACCCTCAACGTGACCAGCACCTTGTCACGAGGCCCAAATCAGCCGAATCAGGATATTATACCTATTTTCATGCAACTGAAGCTATGCGGAGTATTACAACATCCCAACGGCTGAGTCGTCTCCTCGTGTCGCCGCCTCGTGCCCAGCCGCGAATCGCTAAATCATCAATCACCTCATTAGACGTAAACCCAAAGCACATATATAGAGGAATCCCGACAGATGCAGCGGCTGTAGATATTAGGCATTAGACATAATGTAGGATAGTAGAGTGTAGCATTGTCGTCCTAACTTCGGACGCATTCGCACTTAGGTTAAGTAGATTTAGGAGTTACCAAGTAATCTTAACTATAATAAATGTAGTATAAGTGATTATAGTTTCCATTTGCACCCTCCGTCGTGGCCGAAAATGTAATTTGCTATATGCAAAAAAAAAAAAAACAAATTAACAAGACATATTTGCGTAAAAAACATATTTGACGTATAAACGCTGGTGATAAACCTATGAGGTTTGATTTATGTACAGTGGGCCAAAATTAAGCATGCCCATTTAAGAAAAATTTCGTGCGAAAGCGCAGCTAGTGAGAAATCCCGCCCCCTCCTTCCGGCCAATAAGATCCAATGTCTATTTGTGTAAGTTGTGAGTCCAGGGCGCGCATCAAAATAAAACAAAAATTAAAAGCCAGTTGCCTTGCCAACCTGTTTTTTAAATATCCCTAAATAGAACGTGCACATATAAAATTGTTGTTTACCCCAATTTGCATAAATGTTAAATTTACCATAAATTGCAATAATATTCCTTATTAATACTCAATATGACAGTTTGTTTGTGTGTTACGCTTTCATAGTAAAGCGCCTTGACGTAATTAATTTCAGTTATTTATTTATTCGTAGCTGATAATTAAGTTTTATCTTACCAGCAAACATGGAGTCATAAATTCTTTATGATTGTAAAAAAATACACAAACAAGTAGCTGACTGTGTGAAGTGGCAGACTGTGAAAGCTTTTCATATTAGACTAGCGGCTTATTATATTATATATTGGACGTAGCGTGATGTTATAATCCAGGGAGCTTAAAGCCTCTCTGGATTAATGGGCTATCCAGTGCAAAAACAATTTTTCAAATCGGACCAGTAGTTCTTGAGATTAGCGCCTTCAAACAAACAACCAAACTCTTCAGCTTTATACAGTATGTTAAGAAAACTCTGTCCGACCCGTGAAGGTGTTGTTAGGTATCGATAACTGATTCTACTAATGCATACAAAACCGGGCTAAATTAAAAAAAAAACACCTAAAAAAATAAATATTATTTCGCAAAAAGAGGTAACTTAATAAATCTGCGTTATCCACCCTTCCGCGCGCGGCGGCGGAAGCGGCGGGCGGCAGGGCACGCGGCACGTGGTCGCATCGCTATTCGCTCATAATACCGGTGTTGTCACTTTTTTAAAATTACCAAATTTCGGGGAAGTTTGAATTAATTCGCGGGAAAAAAAGATTATTTCAAAATTCATTTGTATTGGTACTATGATAATTACGTAAAATTTTATATTATATTTGGTCATGTGTTTACCTAACCTTTATTATCCTTATGGGTCGGACAGGGTTTTCTTAACATACTGTATATTAGTATTAGATAAAAAAATACTTATGAATTCATATGATTATTTTTGAGCTAGATAGATAGACCCGAGGAGGCCCCACGGCTGCGGGCCAACACCAATCGGGGGTCGCGGAGCAGTATTAGTTCTCGCAGCCCCCGGTGTAGGTGTGAGACGGAACACCCGAGTGGTTTTTAGTCAGTAGGAGACTGACAGAACGGCGGCGGACATCCATGAGGATTTTACACCCGGAAAAAAAAAGGATATGTTTAGGGTAAATTAGGATATAAACATACTGAATAAAATAGTTACTGAAGTCTAGGCTGTATGGCGTACTATGTCTTTGCCTGTTCCGTTCAAAAGTACGGAAAGAAGTGAACCAACAAAAAAAAAGAGGTTTTGGCGGGAAAGCCAAAATGAGTGCCACGCTAATTTTTCATTGGACTTTTAAATTATTTATAGTGTCGTTTACTAAATAAAAACGCGTGATTTATGTAGTAAAAAGTGCATTCAGTAAATAATTCATAAAGAACAGTGAAATATTCTAGCATAGTGGTCACATCATGTCTTTACCCTAAACCCCTCTTGGTTGGCCTCACGTGGGAAACGACAGGAGATTGCATTGGACGCAGGATCTCGCCTCCGCGGTGTTCGGCCGCCGTACCCTCGATGCCATCGGGCCGGTCCTGAAGGACTGGCTCGACAGGCGTCACGGGTTCCTCTCGTTCCGTCTGGTGCAGGTACTCTCCGGTCACGGCTGCTTCGGCAGGTACCTGCACCGGATAGGACGAGAGGAGACGCCGTCGTGCCATGGTTGCGGCGCAGCGGAGGACACGGCGGAACACACCCTCGCGGCGGTCACGGCGGGAGAACTAACACGAGCAGACGGACAAACCACTAGACTGTACAATGGTCCATATGCCGCAAGGCGGGAAGGACCTGTACAGGACAGTCGGGGTTCCAACACCCTCGCGGTGTGCCCGTCGTGGGCCGTGCCGCGCCGCGATCTTGTCGCGGCGGTAGGAGGGGACCTCTCGCTGCCCGCCGTCGTCAGAGCGATGGTGGGGAGCGAGGGGGCCTGGGCGGCGGTGGCCTCCTTCTGCGAGGTCGTGATGTCGCAGAAGGAGGCCGCGGAGCGGGAGCGAGAGGAGGATCCCCTCGCTCCAGCGCTCCGTAGGCGGCGTAGGGGTAGGAGAAGGCGGGACTTTGCCCGCTTTCTCCCTCCCTGAGGTGAGCGGCGGGCGTGAGGCACGGGGGTGCCCGCGCCCGCCTTGCACCGCTCACCACGCGGGAGCTACGGCCCCTCTTTAAGAGGGGCAAATGAGGGCCCGCCTCACCAGGTGGGGTTCGCCGGCGGGGGAGAGGTAGCTGAGGCTCCGCTAGTTTTCCACTCCCCCGCCACTATGGCGATGCCGGAGTAGCGCTGGAGTTTTTAGTGGGTATACCGGGAGGCTCTCTCCCGGGGAGTCCCACATACCCCTCCCGTCCCCCGACGGGTGGGGATGCGTAATTGACATTTTCCCCAGCGACAAAAAAAAAAAAAAAAAAAAAGGATTAATTAGGATCTGGGGGCTTACCATGACCTTTTAACAAAACGTTCAGTTTCCAGTCAGTTTTGATTTAGGCCTAATTTAGCGCTGCTAGTAAACCGTACCATGAGAGTATTAAAATTGAACGATTATTGAACGAAGTTCACCAATGTTGAATCGTAATGCTTGTCTGTGGCCTGCTGTAATGCCACTGGCTCTTTAATACGCATCGTTCAAAAACTTATATTTTCACTTTACCGGTTTTTTTTTAAATAATAGAAACATTAGATTCTTGGGTATATACATATTTTAACTATGATTATGTGGGACTATTTACCTAGATTAATTATCTAAAAGCACTACAAAGGTCAATTTAACTTTAAAAACAACTTTATAACTTTGAATGATTCAACGTGATTTTGAACGTGTTTACACATGTCATGCAACAATAAAAAAGTATTGCAGCGCGCCAATATTTGTATTTTTTATTCAATATAAACTCTGTACAATGTCTTAAGTTTGTTTGCTAAGAATTTTAGTTGGAATGTCGCTGAGGAGAGTAATTATGATTAATGTGCTGAATTTATTTTTGATACATGTACGGACGACAGCAGGTCAAGCTCCCGGAACTGTCAGATATTCCCAATCAACCTTGAGCCTTAACGCATTAGAGATAAAGTTGAAAATCGGATAAAGAAATCTAACTGTGCTGTCGTCTGTACAAGTCTTTGTTTGTCTTTATTTTTTAACCCAATAATTACAGTTTATCAA
Organism: Sesamia inferens; assembly: GCA_037179545.1. Classification (NCBI taxonomy): domain Eukaryota; kingdom Metazoa; phylum Arthropoda; class Insecta; order Lepidoptera; family Noctuidae; genus Sesamia; species Sesamia inferens. The sequence continues at coordinate 22,289,197 of CM073947.1, read as the reverse complement.
TTTTATATAGGAAATTTTATAAATGTATACAAGGGTTGCAGAGAAAATATAGTATTTTTGGGCCGCTTGTATTATAATGTGCACTTATTGGTCGTTTTTTTACATAAAGTCTAATCATGATCAAGATTCAGAATAAAAAGAAGTGTGAAGTGTGTTGATAATTATTCAATTCCCAATATCGTCGTCGTCGTATTGTCAATGTAATAAATAATTGTATTGAAACGTTATAAACAATTTTGTATTAAAAAAAAAAACTAATTCTTTACCTAATTACAGTTAAAGGTGGTAAGTAAATCTACTTTTAAAAATAAAATAATTTATCGCTGACGGTGTAGCGTGTTTAAACCCAATTTTAGTTGATTTACTCTCATGTGAAATGGGTAGGTAAAAATCAGCGTGAAACGGATTACAGTTTTTGTTTTCTCGTTAGTTCTACATTAGTGTTGTTACTTAAGACTATACCGGCAATCGATTATCTCAATTATTAATAAAATAACTTAAAAGAAAGTTTTATAGCAAGATCCATACTCAGTGATATTCAATTTATTCGTCTTTGTAAAGATCGTATTCTCCTACTGACATTCCACTGTCCACCTGATAAAATCAATGACGTTAGGAAAACGATTTTAATGAAAAATTTAATTCTGTCAGTTCATCATTTGCTTACGTGTAGAATAGACAGAATTAACTCACGGAACTGTATAATTTTCATTACAGTATTATGACGGTTAATATCAACATCGCGTAGCATTTAAGTGAAATAACTGTATAAAACCAGAAAACATATACATCGAAACTTCGTGTAGTGCATCTTAATAAATATATAATATCTATTCTCTGATTTATAATCTACCAACGCATTTAATTATAGAATTAAGAACGACAGTCATGTAGTGTGTATTGATGATATTTATTTAATTGCCGTGCACTAATTTAAACCATCAGGTACATCAATTGGATATCGAATTGAAACTTAATTAGATTAACGATAACGAGTTATAAACATCAAGCACCCCGACACTATCTGGCATTGTCAATGTCAACAATTCAACATGCAAATGTGAAATGACAACAAAACTATAACCTATTTTCTTTAAATATTTTCATTTGTATACATTATTATTTTACTCTTAGTATTTGTACTTGAAGTTTTACGGGGTATATCCGTTTTACTCATTTATCTACCCTACTCTGTTTGTTCTGGGCATAGTTGACTATAATCAATCACAAGTCATCAGACGCGAGTTTACTCTCAAAATCAAAGCATTTATTTGAAATAAACCAGTTACAGGCACTTTTGAATTGTCAAAAGGTCGGTCAGTCAGTAAGGTGAAGCTAGTCGCCCATTCCAAAGAGTAGGTACCTATGGAGAAGAACGGGCAAGAAACTCCATGGACACTCTTTTAAATTATCAAGCTATTGATACAAATATTTGATTACATCATTCATTTTGAAATCAATCGTGTGAGAACGATGCAGAAATATATTGTACGCTGAGAGCGTCCATTATGGAAAAAAAAAACAACAATTCAGAATTTAAAATACGCCGTAGCAGCTAAGAGATGACCAGTCCCCTCTGACGGCGTCCGTTCACGAACATGACGTATGGATCAGCATCATTCAGCTCAACCATATTGAAGGGAACCTAATGACCCAACACACACGCCACCACCAGCGAGACATTTGAGTGAGCATGACGTACTCTCAACAGCCATAGCACTATCAAGTCAATAAACGACTAACCCAACAAAGAGATGCTTTACAGCAAGTAGATCGTGCTCACACGTGTTCCATGCAATTATACAATACTAGGAAATTGAATCTACACAATGCAAAGTCAGTTTTGTCCAAGGTTCAGCAGCTCCAACGGTGTTCCTGAATGCTAAGTTTAGCTCCTGTGTAGCTGCACCAGTGCCGAATACCCCTGTCAGCGATGCAATTCCGTAACGTATAATATGCCTGGCTACATAGTGTGTACTGGCTTTGAGTTAAAAAAAAAAGCAAACAATTGCAAATTTAATGTCTGGTTGTCTACTTGGTGAAGGTGCTTTGTGGAATGGAGACAAACTATTGCAGCGCATGAGTCTGTTTGTGCTGCACCACTACGTGTGGAGGAGACTTCGTCCGCCGCTGCAACTGGTGCCTATAGCCAGAACTAATCTGCTAGCAAAGCCACCCCTAACCAGAGCTGCGCACACCATCAATGAGATACATGTGGCAGGAGTTAACTGACCAAAGCACTGCTGTTTATTCTATGTTTTACACATAATAAAAGTTTTTGTTACTAATTATATATATTATAGATTTAGTAAGATTATAATATAAGTGTTTGTGTATGTTTATATTTATATTTCGTTAAATAGTATTAAGGTATACAATATGTTAAAATGTTTGAACTGTCACATTAAGGTAATGCCTGTAAAGATAGTTTCAGTAGATAAATAATTAAATTCTCATATTTTTTTTAATTCCATAGGATTGATATTTTGGTTATCCTGAATATGGTATTTTCAAGATGGTACAGCATTTACACCAGAATGATGATGTTTTAATTGTTTTTGTAAGAGTCCAATGCAATGTGGAAAGACATTGTTAGCAGTTGTGCTCATGTACTGTACCTAATATTGAGTGTGTGTTATTTATGTTTTGATCTGACACCAAAATTGAAGTAGTACTCATAGTAATAAAATATTTTGCTAAAATCTGATTTTTAATTTCTTGAACCGTTATAAACAGCCTTTATTTCTACTATTTGTTTCTGAACAGTGAACTATTGTACTAAATTCTAAAAGGGGGTCTAAACTACATACTGCTCAGGATTTTTTAGGTTCCTTATTATCATATTTCTTAATATTCCTGTTAGACGTAGGTTAAATATACCACAATCTTGACTTGGAACAATTAAACATGCATTTAATTAGTAGATAGATGTTATACAAAGAGTATAACAATATGATAGGTATCACAATTTTTGGAGGATTGTGAGAGCTCCATACAAAAAAAACCTCTTAAATTCTGCTGACAAAGTTGTTAAGTCAGTGGATGCACCCAAAGGAAGTATTTTTACCTTACACTGCAATGTTCTTAAAGTATAGTTTTTCTGCAATTATAAATTCCCAGAGCAATGCATTACATAAAAGGCTAGAAGCAACTTATGGGTTTGATTTCTAAAATATTTCCCATTGAATCCTTGTTAGACTTTATTAGATTGCTATAGAAATAAGGTACTTATTTAACATGAGTATGTGTAAATATTAAGGTTAAAATAAGAAAAATATTAATTTCAAGAGGCTTATTTACTTTCTTATAGGTATAACAGAATATATGTTTTATTTCCCAGGTTCATTTTCATTCTTTTCAGTGGTTGTAAAATTATGGAGGTGCAGCAACAGCAAGTCTTCATTATGTCATGCGTTATGTATCCCAATCGAGGATATCCCAGAGTACTAAGGTTTAATTCATTTATATATACATATACTGTTGTTTTCATGATGCAGTTCCGCATACACATCCAAGATTTCTGGCATGGCTTTTTCTAGGTTTTGTATAGGCATTTCTCGTATTCTGCGTCTGTTGCGATTTCCTTTGGTAAGTGCGTGATATTATCCTAGATAGGATTTGTAGGAATTGTTGTCTGATATCTTTATTGTTTGCAATAACGCGGGTATTTCTTGACATTCTTGAAAAAACCTCCCGGCACTCGTTAACTACAATTATATGTGGTTTAAAACGAACGAATAAGGTTTTTATTTCATATAATCCTTGCACATTGATGTGCAGCATGAGTAATTTATAATTTTGAGTTTTATTACACATAAACATAAAAATAAGTTTTCTATGGACACTGTATATTATCAAAACAATGTTGATTAAGCTTCTATAATAGTAACTTATTCAAGATGACATTACAGCCGTTCAATATTAGTTTTGTTGCTGTCAAATAGCAGGTCATGGTACGAAATTCTATACATAAAAAAAGGTGAACAGTTTTTGTAAACGTCAACGCAACAGGACTGTTGCAGGCCTGCTAATAAGACGTCATGGTACAGAAAACTAATTTAGGACTGTTTCTGCCCTGCTATAAGAGCTCATGGTAAGGCCCAAGTTAGGATAGAAACTGAAGAAAAGGTTACTTAAGACTAGGCTGTATGGCGTACTATGCCTTTGCCTTTTCCGTTCCTCTGAACGGAAAGAAGAGAATCAATCCAAAAACAAAAAGTTATTTTGGCGTTGTCATAATAGTAAATTTACGTGGAGTGCCAGAAAAAGAAATCAAGAATTAAAAGTAAATTTCTTGCTTTTTTGTGCCGTACGATATATAATAAATTAAACGATACTCACATACTTACGCCTTCTTACTTCGTTCGAAGACAAATACTACTCGATTCTACCTGCTTGATCGTGAATAAAACATAAGCCGGGCGTTATTAGTAGTGAAACGTTTTTCTTTCAAAACAATAGTGTTACTCTTATAATATAAAAACTTAGTTCATTTAATAATTCATTTAATCGGTTGAGTTGTCAAAGCAGAGAAAAAACCGTATCCGATACTTTCTGAACTAAAATATGGATAGACTACCAATGTGTAGGATATGTTCAGCGGAGAATGTCCGCCTGTGTATAGTGGCCAGCAGAAACTTGCATAAACTATACGGGACGCTGACTAATATTCCAGTAAGTTATTATTTTTAGAGTTGTTATGTTCATAGGGACCAATAATGTTGATAGTTTAACACCAGTGTACCAACTTTAAGACAGCTCTAGAACTGTCTTTTCTTGGGTAGTTAACTCCTCTTAATGACTCCATTTGTTTAGATAATAAACAAAAGTTAAGCAAGAAACTACATGACTTAGTTACCCAATTGAAACCCATTAACACCAGCTCTATTCAGTTATCATGCTGTATCACAGTTTTACTTGTACTCTTTAATTTTTTTAATGTTGCCCACAGTTTTACTTGTACCCTTTAATTTTGCCCACTTTACTGAGGGTGTAATTACTCAACACTTTATTGCATTCCGTAATGTTACATAATAGTTCTTATAGAAACAATTATGGACCCTGTTGGGCATGGCAAAGTGTTTTGTTTAATTTTTGTTATAGTAGAGAGAATGAAAGCTCTCTTGTTGAGGAAAAAACAAGTGATAATTAAAATGGTATCATTATCGAATAGTCATTTATAATTTTATGGTATTTATATTTTATAGAAGTATTAAATAGTGGTTTGTAGTTATAAACATTTACACTCACATACTCAAATAGACCCAGAACACTGCCTGTTGGCTACACAATTTTGTTCTGTATGGGTTCAATTCCCACCTGTGACATGCAGTGAACAAGGGCCACTAAGCCATTACACAAACTGTGTTGTCTAAATTCAAAAGATTCTCATTTCAAGGAATGTATGTGTTTGTAACCAGTGTATCTTGTTCTAAGTGAAAAATTGTATTCAGTTTTGGAAAAGTAAATAATTTAAATTAAACTTAGCAACATTTTAACAAATTATACGGGGGAGACTTGTATTACATGTGTCCATTAATTAAGTCACATGGTGTTTCTTTAACTTTAATTTATTACTATGTTTATGAAAGGAGATGTTTCAGAAATGTATGGAGCCTGGGCCAGTACATTGTACAATTAATGCTAGGTATAGTTACGCTATAGTTAACTGTTTTTAATGTTTATTCCTATATTTTGGCATAGTTTTTATACAGATTCAATTTAATTCTGCCAAGGAGTGCAACACAACCACTAATAAATATGGTGGTCAGCAATAAGCGAAATAGGATTTTGACAGTGACATTTGATTTACGTGTCATGTATCTAAGGCTATCGTATCTATATTATCTACCATATGACTGCGGAAAAAACAGAACATGAATTCCGAACATACAGCTCATTAAATAAACACAATCAACTCAATCAGCACTCGACACGAACACAACGGCAAAATGGAACTGTCAAAGTCGCCAATCAAACGTAATCTCACTAAAACGTTTCAAATAATTAATTATATATACTTGTATTTTTATTCAATTTAATTTAGTAGTATTTTTATGAAGTTCTTTTATTTTTCCTTTTTATCTATATAGCGTACATAGTGGTGGCCCAAAATTAAACATCTTTAGAAACTGCTAGTTTCTAAGAATAGTCCTCGTACACAGTGTGCCAACGTGAGAATGAGAATGTTGAGCAAACTACTGGTTACATTAAATGGAGACACTATCATGTCTACCTTATATATTACACATAAAAATATAATCTCTTTAAAGACTTAAAGATGTTGATAATTGTATCTACAATAATTGCATACATATAAAATGCTCCACTGTATAGTTGGATAATGAGATAGACTCATGATAGCACAAGTTTATACCTTAATGATATTTGGTAGCTGTTTAATATGAATAATCCTTATTCTTTTGTATAAATGATAACTAAATAATAAAATCAAAATAAATAGTAGATACATGATAAATATTGTTGCAGTTTATAACTGAAGATAGTAGGCCACTGCTTGCTTGTATCTTCTGCTTTGCTAAATTAAAGCAATGCTACCGATTACTGCGACAATGTCTGAAAGCCGAAGAGCTTTTCGCTCAGAATATGAGTGACAAATATGAGGTAAGATATTCTTTAATAGCCATTTTTTCTTATAATTTATAATTTCAGTATAATGTGAAAGTGATTCCTCTCAAGCTCATACCTATAGTGTTTGGTTTTTAAACCATTGCATGTTGCATAGCAATATAAAAGCTTTTGTCAAATATAAGCATATTACTCAGAATATTAGGTGTAAACATTTATGAATTAGGGGGAAAATTATTTTGTTGTTTGTACATAATTTACTAAGTACTTTGAGCATAATAAGTTACATATACGTACTTTGCTGGTATGTGAAAGGGCGGGCATTTTGGGTGGTTGTCTTATGTAATTTTCTCATTCAAAAGATTTTCAATATTTCTTTTGATTTTTTCAATATTATAATAATTGTAGCGGTATCTACAACACCACATGCGAAATACGCGTCATACTGACGTCACGCAAACCTTTCATTGCATAAACAAGTTTAATCATGTAACAAAACAAGCACACAGACAACTTCCCGACATCAAGTGTTGACACCGGACACAACACCCGTCTGGTTGGAGAATCCTCCCTTTTCTATTTAGGATGAGGGAGCTCTACACCCTGTTGCTCATAACTTTACTATACTGGTGACCCTGACCTGATTTGAACACACAACCTTCTCTGATCTTTCTTTTTCTTTTCACAGCTCAATCCTTTAATAAACCAAGCCCGATTAGAGTTTTGTAGTGGGCTTATTACTTCGCCAATATTCCACATAAGTATAGATGATGAATGTGAAACAGGAAATACTGCTATCAAAGAAGAATTACCAGCTGTTAGTGACGGACTAGATGATGTTATTGAGCCAATGGAGGAATATCAAAGTCATGGTATTGTTAGCTTTTGGTTTTAATATAATTGTGTAATTTTTTTAAGTCTTTTTGCAACTGGCTTCCGGTACTGAAACTACTGTCTCCGATTAGTCAATTGAAGACATTGGCGTACCCAGGGTGGGGAGGGCAGGGGTGGCAGCTGCCCCCATCTGCCCACCATTCGAGTCTTAAATAATTGTAAACGCACCCACTTTACAGGAGTATTATTTTATACCTGGTAGATGTTTTCCGCAGATTCTGTAAGTGAATCGTTTAAATATATTTGTATATGGTACCTTGTTAATAAATCTATGAAAATATCATGTACGGACGACAGCAGGTACATAAGAAATTAAATATTTTCTGTAAAACAGCTGAAAGTAACAATTATAGGGCTAGAAATAGGGACCAATTAGTTGATCTTGGTTTCAGACTTGCTAAAGTAAACTCATCCTTCATGGTACTATTTAAAATGTTACAATAAAATTCCTGCCCACATACTCGCAACTAAATGAATCGAAATTTAAACCTTGTATTAAAGGCAAACTATCGCCAAGCATATTATAAAAAAGGCTTCCGAAAAAGTAAGACGATCAATATGGCCATCTATAACTTTCTAAATAATGTTTATACGAATGTTGACAAAAGAATGCCAGTCTACTCAATATATTGCGACATGAATCAAGCTTTTGACTATGTGGACCATAATATTTTGCTTACTAACTAAGCTAGACGCCTACGGCTTTAAAGGTAATGTGCTAAATTTAATACAATCTTATTTAAATAACAGAAAACAGTACGTTGAAATATCTGAAATAGATTATAGAACTAAATACCAACGAGTCTATAAGTCTGATCATTGAACAATTGCATATGGTGTACTCCAGGGCAGTGTTTTAGGGCCTCTGCTATTTATAATTGTTAGAAATAAACGAATCCAGCTTTAAGCGCATTTCCCGAGTAGATATATTATTTACTAAATTATAGACCGTATCAGCTTCACACCATTTATATTTTTATAGTTATGTCATGACGACAGACGGCTGCATCATGTGTTAGTTGCCAAGGTAGGTATACAACCTCCAACACGCCTCCTCAATCTAATACATGATGAGCTATACAAATTAGAACCAAAAACGCTAACTTAATTACATATAGAAGTAACAAATCCAACGCGTCACATTAACAAAACAAAACAATATCAAAATTAAAATTAGCCATTACAACAGATAGGTATAAAACTCAAATTACAAATCCTAAACCTAACTGTACTTGCCCGCCCTCTTAATGGGTAATTTTAGTACAATCTGTTTAAGTTTTGGGCCTGGCAGAGACTTCGTTAACATATCTGCTAACATCTCTTGAATACACAAGTATTGTACATCAATCGCCTCCTTAATCAAGGCTTCGCGGACAAAATGATACCTAATATCTATATGTTTTGTTCTATTATGGTTCATTTTATTTTGCGATATTTTATGTGCTGACTGATTATCGTTAAAAATAATCGTTGGTTTGTCGCAAGTATTTTTAGTCAAACTAGACAACAAACCTCGCAAGTAAATTGCTTCTTTAGCAGCCTGACTGAGTCCTATGTATTCTGCCTCAGTCGACGACAATGCTACACATCGCTGCTTGCGACTTTCCCATACTATTAAATTATCGCCTAATGTAAAAAGCATTCCTGTGAAGGACTTTCGATCGAATGATCCCCCCCAATCAGCGTCAACGTACCCGCGCATCTCTAAGTTACCGGATTTTCGGAAGACAAGCGCAAATCAGATGTCCCCTTTATGTATCGCAACACCCGTTTAGCACAATTGAAGTGCGTCTCATCATAGCATGAATTGAATTGAGACAGTAAACTTACAGCATGTGCTATATCAGGCCTAGTAGTTTGAGCCAGATAATTCAGACATCCTATCAAACTTTGGTACGGCAACCTACAACCAGGCTCAGCTTTTTCTAGCTTGAGGCCTACCTCCATTGGGGTATTGACTGGTTTGCAGTCTGACATTTTAAATTCCTTCAGTACATTCAGGACATACTGTTCTTGATCGAGATAAATAGTTCTCTTATCTCGTCGTAACCTCATACCTAGTACATGCCTAGCTTCGCCTAAGTCTTTGACTTTAAACTTTTTGAGCAGCCCGTTTTTCAAAGCTTGCTTCTCTTTATCCTGCTTTGGAGGATATAACACAAATATATCATCAACATAGATAACTACGACTATCCTATCTTGACCTATTATCTTTTGATATAAACAGGGCTCTATCTTTGATTGTATAAAACCTAAATTAAGCATCTCCTTATCTAATTCGTTAAACCAAGCATTTGAGGCTTGCTTCAATCCATATAATGACCGTTGTAGTTTACAAACTTTGTTTTCCTGACCTTCGGCTATAGCGCCCTCTGGCTGAAGCATGTAAATGTCTTCCTTCAATTTTCCGTACAGGAAAGCAGTCGTAACATCCCACTGGTCAATGGTCCACTCGTATTCTGCAGCTAGTGAGAATAACAAGCGAAGCGTAGAGTGCCTCACGACAGGAGAATAGGTTTCATTATAATCAATTCCATGTACCTGTGTAAATCCTTTAGCTACCAACCTCGCCTTGTATTTCAATATGTTACCATCACTATCTCGCTTGATCTTGAATACTCATTTGTTCTGTATAGGCTTCTTATCGCGCGGTAGATTAACTAACGTCCACGTTTGGTTCTCCTTCAACGAGTTGAGCTCATCGTTCATGGCCTTCTGCCACAGCTCACGATCAGGCCTTGACATTGCCTCATCCATTGTCGTTGGATCGCCATCAATATCTGCGATAGCTTTTATTTCAACTTCGGCTTTCGCACATGTGCATCTGTAGTCCACATTATTCCTTGGACGTAAGTTATATCTCGGCGGGTTCTCACAATCGTTGTTTTCAGATTGTAATGTAGGATTGGTACTTGCTTCTTGAGTTTCCTGTCTTATTTCATCAATAGTTTCTTCAAAAACGTCTTCATTGCTTCCTTCACTAACGCTGTGAATTTCAATCTCAGGTTCAACACGTTCCTCCTTGAAGGATTTAGAGCAAAATAAACCCGGATTGGACAGCAGAAATAATATTTATTTTATACGATATACAATCGAGACATTTGACAGCAAGACGAGCATATAAAGCGACTCAGAAGAGATGGTAATATCTTAAGCATAGGTGGCGCCATCTAGTTAAAACTTCTGCCAACAAGTGACATCACAAACTGTTTGGTTTATACAATTATATTTGTTTTAACACCTGCCCTTAAACTAAACAGTTTTTAAACCAATGTTTGAAATACAGTTAACATGTTTATCTTTACATAAAGGTTTGGTCAGCACATCTGCAGGCATAAGCTCAGTAGGCAAATATTCTAGTGTAACAATTTTATCCCTTATTATTTGTCTTACATAATGATGTCTGATATCTATATGCTTGCTTCGACTGTGATTAACTTGACTATTACATATTTTCTGTGCTGACTGATTATCGTTATACAGAGTCACAAACAAATATTTACCTAAACATTCATGTAAAAAGTTTCTAATAAAAATAGCTTCTTTAGCTCCCTCACATATTGCCATGTATTCACTTTCTGTACTTGAGAGGGCGACCGTTCTCTGTTTGCGGCTCTCCCACGATACAGCCGAGTTTCCTACTCTAAACACGTAACCTGTGTAGGAACGTCGGTCTAGTTGGTTTGATGCCCAATCTGCATCCACATATCCTGTAATTGACAATGATGATTTTTCATATACTAAGTTGTAGTCCATGGTTCCTTTTAAATACCGTAGAACACGCTTAGCTGCTTTCCAGTGTGTCTCAGAATGACAGTTATTGAACTGGCTTAGAACACTTGCAGCATGAGCAATATCTGGTCTTGTGCATACTGCTAGGTACATAATACATCCAATTATGCTTCTGTACTTGGTATCATTGTCAGTTTGATTCCCTTTTTCAAACTTCATGCCACACTCCAGAGGTGTGTTTACAGGCTTGCAATCAGCCATATTAAATTGTTGTAATACCTTCTCTATATAATTTCTTTGATCAAGAATAATTTTATTATGTTCTTGTTTTATACGCATTCCCAATACATGTGTAGCACGGCCAAGGTCCTTCATTTCAAATGTTTTCATCAGTTCCTCTTTCAACTTGTTCTTCATAAGTGTATCCTTGCACGGGAGCATAAGTATCAGTGTAGTCTATGCCATATTCTTGACTATATCCTTTTGCCACAAGGTGGCACTTATAGCGAAGAAGCTGTCCTTCAGATCCCAATTTCTTCTTGAATACCCATTTGCACTTCACAGCTTTCTTACCATCTGGTAATGTTGTTAGGCTCCAAGCTTTATTCTTTTCAAAAGATTTATATTCATCTGCGATAGCCTCCTTCCAATGTTCTCTTTCGGGTCCTGACAGTGCCTCTTGTATTGTCTCCGGTTCCTCACCGTGACTTACTGTCATGGCCACGACTGCATTAGCACCCTCTTCTATGTCTTCGTATTCACTTGACGTGTGATTCATAGTCATGTCAGGATTCCATGTGACGTCATTGGGATCATCGACATAGCTAGAATCAGAAGAGCTTGTTTCAGACAGTTCTACAGTTTCTAGGTTAGGATGGTCAGTCTGCTCATTATTCCCAGAAGTGCCCATATCAGTATCAGTATCAGTATCAGTAAGTTTTAACTCACAATCATTAATGCAATTTTTCTTACTGGATTTCACATCTTTATACATTTTCTCTTCTAAGAAATGTACATCCCTAGATTTAATGATTTTGGAAGGATCATCTGGATCAATTAATCGATATCCTTTGGATTCACTACAATGTCCAACATGAATATATTTTTTACTCTTTGGATCCAATTTCTTACGCTTTTCATAGGGGATTATTGCATATGCAACACAGCCAAATACTCTTAAATCAGATAAATTGACTTTCTTACCAGACCATTTCTCTTCTGGTGTGGTGCCCCTTACTGCCTTGCTCGGTGATTTATTCTTAATAATGATTGCCATGTTCAGCGCCTCTGCCCAGAACCTCCGGTCCATTCCAGCATCTTGCAGCATACAACGTCCGGCCTCTACCATTGTGCGATTGGCCCGTTCCGCTACTCCATTTTGTTGCGGTGAGTATGGCACAGTTGTCTGATGCTTGATGCCATGTTCTTGAAGAAACATCTGGAACTGTTTATTTACATATTCACGACCATTGTCAGTTCTGAGGGCTTTTATCTTTAAATTTGTCTGATTTTCTACAAGGCTTTTGAAAATCTTAAATACTGGCAATACTTCATCTTTACTCTTGAGAAAATAACCAAACGTCATCCTCGTATAATCATCTATAAAGGTTAATAGGTATTTACTACCACTAAATGAGGAAACCGACATTGGCCCACATAGATCGCTGTGAATAAGGCCTAGTTTCTCAGTAGCTCTATTATATGACCTTTTTGGGAATGGTAATCTACTCTGTTTGCCTTCAAGACATGCTACACAGGGAGTATGCTTCGTATTACTGTAATCAATTCCACTAGCCATACCTCGTTTCAGTAAATCCATACTCCTTCTGTTGAGATGAGCGAGCCTACGATGCCATAGTTCCTGAGATGGCTTCACGTCACACAAGTTCACAACCTCATCATGATCCATAGACGCGCGCACTTCCAAATCTTTCAATGAATTGTCAGAAACCATTAATTGACAGGTTGCAGCCAGCTCAGTAGTATCTGCTGACAGCTGACTCGTGTCCAATTGGTAAACACCATTGACCTTCGTAGCACTGGCAACTATAATTTTCCCACAGTAGATATTACACTTCTCATCGTCAAAATGCACATCAAGTCCTTTAGTTGCCATTTTTCCGACAGAAATAAGGTTCGTTGACAAACCCGGCACGTAAATAACCTCACTTATTTTCGTTAACTGTTTTTGTCCTTTCAACAACAATTCCACATCACCGTGTCCTTCACTATGCATCTTTTGTTTATTAGCCACTGTCACAGAACGCGGAGCATCCACAACATAGTTTTGTAGTATATTTTTGTTGTTTGTCATATGACAAGTTGCACCGGAATCGACATACCACGCATGAGAGTTAACATCCACAGCTAGTGCTGTCAATAACGTTCCGTTCCACGCTTTTTCGCACTTGTCACTCCGTTTATCAGTTTTATCACTTTTAATCGTCTTATTAGGACAGTTCCTAGCATAATGATTGGGCTTTTTACATATGAAACACTTAACCTTAAATTGTTTGTTGTTTACACTTTTTGTATTCCGGTTTGTAAACAATGCGCTTTCTTCGCCCTTGTCAGAGTCTCTACGTAGATTTTCTTGTAACAATTTACTTTTAACCGTTTCACTACACAATTTAATGTTCGAGTTTTCCAACGCCATAATAAGTGGATCGTAATTTGGCGGTAAACCACTCAACATCAACACTGATAGGAAATCATCGTCCAATGGAGCATTTATATCTCGTAGTTGTTGATCCAAGTCTGTGATCTTCAAGAGATACGCTTCCATATCACTAAATTGTTCCAATTTCAATCCAAACAACGTACGTAATAGTCCCAGTCTTCTACACAACCCTCTGTCTTCATACGCCTTTTTCAAGTTATTCCAGGCTTCATAACCAGTCGCTGCGTTCCGTACATGTGAAAAAGAAGACGGCAGCACCATTAAACATATTTTTGCCAGCGCCTTTTGTTGTTTACGTTCGTCGGTGATCTTGGGAACACCGGCCGCAGACTCTTCGATGCACTCCCACAAATCTTCATGTATCAAGTACATACGCATCGAGAATTTCCAATTCCCGTAATTTGAGATTCCACTGAGTTTCTCGAAGTTCACTGAGATTCCACCACTTGATGTAGGTGTAGCCATGTTAGACAAAAATGTTCTAGACTTTCTTGAGACACCGGTCGTGACAATTTTTAAATGGTCATCTTTCATTACATTACTAAAAATAATATCGTATTTTTATTCTACGCGTATCCTGGGCCCATAACCTGAAGGATTTAGAGCAAAATAAACCCGGATTGGACAGCAGAAATAATATTTATTTTATACGATATACAATCGAGACATTTGACAGCAAGACGAGCATATAAAGCGACTCAGAAGAGATGGTAATATCTTAAGCATAGGTGGCGCCATCTAGTTAAAACTTCTGCCAACAAGTGACATCACAAACTGTTTGGTTTATACAATTATATTTGTTTTAACACTCCTCTGTTGAAATAGGAACGACTGAGTTCTTCGTCACTTTTATACCGTCTCCAGGAAAAATATTTTCTAAAAATTGGACGTCTCTCACAATTGAAAATTTTCCAGTCTTTGGTTCAACCAATTTGTAACCTTTCGTAGTCTCACAGTAGCCAACAAATATCAGAGCTTCAGTTTTTATGTCCAGCTTCTTTCTCTTCTGTTTTGGTTTCAGAGCGTAAGCCAAACATCCGAATACTCTCAGATGACTCAGATCTACCTTCTTACCAGACCAGAGTTCCTGTGGTACTTTTCCAGTGACAGCCTTCGTAGGGCTTAGGTTTTTTAAATATACAACTGTTCCGACTGCTTCTGCCCAAAATCTTTTGCCTAAATTGGCTTCAAAAAGTAATGTTCGTGCTTTTTCAACGATTGTTCTATTCGCTCTCTCAGCCACGCCATTCTGCTCCGGTGTGTATGGAACTGTCTTTTGATGTTTTATACCAGCTAACTTCAAATGCTTGTCGAAGGCATCGTTGCAAAATTCTTTGCCATTGTCCGATCTCAAGCACTTGATCATCTTCTCAGTCTCATTTTCTACTTCCGCCTTATACTCACGAAACTTGTTGAGACATTGACTTTTGTTTTTCAAAAAATAGACGTGCGTCTTTCGCGAAAAATCATCAATAAATAAAAGCATATACAGCGAACCAGCAAAAGATGGCTCTTCCATTGGGCCGCACAAATCTGTGTGCACAATCTCCAATAAATCATTTGCTCGAGTGCCTTGTTTTTTGAATGGACTCTTGCAGCTCTTTCCATTTATACATGGAACACACGGCTCTATTTTATCCGTAGTTTTGAATTCTATTCCAGATACCATGTTTTTCAGGGTGATCATGTACTTTTGTCCTAGATGAGCTAGTCTCCTGTGCCATAGATTCGACAAAACTTCATTCGATGTTGTTAAATTAACCATAATATTGCTGTTTTCAATCAGCTTGAAAATTCCACCAACTTCTTTGCAAGTGGCAACTTTGCGGTCATTTTTATCTTTAATGAAACATCCATGCTTGTCAAACTCAACTTTGTACTCGTCTCTTACGAGATCACTCACTGAGATTAGGTTCATCGACAATTCGGGAACATGCAGGACATTATTTAATTTGAGTTTCTCAGTTTTACTCACTATCGGTGCTGCATTGCCCTTCCCAACTACTGATATCTCTTCACCGCTGGCAACTTTTATCTTACAGTCGCCTATCTGTGCCTTATATTGCACTAGTTTGTTCGCATCATTCGTCATATGAGTAGAACAGCCACTATCAACATACCAGGCGTTTTTACTTATGTTATCGGCAGTACCCATGCAAATATTTGCAGTTTTCTTGATGCTTTTGCATTCTGATGCTTTGTGTCCAAATTTGTGACACTTAAAACATTTGTATGTCGCTGGTTTCCGAGCAGTGTTATTGATGCTCTTCCTGTTTTGAGTGGTAAAAGCTTGCTCACCAGCCCCATTACTCACTTCGGCTTGTCTGTTGCCTTCTTGTAGTAATTTGGTCTTTACTTGTTCTAGTGTTACCTCTTTTCCACTATTATCGATGGCCATCACGAACGGGTTGTACTCGCTCGTTAGGCCAGCCAATAGTATCGAAATGAGCCAATCGTCTGATACTTTTGCGTCTATATCATTAAGCTGCTGTGCCAGGTCTACTATATCGCAGATGTATTTTTCCATATTTGAATAATTTTCCAAACGAAACTGCCATAGTTTGCGTTGCAGCAAAATTCGCTTGCCCCAGCCTTGATCCTCGTAGGCTCTGCACAAGTTTTGCCATACCTCGCGTGCGGTTTTTGCTTGGTACACGTGCGCAAAACATGTAGGCTCAATAAGCAGACATAGAGTTGATCGTGCCTTCCTATCACTGTCTCTTTGTAAATCACTGATGTTTTCTGTTTCCACAACATCCCACAAGTTTTTGGATTCGAGGAGGTTTTTCACAATGAATTTCCACGATGTAAAATCATTCGCTCCTTGCAGTTTTTTAATTCCGCAGTAGGAACCAGAAACAGAATTTTCATCACACATTTTTTCACTCTTCTTTTATTTTTGACAGTATTGTTTTTTGACTGTCAACAATGTGACAATCAGTATTTTTTAGGAAATATTTTTTACGATCACTTTTTAATAATATTTACTCAGGTACAGACTGGGCCCATAACCTGTTAGAAATAAACGAATCCAGCATTAAGCGCATTTCCCGAGTAGATACATTATTTACTAAATTATAGACCGTATCAGCTTCACACCATTTATATTTTTATAGTTATGTCATGACGACAGACGGCTGCATCATGTGTTAGTTGCCAAGGTAGGTATACAACCTCCAACAATAATATACAATATGTAAAGAAAACCCTGTCCGACCCGTGAAGGTACTGTAAGGTATCTATAACTGATTCTACTAATGCCTACATAACCTGGATAAACGAATAAAAAATACCCCCTTAAAATAAAATATATAGGTAATTTCATGGCAACACAGGTACAGGTCAGACCTCAGTTGACCTCATGCATGTAGGTTTAGGTAGTTTATCCATGTTTATCGACTCTCGAAAGAAACAATGATACTTAGGCAGCTCGTGAAAAGAACTTTTTTTAAGTAGGAAGGTCCTCTGACTCTCTGAATGTATCATTTCATTCGATGAACACAATGCCTGTGGCGGAGATGTTGTTTCATATTTCGTTCACTAAGAATGATACAAGCCTGGCACCGTCGCACGAGATTAGCACGGTGTTTTACAAAGTTAGTCCACCCCTACCAATCCACTGCTCGCCGAATTGATAATGAAGGTACTCACGTACAGGTCGGCAAAAATATGGTGGGGCACCGTCATGTCACCACATGGACCAATAAGTAGCCACATCCGAATCGTCCAACACCTGATCACAACACAGCTCAACTAATTGCAGTTACTACCTTCCATCAGCATGTTGCATTACGTTAGAAAACGACATGATCACACAATACACGAATAGTCTACACGGAAGTAATGTTTACGCGCAACTGATAATTTAAAGTAAAAATGATTTTTATTTTATAAAATAGGTACCTACGCGGCAGGTCTCGCGGCATGCTTTGTGTAAATAGAGATTTGTAAGTAATCAAAATATTGATTTTTCAATCGATACTGATTTAGTATTCTAGTTTCTCATTCTCATTCTCGATACAACATCGCATGGAATTGTTTAGAAATTTTACAAAACACAAATTATTTATGTACACTGCTGTAAATGAAAATCATGCCAAAGTTTTAATTTCAGTTTCTGTCTCAATATCGATGATATTGACTATTAAAATATATGTAAAACTTTACGAAAATTGTGTTTCATAAGGCCATCTTGTCTCTTGTTTACTAATATTTGTTTTATAATAATATTATTAGTAATTAATCGGTAAACAAACAAAAGTACTTTTACCATTGGGTAATCTGTGTTTTTACAACAAATCATTATTCAACCACATACAAGTTTCGATTAATAGCGATACAAAAAAACGTTATTACGCAAAAAATAATACATCTCTAATTATTTCTTTTACGTCGCCGACAATGCTCACGCGCCACGCCGCCAAAGAAATATAAATCTAACAAAAGAATGAAAGGAATACCGACAGTTATACCGCCTAAAAAGGTGTAGTCATTTTTAAAAAAAATACCAAATTTTGTGGAAGTTAGCGTAAATTCGCGGAAAAAAAAGGTTGTTTCAAAATTGATTAGTATTCTTACTATGATGATTATGCAAAATTTAAAATTTTATTTGGTTATGTCATTGCCTAACCTTTATTATCCTTATGGGTCGGACGGGGTTTAGACTGTATATCCCGCGGAAGTGTGGAGGTCGAGGCTTTTTAAATGCGAAGACCCTACACAACCGAGAGGTATGCAGTCTCAGAGAATATTTTTTACAAACCGTAGTTGGTATGCACCGTGATGTGGTCACAGTAGACAAGGGGATCACCCCGCTATCCATGGCGAAAGAGAACTGGCACAAGCCTATAGTACTAACCACTGATGACCGCAAGAAGGTATGGCAAAGTAAGGAACTCCACGGGCGATTTTATCGGGCTCTTCATGAGCCCGATGTAGACTTCTTAGCTTCCGTATCCTGGCTACGATTCAGTGACCTTTTCGGGGAAACTGAAATCTGGGTGAGCCCATCAGACATATTATGTCTGGTTGCTCTCGTCTGGCTAACAGCGAGTATTTGCACAGGCATAACCAAGTAGCTAGGATTATCCACCAGCAACTTGCTTTGAAATATAAACTTGTGGATTCTGAGGTACCGTATTATAAGTATGTGCCCGACCCAGTTCTTAAAAATGCCCATGTCACGTTGTACTGGGATCGATCTGTCATTACTGACAGGACTATTGTTGCAAATAAGCCTGATATAGTAGCGATAGATCGATTAGCGCGCCTGGCAATGATTGTCGATGTTACTCCACATGACGGGAATCTCGTGAAAGCTGAGAAAAAAAAAATTAAGTATCTCGACTTGGCGCTCGAGATTGTTGACATATGGAATGTGAACTCTGCAGTCATTGTACCGATTGTCGTATCGGCCAATGGTTTGATAGACAAGAGCCTCGGCAGTTGGATTAAAAGCCTGATTCAAAAGGCAGTACTCCTCGATACGGCCCGCATCGTGAGGAGGTTCCTGTCTCTGCAGCCCTAACCACCGATAGCTTGGGCTCTGGGCTCTTCCCGTCATCGGTGGAACACAATTTTTTTATATTTTTAAATGTATTTGTATGTATTTTATAAATCAATATATTTGGAAATGTAATTAAATGAGAAAAAAAGATAAAGGAAATAATAATAAAAATTACAGAGACAATAACCTCCATAGTACGATGGTTAGATAATAATAATCTAAAAATAAATATTGAAAATACTAAATTGACAATGTTTAGTCAACGTTTAAACACAAATATGACCATATACCATGACAGCCAACGCATAACGCAAGTAAACTCAACTAAATTCTTAGGACTAACAATTGACAATAAATTAGACTGGAAACCACACACGGAGGAACTAATAAAATGAATTAGTAGGTCTGTCTATGCTCTTTACAAACTTACCTCAGTGATGAGTGTGGACACTTTAGTCACAGCGTATCATGGCTTGGTGGGCTCAGTACTAAGACACTGTATAATTTTTGGGAGAATTCAACCAATAGGGCAATATTTTCAAAGCACATAAAAAATGTATCAGGACAATGTTTGGAATGCAGCCCATATATACATGTAAACCATT
The DNA here is from genome assembly GCA_037179545.1 of Sesamia inferens. Lineage (NCBI taxonomy): Eukaryota > Metazoa > Arthropoda > Insecta > Lepidoptera > Noctuidae > Sesamia > Sesamia inferens. The sequence goes on along the minus strand of CM073947.1, from coordinate 22,269,192 downwards.
ATTTATTAAATATAAAATATTGATTCTTCCATCCTTGTATATTTTTGAGGTAGCTGTATTTGTTATGACCGATCCAAACTTGTTTAAAAAAATGACAGAAATTAATAACCGAAGTCGACGAAATAACCATACTCTATGCATACGAAGATCCCAGACGGCTATAATGTACAAGAACGTTTTTTACATGGCGCCGGTCATATTTAACGCGTATAATAGGCTCAATGACCTTGTGCATATGGGCGGAGCTAAACGCCGTATCAGGTCAATAGTAATCGCCGTATCAAAGTAAAAACGCCGCTGGAATATTTATTAAAGGTGTGGTGTAAAAGACCATTTAACTTAGTCAAAAATTGTGTGGGATCGGACTGAGGACTCCTATAAACTGTTTAACTTCTATGCCACATGCTTCGAAAGTATTTTGCGTTGCGTATGTATTTACAAAAGCTAACTCTCTACAAACGTGGTGTTTTCTCTGCAAAAACTAGCCGACATCTTGTAACCATGGATTTTAATATTAGATTCATTACCTTTTTTATGAACGTCTCGGAAAGGCATATTGCGTCAGGGCTACTGTTAATCTCCTGGAGTTCCTGTAGGGTTATTTCAAGGAGTTCTCTTTTGGATAAGATACTGGCAATGTTTTGATGCAGTATTTTAAAACTTTTCTGCATTACAGATTGCGGATTTTTAGACTCGAAAAAGCTTTATATTCTTTTTTTTTTATTACCGGAAAGTAGTAGGGGATAGGTCCTTTTTGGGGTTATTCAACGGGTATTTTTATGCTTCCTGATTGATGGCGGCGTATACGATCAAAATAGAAAGAAATTGTTCCTTTTTTATGTTTAATAATTTTGGTGTTTACTTTTTGACTTGATTTGTTACTTAGTATTCGTTTAGCAAGAATTCTGGGGTTTAAGTAATTATCAGTATAATGTTGGCAGTCAATTACGTAGTTAATTTTAGTACACAATTCAGGTATTTTGCTAGATTTGCTTTCCAAAAACTTACATTTTTTATAATTTATACATACATTTTTGATACGACAATTAAGTGTATTAACATCTAGGTACTCGTTTTTAAATACATTTAAGACAATGATCATATTATTATAAAAAGTGTCTAATATAATTTGCAATTGAGATAAGATTGATTTTAAATTGTAATCATTTTCTCCTAAACAAATCTCAAGTTTATCATTCGGATTCAATTTGGCATAACGGCAGCTGATTATTATTTGACTACTGAGTGCGCTTGGTTTAGTGTTCGCGATTATCCTATACCTTTCATAACTTGTGTTTTGTCTTGAACGTATCAAAGCTGCTGCTAGACCAACACATTGTTGAGAACCAAAGACAAATAGTCTACTCGTCGGTTCGTGTTTTTGCTCTTAGGTGCAAGTAGGCGTTTCAGAGTTCAGATGCTGTTACCGGACATTTCTGAAGTGTTTTATTACTACATTGTAACGATTCTATTGTTTTTGTGAGATTTTCTATCTGTTGCTATGCTTCTTTCAGGTTTAGCTGAAGAACCGTATTTTTTTTTGAAGACTATTAATTTCAAAGCTCTTAGAATAGTTTAAAGCCGACTTACTTGGTAGTGGAGTACAAGGTGCGGAGAGCATGTCTTGAGGTACCAGGGACGGTCTTTTTCTCTTACGTTTGATAACTGCAGTATTCTCAGTGGGTACTGGAGAATAACACAGTGTTTATAATATTTTTATCTCTGCGGTTAATTTATTAATTTGCTGAAGGAGATTGCTATTTTCTAGAAGAACATTTTCTAGTTCATTTTCTGCACTGTCCAGTTTTAGCGAGAGATACTTTATTGTGTTTTTCAATTCTGAAACACAGTGTTTCTGATATTTCAGACACTGTACCATCAACACTGTGAGACAGTTTGTTGGGTGTGTCAAATGATTCATCTGAAGTTTTACATTCGGATAGTATGTGGGTATCCAAGATATCAGAGCGGTTTTGAACGACAATATTTCCCGTTACGAGTAGGTTCCTGCAAGCTATCACTAGGTATTGGTGATGGGCTTTTAAGTTGTAAGTTTGCCCGTTTTTTCATTGTGATGTTGTATACGTCATACGTCTGATATTTGGTTAGTAGTTGGAACTTTTTAGTTTTGATACATGTTTTACATCACCATTTTTGCCGAGATTCTAAATCCATAAGGCGGTAGGTTTGTTCTGGATAGCCGTCGCAAACCAGTTCATATCGGTTGTTACACATTGAGCATAAGGCCGTTTTGTTAATATTAACTGACTTCTTGCATTTAAAGCATGTTTATTACCTTCTCTTGTATCCTGCGGTTGCTCTTTGTAACATTTTTAGACGACATTCTTATAGTATAATTTAATTATTTAAGTACCTACAGAAATAGTAATACCGCGAACTTTAGAAACACACAGGTTCCCCAGATTTGAATCTTATTGCTCGGAGTATTTTGTCAGTTATGATTCGAGAGAAAATGTACCCGTATTTTGTTTTTATCGGAAAAAAAAAATTAAACAGTATTTTAAGTTACACTACTGTTGTAAGATACAGTTCATGTACTTCCTAGAACTTTGCTGATTTCTTCATTAGAGTTCTTATTACACTGTGGTAAAATAATGTAACAGAAAACTTCACCAATTCGGCAGTTCACATCGACAGTTCACTTGGTACTTTTATATATTTCTGGTATTAAAAGGATTACGTCGTTAACAAAAATGCTTCACTCAACGCTGGTTCTTCTCTACAGGGGAGTATAAACTTAATTAGCATTTGAAAAAACATTGAAGGAGTTGCTCACTATTGGAATAAACTATATTTAGTATAATAACAATTATTTCGTCAATGAGAATTAAATCTTTAGCTTTTTTTTTTTACTTTTTTCTCGAAATAAAATAATCGATTGATTATCAGAAAATCAATTCATATTATTTCATACGTTCCTTTACACGATCGTTTTAGTTAATACAACGATTACTTTTAAAACCTATTTTTTTAGTTACCTTGCTAGTTAAAATTCCCATTTTTGTTGATAATATTTATAATTCGATGTTTGATATATTTAATATTAAAAGTTTAGGCATGTACAAACTCTGTAAACTCAGTACCTTAATGGTTCATCTCCTTTGTGAGTCTATGTGTTTGTTACTTTTTCACACCAAAACTACTGAACGAAATTAGGTGAAATTTAGCACACATAATTTTTTTTCCTTCTTTATACCGCGTACACCGAGAGACTGGATCAATTTGCCAGCGGCGGTGTTTCCGCCGGACTACAATTTGAGTGTCGTTAAGGCTAGAGTGAATAGGCTCTTAATAAACTAGTCGTATACATATGCGTACACACACTGGTGAGAAACATTATCAGTGTGATATTTGTCAACGCAATTTTAGTAAAAAACGTTATTTAAGAACCCATATGCGTACACACACTGGTGGGAAACTTTTAAAGTGTGATATTTGTCAACGTAATTTTAGTCAAAAGAGTAATTTTACAACCCATGTTCGTACACACACTGGTGAGAAACCGTATAAGTGTGAAATATGTCAACGTAATTTTAGAACAAAAAGTCACTTAATAGCCCATGTGCGCACACACACTGGTGACAAACCTTATAAATGTGAAATCTGTCAACGTAATTTTAGTCACAAGATCAGCTTAACTATTCATATGCATACACACTCTGGTGAGAAACCTTATCAGTGTGATATTTGTCAACGTAATTTTAGTAAAAAGGAGATTTTTGTAGGGCATATGCGTACACACACTGGTGAAAAACCTTATCAGTGTGATATTTGTCAACGTAATCATAGTCAAAAGATCTGTTTAACAAGGCATATGCGTACACACACTGGTGAAAAACCTTATAAGTGTGAAATATGTCAACGTAATTTTAATCAAAAGGAGAGTTTAGCAAAGCATATGCGTACACACACTGGTGAGAAACCGTATAAGTGTGAAATATGTCAACGTAATTTTAGTGAAAAGAGTAATTTAACAAAGCATATGCGTACACACACTGGTGAAAAACCGTTTAAGTGTGAAATATGTCAACGTAATTTTTGTCAAAAGATCATTTTAACAATGCATATGCGTACACACACTGGTGAGAAACCGTATAAGTGTGAAATATGTCAACGTAATTTTTGTCAAAAGATCAATTTAACAACGCATATGCGTACACACACTGGTGAGAAACCGTATAAGTGTGAAATATGTCAAAGTAATTTCAGCCAAAAGATCGATTTAACTAGGCATACGCGTACCCACGCTGGTGAAAAACCTTATAGGTGTGAAATATGTCAACGTAATTTTAGTGAAAAGGAGATTTTAATAGGGCATATGCGTACACACACTGGTGAAAAACCTTATCAGTGTGATATTTGTCAACGTAATTATAGGCAAAGGTTCCATTTAACAAGGCATATGCGTACACATACTGTTGACGAATCTTAAAAAATGTGATTTTTGTCAGCGTAGTTATAAGCGCAAGGATGATTTAGCAATGCATACACTCTGGTGAAAAACCTAACAAGTGTGATTTATGTCAACGTAGTTATAGTTGCAATGCTCAATTAAAATAAAAAAAACGAGTGTGCTTATGACCACACGACTGAAGTGAAACTTCTTTCGCACCATCTGTATGTATATATATATATATATATATATATATATATATATATATATATATATATATATATGTGTGTACAATATATACATGTATACACATTTACATATATTAATTTTCTATAAATATTTAAATTTATTTCATGCTTTCATTTATAAATTAATATTTTTGCATAGACCTCCAATTTAAAAAAAAAAGAAAAGTGGATTCCCTCGGGGCCAAAAGGTCGGGCTCTACCTCCTGAATCAGGGGACCCCAAACTCGGGTAGTCCACGACCTCTGGTTCCCGAGATAATCCACGGGGGGGTGAGGTAACTAAAGGGGGTCGGGGGGGATAGGGTTTGTGGGGTTGCGGGGGAGGGAGGGGGGAGGGGGAGAGCGGGCAGTGGATTCCCTCAGGGCCAAAAGGTCGGGCTCCTCCTCCTGATTCAGGGGACCCCAAACTCGGGTAGTCCACGACCTCTGGTTCCCGAGATAATCCACGGGGGGGTGAGGTAACTAAAGCGGGGGGGGGGGGGTGTTGGGGGGGTTAGATTTCGTGGGGTTGCGGGGGGTAGGGGGAGGGGGAGAGGGGGGAAGGGGAGAGGGTGGAGTGGATTCCCTCGGGGCCAAAAGGTCGGGCTCCTCCTGATTCAGGGGATCCCAAACTCGGGTAGTCCACGACCTCTGGTTCCCGAGATAATCCTCGGGGGGGTGAGGTAATCAATGAGGGGAGTCGGGGGGTGTTCGCAGCGTCATGTTCTCGAAGAAATTCATAGTTCTTAATCAATCAAGGTACTTAGCTTAATAATTGAGCTTATGAGGCTCGAAAGCAATTTGTACTTTGTGTCCAATTATCGTATTGTGACGATATCTTCTTCTATACTTTCAATTATATCAGAAATGTTCAGCAAAAATATATAAAACAATATAAAAGCCAGAACAGAACGAAATTTATAAATTATTTGTGCTCTTAGGTAATCAATTGTTAACAAATCTTAAAAAGATCCAAAAAATATATATTGCCTACGGCGAGATGCGAACTCACAACTTCATACTCGACTCAATTGTTAACAAATCTTAAAAAGATCCAAAAAATATACATTATCTTCGGCGAGATGCGAACCCACAACTTTATACACGGCATGTCATGCAATATTTACATGTGCCAACTGCTTCGTTGTATTACAGACGAAATAGGACTATACTTTGCTTTCCGTTCGCCTTGCCCGATCATTTTTGTAATATTTTTCGTAACGCTTTCGCGAGTTTACTCCCCAAGTCAAGCGTGCCTAAAGAAGTTTCACTTCAAAAATCACATTCAAAATTAATTTTATTTGTATAACATAGGTAGTGAATACAGTTCTTAAATGTATGTTTATTGGTTGCTATGTTATGCTAAGAAGCGTACAAATACTTGCATGTAAAACATTAACATTTTTTAGTCAATCATGCTTGTTACGTATCGGTACCAACACATGTCCCCTCAACGTGACCAGCACCTTGTCACGAGGCCAAAATCAGCCGAATCAGGATATTTGTAGTTACAAACATTTACACACACATATTCAAATAGACCCAGAACACTACCTGTTGGCTACACAATTTTGTTAGCATTGGTGATGGGCTTTTAAGTTGTAAGTTTGCCCGTTTTTTCATTGTGATGTTGTATACGTCATACGTCTGATATTTGGTTAGTAGTTGGAAGTTGGTTTTGAGTGGTAAAAGCTTGCTCACCAGCCCCATTACTCACTTCGGCTTGTCTGTTGCCTTCTTGTAGTAATTTGGTCTTTACTTGTTCTAGTGTTACCTCTTTTCCACTATTATCGATGGCCATCACGAACGGGTTGTACTCGCTCGTTAGGCCAGCCAATAGTATCGAAATGAGCCAATCGTCTGATACTTTTGCGTCTATATCATTAAGCTGCTGTGCCAGGTCTACTATATCGCAGATGTATTTTTCCATATTTGAATAATTTTCCAAACGAAACTGCCATAGTTTGCGTTGCAGCAAAATTCGCTTGCCCCAGCCTTGATCCTCGTAGGCTCTGCACAAGTTTTGCCATACCTCGCGTGCGGTTTTTGCTTGGTACACGTGCGCAAAACATGTAGGCTCAATAAGCAGACATAGAGTTGATCGTGCCTTCCTATCACTGTCTCTTTGTAAATCACTGATGTTTTCTGTTTCCACAACATCCCACAAGTTTTTGGATTCGAGGAGGTTTTTCACAATGAATTTCCACGATGTAAAATCATTCGCTCCTTGCAGTTTTTTAATTCCGCAGTAGGAACCAGAAACAGAATTTTCATCACACATTTTTTCACTCTTCTTTTATTTTTGACAGTATTGTTTTTTGACTGTCAACAATGTGACAATCAGTATTTTTTAGGAAATATTTTTACGATCACTTTTTAATAATATTTACTCAGGTACAGACTGGGCCCATAACCTGTTAGAAATAAACGAATCCAGCATTAAGCGCATTTCCCGAGTAGATACATTATTTACTAAATTATAGACCGTATCAGCTTCACACCATTTATATTTTTATAGTTATGTCATGACGACAGACGGCTGCATCATGTGTTAGTTGCCAAGGTAGGTATACAACCTCCAACAATAATATACAATATGTAAAGAAAACCCTGTCCGACCCGTGAAGGTACTGTAAGGTATCTATAACTGATTCTACTAATGCCTACATAACCTGGATAAACGAATAAAAAATACCCCCTTAAAATAAAATATATAGGTAATTTCATGGCAACACAGGTACAGGTCAGACCTCAGTTGACCTCATGCATGTAGGTTTAGGTAGTTTATCCATGTTTATCGACTCTCGAAAGAAACAATGATACTTAGGCAGCTCGTGAAAAGAACTTTTTTTAAGTAGGAAGGTCCTCTGACTCTCTGAATGTATCATTTCATTCGATGAACACAATGCCTGTGGCGGAGATGTTGTTTCATATTTCGTTCACTAAGAATGATACAAGCCTGGCACCGTCGCACGAGATTAGCACGGTGTTTCACAAAGTTAGTCCACCCCTACCAATCCACTGCTCGCCGAATTGATAATGAAGGTACTCACGTACAGGTCGGCAAAAATATGGTGGGGCACCGTCATGTCACCACATGGACCAATAAGTAGCCACATCCGAATCGTCCAACACCTGATCACAACACAGCTCAACTAATTGCAGTTACTACCTTCCATCAGCATGTTGCATTACGTTAGAAAACGACATGATCACACAATACACGAATAGTCTACACGGAAGTAATGTTTACGCGCAACTGATAATTTAAAGTAAAAATGATTTTTATTTTATAAAATAGGTACCTACGCGGCAGGTCTCGCGGCATGCTTTGAGTAAATAGAGATTTGTAAGTAATCAAAATATTGATTTTTCAATCGATACTGATTTAGTATTCTAGTTTCTCATTCTCATTCTCGATACAACATCGCATGGAATTGTTTAGAACTTTTACAAAACTCAAATTATTTATGTACACTGCTGTAAATGAAAATCATGCCAAAGTTTTAATTTCAGTTTCTGTCTCAATATCGATGATATTGACTATTAAAATATATGTAAAACTTTACGAAAATTGTGTTTCATAAGGCCATCTTGTCTCTTGTTTACTAATATTTGTTTTATAATAATATTATTAGTAATTAATCGGTAAACAAACAAAAGTACTTTAACCATTGGGTAATCTGTGTTTTTACAACAAATCATTATTCAACCACATACAAGTTTCGATTAATAGCGATACAAAAAAACGTTATTACGCAAAAAATAATACATCTCTAATTATTTCTTTTACGTCGCCGACAATGCTCACGCGCCACGCCGCCAAAGAAATATAAATCTAACAAAAGAATGAAAGGAATACCGACAGTTATACCGCCTAAAAAGGTGTAGTCATTTTTAAAAAAATACCAAATTTTGTGGAAGTTAGCGTAAATTCGCGGAAAAAAAGGTTGTTTCAAAATTGATTAGTATTCTTACTATGATGATTATGCAAAATTTAAAATTTTATTTGGTTATGTCATTGCCTAACCTTTATTATCCTTATGGGTCGGACGGGGTTTAGACTGTATATCCCGCGGAAGTGTGGAGGTCGAGGCTTTTTAAATGCGAAGACCCTACACAACCGAGAGGTATGCAGTCTCAGAGAATATTTTTTACAAACCGTAGTTGGTATGCACCGTGATGTGGTCACAGTAGACAAGGGGATCACCCCGCTATCCATGGCGAAAGAGAACTGGCACAAGCCTATAGTACTAACCACTGATGACCGCAAGAAGGTATGGCAAAGTAAGGAACTCCACGGGCGATTTTATCGGGCTCTTCATGAGCCCGATGTAGACTTCTTAGCTTCCGTATCCTGGCTACGATTCAGTGACCTTTTCGGGGAAACTGAAATCTGGGTGAGCCCATCAGACATATTATGTCTGGTTGCTCTCGTCTGGCTAACAGCGAGTATTTGCACAGGCATAACCAAGTAGCTAGGATTATCCACCAGCAACTTGCTTTGAAATATAAACTTGTGGATTCTGAGGTACCGTATTATAAGTATGTGCCCGACCCAGTTCTTAAAAATGCCCATGTCACGTTGTACTGGGATCGGTCTGTCATTACTGACAGGACTATTGTTGCAAATAAGCCTGATATAGTAGCGATAGATCGATTAGCGCGCCTGGCAATGATTGTCGATGTTACTCCACATGACGGGAATCTCGTGAAAGCTGAGAAAAAAAAAATTAAGTATCTCGACTTGGCGCTCGAGATTGTTGACATATGGAATGTGAACTCTGCAGTCATTGTACCGATTGTCGTATCGGCCAATGGTTTGATAGACAAGAGCCTCGGCAGTTGGATTAAAAGCCTGATTCAAAAGGCAGTACTCCTCGATACGGCCCGCATCGTGAGGAGGTTCCTGTCTCTGCAGCCCTAACCACCGATAGCTTGGGCTCTGGGCTCTTCCCGTCATCGGTGGAACACAATTTTTTTATATTTTTAAATGTATTTGTATGTATTTTATAAATCAATATATTTGGAAATGTAATTAAATGAGAAAAAAAGATAAAGGAAATAATAATAAAAATTACAGAGACAATAACCTCCATAGTACGATGGTTAGATAATAATAATCTAAAAATAAATATTGAAAATACTAAATTGACAATGTTTAGTCAACGTTTAAACACAAATATGACCATATACCATGACAGCCAACGCATAACGCAAGTAAACTCAACTAAATTCTTAGGACTAACAATTGACAATAAATTAGACTGGAAACCACACACGGAGGAACTAATAAAATGAATTAGTAGGTCTGTCTATGCTCTTTACAAACTTACCTCAGTGATGAGTGTGGACACTTTAGTCACAGCGTATCATGGCTTGGTGGGCTCAGTACTAAGACACTGTATAATTTTTGGGAGAATTCAACCAATAGGGCAATATTTTCAAAGCACATAAAAAATGTATCAGGACAATGTTTGGAATGCAGCCCATATATACATGTAAACCATTATTTATTAAATATAAAATATTGATTCTTCCATCCTTGTATATTTTTGAGGTAGCTGTATTTGTTATGACCGATCCAAACTTGTTTAAAAAAATGACAGAAATTAATAACCGAAGTCGACGAAATAACCATACTCTATGCATACGAAGATCCCAGACGGCTATAATGTACAAGAACGTTTTTTACATGGCGCCGGTCATATTTAACGCGTATAATAGGCTCAATGACCTTGTGCATATGGGCGGAGCTAAACGCCGTATCAGGTCAATAGTAATCGCCGTATCAAAGTAAAAACGCCGCTGGAATATTTATTAAAGGTGTGGTGTAAAAGACCATTTAACTTAGTCAAAAATTGTGTGGGATCGGACTGAGGACTCCTATAAACTGTTTAACTTCTATGCCACATGCTTCGAAAGTATTTTGCGTTGCGTATGTATTTACAAAAGCTAACTCTCTACAAACGTGGTGTTTTCTCTGCAAAAACTAGCCGACATCTTGTAACCATGGATTTTAATATTAGATTCATTACCTTTTTTATGAACGTCTCGGAAAGGCATATTGCGTCAGGGCTACTGTTAATCTCCTGGAGTTCCTGTAGGGTTATTTCAAGGAGTTCTCTTTTGGATAAGATACTGGCAATGTTTTGATGCAGTATTTTAAAACTTTTCTGCATTACAGATTGCGGATTTTTAGACTCGAAAAAGCTTTATATTCTTTTTTTTTTATTACCGGAAAGTAGTAGGGGATAGGTCCTTTTTGGGGTTATTCAACGGGTATTTTTATGCTTCCTGATTGATGGCGGCGTATACGATCAAAATAGAAAGAAATTGTTCCTTTTTTATGTTTAATAATTTTGGTGTTTACTTTTTGACTTGATTTGTTACTTAGTATTCGTTTAGCAAGAATTCTGGGGTTTAAGTAATTATCAGTATAATGTTGGCAGTCAATTACGTAGTTAATTTTAGTACACAATTCAGGTATTTTGCTAGATTTGCTTTCCAAAAACTTACATTTTTTATAATTTATACATACATTTTTGATACGACAATTAAGTGTATTAACATCTAGGTACTCGTTTTTAAATACATTTAAGACAATGATCATATTATTATAAAAAGTGTCTAATATAATTTGCAATTGAGATAAGATTGATTTTAAATTGTAATCATTTTCTCCTAAACAAATCTCAAGTTTATCATTCGGATTCAATTTGGCATAACGGCAGCTGATTATTATTTGACTACTGAGTGCGCTTGGTTTAGTGTTCGCGATTATCCTATACCTTTCATAACTTGTGTTTTGTCTTGAACGTATCAAAGCTGCTGCTAGACCAACACATTGTTGAGAACCAAAGACAAATAGTCTACTCGTCGGTTCGTGTTTTTGCTCTTAGGTGCAAGTAGGCGTTTCAGAGTTCAGATGCTGTTACCGGACATTTCTGAAGTGTTTTATTACTACATTGTAACGATTCTATTGTTTTTGTGAGATTTTCTATCTGTTGCTATGCTTCTTTCAGGTTTAGCTGAAGAACCGTATTTTTTTTTGAAGACTATTAATTTCAAAGCTCTTAGAATAGTTTAAAGCCGACTTACTTGGTAGTGGAGTACAAGGTGCGGAGAGCATGTCTTGAGGTACCAGGGACGGTCTTTTTCTCTTACGTTTGATAACTGCAGTATTCTCAGTGGGTACTGGAGAATAACACAGTGTTTATAATATTTTTATCTCTGCGGTTAATTTATTAATTTGCTGAAGGAGATTGCTATTTTCTAGAAGAACATTTTCTAGTTCATTTTCTGCACTGTCCAGTTTTAGCGAGAGATACTTTATTGTGTTTTTCAATTCTGAAACACAGTGTTTCTGATATTTCAGACACTGTACCATCAACACTGTGAGACAGTTTGTTGGGTGTGTCAAATGATTCATCTGAAGTTTTACATTCGGATAGTATGTGGGTATCCAAGATATCAGAGCGGTTTTGAACGACAATATTTCCCGTTACGAGTAGGTTCCTGCAAGCTATCACTAGGTATTGGTGATGGGCTTTTAAGTTGTAAGTTTGCCCGTTTTTTCATTGTGATGTTGTATACGTCATACGTCTGATATTTGGTTAGTAGTTGGAACTTTTTAGTTTTGATACATGTTTTACATCACCATTTTTGCCGAGATTCTAAATCCATAAGGCGGTAGGTTTGTTCTGGATAGCCGTCGCAAACCAGTTCATATCGGTTGTTACACATTGAGCATAAGGCCGTTTTGTTAATATTAACTGACTTCTTGCATTTAAAGCATGTTTATTACCTTCTCTTGTATCCTGCGGTTGCTCTTTGTAACATTTTTAGACGACATTCTTATAGTATAATTTAATTATTTAAGTACCTACAGAAATAGTAATACCGCGAACTTTAGAAACACACAGGTTCCCCAGATTTGAATCTTATTGCTCGGAGTATTTTGTCAGTTATGATTCGAGAGAAAATGTACCCGTATTTTGTTTTTATCGGAAAAAAAAAATGAAACAGTATTTTAAGTTACACTACTGTTGTAAGATACAGTTCATGTACTTCCTAGAACTTTGCTGATTTCTTCATTAGAGTTCTTATTACACTGTGGTAAAATAATGTAACAGAAAACTTCACCAATTCGGCAGTTCACATCGACAGTTCACTTGGTACTTTTATATATTTCTGGTATTAAAAGGATTACGTCGTTAACAAAAATGCTTCACTCAACGCTGGTTCTTCTCTACAGGGGAGTATAAACTTAATTAGCATTTGAAAAAACATTGAAGGAGTTGCTCACTATTGGAATAAACTATATTTAGTATAATAACAATTATTTCGTCAATGAGAATTAAATCTTTAGCTTTTTTTTTTTACTTTTTTCTCGAAATAAAATAATCGATTGATTATCAGAAAATCAATTCATATTATTTCATACGTTCCTTTACACGATCGTTTTAGTTAATACAACGATTACTTTTAAAACCTATTTTTTTAGTTACCTTGCTAGTTAAAATTCCCATTTTTGTTGATAATATTTATAATTCGATGTTTGATATATTTAATATTAAAAGTTTAGGCATGTACAAACTCTGTAAACTCAGTACCTTAATGGTTCATCTCCTTTGTGAGTCTATGTGTTTGTTACTTTTTCACACCAAAACTACTGAACGAAATTAGGTGAAATTTAGCACACATAATTTTTTTTCCTTCTTTATACCGCGTACACCGAGAGACTGGATCAATTTGCCAGCGGCGGTGTTTCCGCCGGACTACAATTTGAGTGTCGTTAAGGCTAGAGTGAATAGGCTCTTAATAAACTAGTCGTATACATATGCGTACACACACTGGTGAGAAACATTATCAGTGTGATATTTGTCAACGCAATTTTAGTAAAAAACGTTATTTAAGAACCCATATGCGTACACACACTGGTGGGAAACTTTTAAAGTGTGATATTTGTCAACGTAATTTTAGTCAAAAGAGTAATTTTACAACCCATGTTCGTACACACACTGGTGAGAAACCGTATAAGTGTGAAATATGTCAACGTAATTTTAGAACAAAAAGTCACTTAATAGCCCATGTGCGCACACACACTGGTGACAAACCTTATAAATGTGAAATCTGTCAACGTAATTTTAGTCACAAGATCAGCTTAACTATTCATATGCATACACACTCTGGTGAGAAACCTTATCAGTGTGATATTTGTCAACGTAATTTTAGTAAAAAGGAGATTTTTGTAGGGCATATGCGTACACACACTGGTGAAAAACCTTATCAGTGTGATATTTGTCAACGTAATCATAGTCAAAAGATCTGTTTAACAAGGCATATGCGTACACACACTGGTGAAAAACCTTATAAGTGTGAAATATGTCAACGTAATTTTAATCAAAAGGAGAGTTTAGCAAAGCATATGCGTACACACACTGGTGAGAAACCGTATAAGTGTGAAATATGTCAACGTAATTTTAGTGAAAAGAGTAATTTAACAAAGCATATGCGTACACACACTGGTGAAAAACCGTTTAAGTGTGAAATATGTCAACGTAATTTTTGTCAAAAGATCATTTTAACAATGCATATGCGTACACACACTGGTGAGAAACCGTATAAGTGTGAAATATGTCAACGTAATTTTTGTCAAAAGATCAATTTAACAACGCATATGCGTACACACACTGGTGAGAAACCGTATAAGTGTGAAATATGTCAAAGTAATTTCAGCCAAAAGATCGATTTAACTAGGCATACGCGTACCCACGCTGGTGAAAAACCTTATAGGTGTGAAATATGTCAACGTAATTTTAGTGAAAAGGAGATTTTAATAGGGCATATGCGTACACACACTGGTGAAAAACCTTATCAGTGTGATATTTGTCAACGTAATTATAGGCAAAGGTTCCATTTAACAAGGCATATGCGTACACATACTGTTGACGAATCTTAAAAAATGTGATTTTTGTCAGCGTAGTTATAAGCGCAAGGATGATTTAGCAATGCATACACTCTGGTGAAAAACCTAACAAGTGTGATTTATGTCAACGTAGTTATAGTTGCAATGCTCAATTAAAATAAAAAATCACATTCAAAATTAATTTTATTTGTATAACATAGGTAGTGAATACAGTTCTTAAATGTATGTTTATTGGTTGCTATGTTATGCTAAGAAGCGTACAAATACTTGCATGTAAAACATTAACATTTTTTAGTCAATCATGCTTGTTACGTATCGGTACCAACACATGTCCCCTCAACGTGACCAGCACCTTGTCACGAGGCCAAAATCAGCCGAATCAGGATATTTGTAGTTACAAACATTTACACACACATATTCAAATAGACCCAGAACACTACCTGTTGGCTACACAATTTTGTTAGCATTGGTGATGGGCTTTTAAGTTGTAAGTTTGCCCGTTTTTTCATTGTGATGTTGTATACGTCATACGTCTGATATTTGGTTAGTAGTTGGAAGTTGGTTTTGAGTGGTAAAAGCTTGCTCACCAGCCCCATTACTCACTTCGGCTTGTCTGTTGCCTTCTTGTAGTAATTTGGTCTTTACTTGTTCTAGTGTTACCTCTTTTCCACTATTATCGATGGCCATCACGAACGGGTTGTACTCGCTCGTTAGGCCAGCCAATAGTATCGAAATGAGCCAATCGTCTGATACTTTTGCGTCTATATCATTAAGCTGCTGTGCCAGGTCTACTATATCGCAGATGTATTTTTCCATATTTGAATAATTTTCCAAACGAAACTGCCATAGTTTGCGTTGCAGCAAAATTCGCTTGCCCCAGCCTTGATCCTCGTAGGCTCTGCACAAGTTTTGCCATACCTCGCGTGCGGTTTTTGCTTGGTACACGTGCGCAAAACATGTAGGCTCAATAAGCAGACATAGAGTTGATCGTGCCTTCCTATCACTGTCTCTTTGTAAATCACTGATGTTTTCTGTTTCCACAACATCCCACAAGTTTTTGGATTCGAGGAGGTTTTTCACAATGAATTTCCACGATGTAAAATCATTCGCTCCTTGCAGTTTTTTAATTCCGCAGTAGGAACCAGAAACAGAATTTTCATCACACATTTTTTCACTCTTCTTTTATTTTTGACAGTATTGTTTTTTGACTGTCAACAATGTGACAATCAGTATTTTTTAGGAAATATTTTTACGATCACTTTTTAATAATATTTACTCAGGTACAGACTGGGCCCATAACCTGTTAGAAATAAACGAATCCAGCATTAAGCGCATTTCCCGAGTAGATACATTATTTACTAAATTATAGACCGTATCAGCTTCACACCATTTATATTTTTATAGTTATGTCATGACGACAGACGGCTGCATCATGTGTTAGTTGCCAAGGTAGGTATACAACCTCCAACAATAATATACAATATGTAAAGAAAACCCTGTCCGACCCGTGAAGGTACTGTAAGGTATCTATAACTGATTCTACTAATGCCTACATAACCTGGATAAACGAATAAAAAATACCCCCTTAAAATAAAATATATAGGTAATTTCATGGCAACACAGGTACAGGTCAGACCTCAGTTGACCTCATGCATGTAGGTTTAGGTAGTTTATCCATGTTTATCGACTCTCGAAAGAAACAATGATACTTAGGCAGCTCGTGAAAAGAACTTTTTTTAAGTAGGAAGGTCCTCTGACTCTCTGAATGTATCATTTCATTCGATGAACACAATGCCTGTGGCGGAGATGTTGTTTCATATTTCGTTCACTAAGAATGATACAAGCCTGGCACCGTCGCACGAGATTAGCACGGTGTTTCACAAAGTTAGTCCACCCCTACCAATCCACTGCTCGCCGAATTGATAATGAAGGTACTCACGTACAGGTCGGCAAAAATATGGTGGGGCACCGTCATGTCACCACATGGACCAATAAGTAGCCACATCCGAATCGTCCAACACCTGATCACAACACAGCTCAACTAATTGCAGTTACTACCTTCCATCAGCATGTTGCATTACGTTAGAAAACGACATGATCACACAATACACGAATAGTCTACACGGAAGTAATGTTTACGCGCAACTGATAATTTAAAGTAAAAATGATTTTTATTTTATAAAATAGGTACCTACGCGGCAGGTCTCGCGGCATGCTTTGAGTAAATAGAGATTTGTAAGTAATCAAAATATTGATTTTTCAATCGATACTGATTTAGTATTCTAGTTTCTCATTCTCATTCTCGATACAACATCGCATGGAATTGTTTAGAACTTTTACAAAACTCAAATTATTTATGTACACTGCTGTAAATGAAAATCATGCCAAAGTTTTAATTTCAGTTTCTGTCTCAATATCGATGATATTGACTATTAAAATATATGTAAAACTTTACGAAAATTGTGTTTCATAAGGCCATCTTGTCTCTTGTTTACTAATATTTGTTTTATAATAATATTATTAGTAATTAATCGGTAAACAAACAAAAGTACTTTTACCATTGGGTAATCTGTGTTTTTACAACAAATCATTATTCAACCACATACAAGTTTCGATTAATAGCGATACAAAAAAACGTTATTACGCAAAAAATAATACATCTCTAATTATTTCTTTTACGTCGCCGACAATGCTCACGCGCCACGCCGCCAAAGAAATATAAATCTAACAAAAGAATGAAAGGAATACCGACAGTTATACCGCCTAAAAAGGTGTAGTCATTTTTAAAAAAATACCAAATTTTGTGGAAGTTAGCGTAAATTCGCGGAAAAAAAGGTTGTTTCAAAATTGATTAGTATTCTTACTATGATGATTATGCAAAATTTAAAATTTTATTTGGTTATGTCATTGCCTAACCTTTATTATCCTTATGGGTCGGACGGGGTTTAGACTGTATATCCCGCGGAAGTGTGGAGGTCGAGGCTTTTTAAATGCGAAGACCCTACACAACCGAGAGGTATGCAGTCTCAGAGAATATTTTTTACAAACCGTAGTTGGTATGCACCGTGATGTGGTCACAGTAGACAAGGGGATCACCCCGCTATCCATGGCGAAAGAGAACTGGCACAAGCCTATAGTACTAACCACTGATGACCGCAAGAAGGTATGGCAAAGTAAGGAACTCCACGGGCGATTTTATCGGGCTCTTCATGAGCCCGATGTAGACTTCTTAGCTTCCGTATCCTGGCTACGATTCAGTGACCTTTTCGGGGAAACTGAAATCTGGGTGAGCCCATCAGACATATTATGTCTGGTTGCTCTCGTCTGGCTAACAGCGAGTATTTGCACAGGCATAACCAAGTAGCTAGGATTATCCACCAGCAACTTGCTTTGAAATATAAACTTGTGGATTCTGAGGTACCGTATTATAAGTATGTGCCCGACCCAGTTCTTAAAAATGCCCATGTCACGTTGTACTGGGATCGGTCTGTCATTACTGACAGGACTATTGTTGCAAATAAGCCTGATATAGTAGCGATAGATCGATTAGCGCGCCTGGCAATGATTGTCGATGTTACTCCACATGACGGGAATCTCGTGAAAGCTGAGAAAAAAAAAATTAAGTATCTCGACTTGGCGCTCGAGATTGTTGACATATGGAATGTGAACTCTGCAGTCATTGTACCGATTGTCGTATCGGCCAATGGTTTGATAGACAAGAGCCTCGGCAGTTGGATTAAAAGCCTGATTCAAAAGGCAGTACTCCTCGATACGGCCCGCATCGTGAGGAGGTTCCTGTCTCTGCAGCCCTAACCACCGATAGCTTGGGCTCTGGGCTCTTCCCGTCATCGGTGGAACACAATTTTTTTATATTTTTAAATGTATTTGTATGTATTTTATAAATCAATATATTTGGAAATGTAATTAAATGAGAAAAAAAGATAAAGGAAATAATAATAAAAATTACAGAGACAATAACCTCCATAGTACGATGGTTAGATAATAATAATCTAAAAATAAATATTGAAAATACTAAATTGACAATGTTTAGTCAACGTTTAAACACAAATATGACCATATACCATGACAGCCAACGCATAACGCAAGTAAACTCAACTAAATTCTTAGGACTAACAATTGACAATAAATTAGACTGGAAACCACACACGGAGGAACTAATAAAATGAATTAGTAGGTCTGTCTATGCTCTTTACAAACTTACCTCAGTGATGAGTGTGGACACTTTAGTCACAGCGTATCATGGCTTGGTGGGCTCAGTACTAAGACACTGTATAATTTTTGGGAGAATTCAACCAATAGGGCAATATTTTCAAAGCACATAAAAAATGTACCAGGACAATGTTTGGAATGCAGCCCATATATACATGTAAACCATTATTTATTAAATATAAAATATTGATTCTTCCATCCTTGTATATTTTTGAGGTAGCTGTATTTGTTATGACCGATCCAAACTTGTTTAAAAAAATGACAGAAATTAATAACCGAAGTCGACGAAATAACCATACTCTATGCATACGAAGATCCCAGACGGCTATAATGTACAAGAACGTTTTTTACATGGCGCCGGTCATATTTAACGCGTATAATAGGCTCAATGACCTTGTGCATATGGGCGGAGCTAAACGCCGTATCAGGTCAATAGTAATCGCCGTATCAAAGTAAAAACGCCGCTGGAATATTTATTAAAGGTGTGGTGTACAAGACCATTTAACTTAGTCAAAAATTGTGTGGGATCGGACTGAGGACTCCTATAAACTGTTTAACTTCTATGCCACATGCTTCGAAAGTATTTTGCGTTGCGTATGTATTTACAAAAGCTAACTCTCTACAAACGTGGTGTTTTCTCTGCAAAAACTAGCCGACATCTTGTAACCATGGATTTTAATATTAGATTCATTACCTTTTTTTATGAACGTCTCGGAAAGGCATATTGCGTCAGGGCTACTGTTAATCTCCTGGAGTTCCTGTAGGGTTATTTCAAGGAGTTCTCTTTTGGATAAGATACTGGCAATGTTTTGATGCAGTATTTTAAAACTTTTCTGCATTACAGATTGCGGATTTTTAGACTCGAAAAAGCTTTATATTCTTTTTTTTTTATTACCGGAAAGTAGTAGGGGATAGGTCCTTTTTGGGGTTATTCAACGGGTATTTTTATGCTTCCTGATTGATGGCGGCGTATACGATCAAAATAGAAAGAAATTGTTCCTTTTTTATGTTTAATAATTTTGGTGTTTACTTTTTGACTTGATTTGTTACTTAGTATTCGTTTAGCAAGAATTCTGGGGTTTAAGTAATTATCAGTATAATGTTGGCAGTCAATTACGTAGTTAATTTTAGTACACAATTCAGGTATTTTGCTAGATTTGCTTTCCAAAAACTTACATTTTTTATAATTTATACATACATTTTTGATACGACAATTAAGTGTATTAATATCTAGGTACTCGTTTTTAAATACATTTAAGACAATGATCATATTATTATAAAAAGTGTCTAATATAATTTGCAATTGAGATAAGATTGATTTTAAATTGTAATCATTTTCTCCTAAACAAATCTCAAGTTTATCATTCGGATTCAATTTGGCATAACGGCAGCTGATTATTATTTGACTACTGAGTGCGTTTGGTTTAGTGTTCGCGATTATCCTATACCTTTCATAACTTGTGTTTTGTCTTGAACGTATCAAAGCTGCTGCTAGACCAACACATTGTTGAGAACCAAAGACAAATAGTCTACTCGTCGGTTCGTGTTTTTGCTCTTAGGTGCAAGTAGGCGTTTCAGAGTTCAGATGCTGTTACCGGACATTTCTGAAGTGTTTTATTACTACATTGTAACGATTCTATTGTTTTTGTGAGATTTTCTATCTGTTGCTATGCTTCTTTCAGGTTTAGCTGAAGAACCGTATTTTTTTTTGAAGACTATTAATTTCAAAGCTCTTAGAATAGTTTAAAGCCGACTTACTTGGTAGTGGAGTACAAGGTGCGGAGAGCATGTCTTGAGGTACCAGGGACGGTCTTTTTCTCTTACGTTTGATAACTGCAGTATTCTCAGTGGGTACTGGAGAATAACACAGTGTTTATAATATTTTTATCTCTGCGGTTAATTTATTAATTTGCTGAAGGAGATTGCTATTTTCTAGAAGAACATTTTCTAGTTCATTTTCTGCACTGTCCAGTTTTAGCGAGAGATACTTTATTGTGTTTTTCAATTCTGAAACACAGTGTTTCTGATATTTCAGACACTGTACCATCAACACTGTGAGACAGTTTGTTGGGTGTGTCAAATGATTCATCTGAAGTTTTACATTCGGATAGTATGTGGGTATCCAAGATATCAGAGCGGTTTTGAACGACAATATTTCCCGTTACGAGTAGGTTCCTGCAAGCTATCACTAGGTATTGGTGATGGGCTTTTAAGTTGTAAGTTTGCCCGTTTTTTCATTGTGATGTTGTATACGTCATACGTCTGATATTTGGTTAGTAGTTGGAACTTTTTAGTTTTGATACATGTTTTACATCACCATTTTTGCCGAGATTCTAAATCCATAAGGCGGTAGGTTTGTTCTGGATAGCCGTCGCAAACCAGTTCATATCGGTTGTTACACATTGAGCATAAGGCCGTTTTGTTAATATTAACTGACTTCTTGCATTTAAAGCATATTTATTACCTTCTCTTGTATCCTGCGGTTGCTCTTTGTAACATTTTTAGACGACATTCTTATAGTATAATTTAATTATTTAAGTACCTACAGAAATAGTAATACCGCGAACTTTAGAAACACACAGGTTCCCCAGATTTGAATCTTATTGCTCGGAGTATTTTGTCAGTTATGATTCGAGAGAAAATGTACCCGTATTTTGTTTTTATCGGAAAAAAAAAAATGAAACAGTATTTTAAGTTACACTACTGTTGTAAGATACAGTTCATGTACTTCCTAGAACTTTGCTGATTTCTTCATTAGAGTTCTTATTACACTGTGGTAAAATAATGTAACAGAAAACTTCACCAATTCGGCAGTTCACATCGACAGTTCACTTGGTACTTTTATATATTTCTGGTATTAAAAGGATTACGTCGTTAACAAAAATGCTTCACTCAACGCTGGTTCTTCTCTACAGGGGAGTATAAACTTAATTAGCATTTGAAAAAACATTGAAGGAGTTGCTCACTATTGGAATAAACTATATTTAGTATAATAACAATTATTTCGTCAATGAGAATTAAATCTTTAGCTTTTTTTTTTACTTTTTTCTCGAAATAAAATAATCGATTGATTATCAGAAAATCAATTCATATTATTTCATACGTTCCTTTACACGATCGTTTTAGTTAATACAACGATTACTTTTAAAACCTATTTTTTTAGTTACCTTGCTAGTTAAAATTCCCATTTTTGTTGATAATATTTATAATTCGATGTTTGATATATTTAATATTAAAAGTTTAGGCATGTACAAACTCTGTAAACTCAGTACCTTAATGGTTCATCTCCTTTGTGAGTCTATGTGTTTGTTACTTTTTCACACCAAAACTACTGAACGAAATTAGGTGAAATTTAGCACACATAATTTTTTTTCCTTCTTTATACCGCGTACACCGAGAGACTGGATCAATTTGCCTGCGGCGGTGTTTCCGCCGGACTACAATTTGAGTGTCGTTAAGGCTAGAGTGAATAGGCTCTTAATAAACTAGTCGTATACATATGCGTACACACACTGGTGAGAAACATTATCAGTGTGATATTTGTCAACGCAATTTTAGTAAAAAACGTTATTTAAGAACCCATATGCGTACACACACTGGTGGGAAACTTTTAAAGTGTGATATTTGTCAACGTAATTTTAGTCAAAAGAGTAATTTTACAACCCATGTTCGTACACACACTGGTGAGAAACCGTATAAGTGTGAAATATGTCAACGTAATTTTAGAACAAAAAGTCACTTAATAGCCCATGTGCGCACACACACTGGTGACAAACCTTATAAATGTGAAATCTGTCAACGTAATTTTAGTCACAAGATCAGCTTAACTATTCATATGCATACACACTCTGGTGAGAAACCTTATCAGTGTGATATTTGTCAACGTAATTTTAGTAAAAAGGAGATTTTTGTAGGGCATATGCGTACACACACTGGTGAAAAACCTTATCAGTGTGATATTTGTCAACGTAATCATAGTCAAAAGATCTGTTTAACAAGGCATATGCGTACACACACTGGTGAAAAACCTTATAAGTGTGAAATATGTCAACGTAATTTTAATCAAAAGGAGAGTTTAGCAAAGCATATGCGTACACACACTGGTGAGAAACCGTATAAGTGTGAAATATGTCAACGTAATTTTAGTGAAAAGAGTAATTTAACAAAGCATATGCGTACACACACTGGTGAAAAACCGTTTAAGTGTGAAATATGTCAACGTAATTTTTGTCAAAAGATCATTTTAACAATGCATATGCGTACACACACTGGTGAGAAACCGTATAAGTGTGAAATATGTCAACGTAATTTTTGTCAAAAGATCAATTTAACAACGCATATGCGTACACACACTGGTGAGAAACCGTATAAGTGTGAAATATGTCAAAGTAATTTCAACCAAAAGATCGATTTAACTAGGCATACGCGTACCCACGCTGGTGAAAAACCTTATAGGTGTGAAATATGTCAACGTAATTTTAGTGAAAAGGAGATTTTAATAGGGCATATGCGTACACACACTGGTGAAAAACCTTATCAGTGTGATATTTGTCAACGTAATTATAGGCAAAGGTTCCATTTAACAAGGCATATGCGTACACATACTGTTGACGAATCTTAAAAAATGTGATTTTTGTCAGCGTAGTTATAAGCGCAAGGATGATTTAGCAATGCATACACTCTGGTGAAAAACCTAACAAGTGTGATTTATGTCAACGTAGTTATAGTTGCAATGCTCAATTAAAATAAAAAATCACATTCAAAATTAATTTTATTTGTATAACATAGGTAGTGAATACAGTTCTTAAATGTATGTTTATTGGTTGCTATGTTATGCTAAGAAGCGTACAAATACTTGCATGTAAAACATTAACATTTTTTAGTCAATCATGCTTGTTACGTATCGGTACCAACACATGTCCCCTCAACGTGACCAGCACCTTGTCACGAGGCCAAAATCAGCCGAATCAGGATATTTGTAGTTACAAACATTTACACACACATATTCAAATAGACCCAGAACACTACCTGTTGGCTACACAATTTTGTTAGCATTGGTGATGGGCTTTTAAGTTGTAAGTTTGCCCGTTTTTTCATTGTGATGTTGTATACGTCATACGTCTGATATTTGGTTAGTAGTTGGAAGTTGGTTTTGAGTGGTAAAAGCTTGCTCACCAGCCCCATTACTCACTTCGGCTTGTCTGTTGCCTTCTTGTAGTAATTTGGTCTTTACTTGTTCTAGTGTTACCTCTTTTCCACTATTATCGATGGCCATCACGAACGGGTTGTACTCGCTCGTTAGGCCAGCCAATAGTATCGAAATGAGCCAATCGTCTGATACTTTTGCGTCTATATCATTAAGCTGCTGTGCCAGGTCTACTATATCGCAGATGTATTTTTCCATATTTGAATAATTTTCCAAACGAAACTGCCATAGTTTGCGTTGCAGCAAAATTCGCTTGCCCCAGCCTTGATCCTCGTAGGCTCTGCACAAGTTTTGCCATACCTCGCGTGCGGTTTTTGCTTGGTACACGTGCGCAAAACATGTAGGCTCAATAAGCAGACATAGAGTTGATCGTGCCTTCCTATCACTGTCTCTTTGTAAATCACTGATGTTTTCTGTTTCCACAACATCCCACAAGTTTTTGGATTCGAGGAGGTTTTTCACAATGAATTTCCACGATGTAAAATCATTCGCTCCTTGCAGTTTTTTAATTCCGCAGTAGGAACCAGAAACAGAATTTTCATCACACATTTTTTCACTCTTCTTTTATTTTTGACAGTATTGTTTTTTGACTGTCAACAATGTGACAATCAGTATTTTTTAGGAAATATTTTTACGATCACTTTTTAATAATATTTACTCAGGTACAGACTGGGCCCATAACCTGTTAGAAATAAACGAATCCAGCATTAAGCGCATTTCCCGAGTAGATACATTATTTACTAAATTATAGACCGTATCAGCTTCACACCATTTATATTTTTATAGTTATGTCATGACGACAGACGGCTGCATCATGTGTTAGTTGCCAAGGTAGGTATACAACCTCCAACAATAATATACAATATGTAAAGAAAACCCTGTCCGACCCGTGAAGGTACTGTAAGGTATCTATAACTGATTCTACTAATGCCTACATAACCTGGATAAACGAATAAAAAATACCCCCTTAAAATAAAATATATAGGTAATTTCATGGCAACACAGGTACAGGTCAGACCTCAGTTGACCTCATGCATGTAGGTTTAGGTAGTTTATCCATGTTTATCGACTCTCGAAAGAAACAATGATACTTAGGCAGCTCGTGAAAAGAACTTTTTTTAAGTAGGAAGGTCCTCTGACTCTCTGAATGTATCATTTCATTCGATGAACACAATGCCTGTGGCGGAGATGTTGTTTCATATTTCGTTCACTAAGAATGATACAAGCCTGGCACCGTCGCACGAGATTAGCACGGTGTTTCACAAAGTTAGTCCACCCCTACCAATCCACTGCTCGCCGAATTGATAATGAAGGTACTCACGTACAGGTCGGCAAAAATATGGTGGGGCACCGTCATGTCACCACATGGACCAATAAGTAGCCACATCCGAATCGTCCAACACCTGATCACAACACAGCTCAACTAATTGCAGTTACTACCTTCCATCAGCATGTTGCATTACGTTAGAAAACGACATGATCACACAATACACGAATAGTCTACACGGAAGTAATGTTTACGCGCAACTGATAATTTAAAGTAAAAATGATTTTTATTTTATAAAATAGGTACCTACGCGGCAGGTCTCGCGGCATGCTTTGAGTAAATAGAGATTTGTAAGTAATCAAAATATTGATTTTTCAATCGATACTGATTTAGTATTCTAGTTTCTCATTCTCATTCTCGATACAACATCGCATGGAATTGTTTAGAACTTTTACAAAACTCAAATTATTTATGTACACTGCTGTAAATGAAAATCATGCCAAAGTTTTAATTTCAGTTTCTGTCTCAATATCGATGATATTGACTATTAAAATATATGTAAAACTTTACGAAAATTGTGTTTCATAAGGCCATCTTGTCTCTTGTTTACTAATATTTGTTTTATAATAATATTATTAGTAATTAATCGGTAAACAAACAAAAGTACTTTTACCATTGGGTAATCTGTGTTTTTACAACAAATCATTATTCAACCACATACAAGTTTCGATTAATAGCGATACAAAAAAACGTTATTACGCAAAAAATAATACATCTCTAATTATTTCTTTTACGTCGCCGACAATGCTCACGCGCCACGCCGCCAAAGAAATATAAATCTAACAAAAGAATGAAAGGAATACCGACAGTTATACCGCCTAAAAAGGTGTAGTCATTTTTAAAAAAATACCAAATTTTGTGGAAGTTAGCGTAAATTCGCGGAAAAAAAGGTTGTTTCAAAATTGATTAGTATTCTTACTATGATGATTATGCAAAATTTAAAATTTTATTTGGTTATGTCATTGCCTAACCTTTATTATCCTTATGGGTCGGACGGGGTTTAGACTGTATATCCCGCGGAAGTGTGGAGGTCGAGGCTTTTTAAATGCGAAGACCCTACACAACCGAGAGGTATGCAGTCTCAGAGAATATTTTTTACAAACCGTAGTTGGTATGCACCGTGATGTGGTCACAGTAGACAAGGGGATCACCCCGCTATCCATGGCGAAAGAGAACTGGCACAAGCCTATAGTACTAACCACTGATGACCGCAAGAAGGTATGGCAAAGTAAGGAACTCCACGGGCGATTTTATCGGGCTCTTCATGAGCCCGATGTAGACTTCTTAGCTTCCGTATCCTGGCTACGATTCAGTGACCTTTTCGGGGAAACTGAAATCTGGGTGAGCCCATCAGACATATTATGTCTGGTTGCTCTCGTCTGGCTAACAGCGAGTATTTGCACAGGCATAACCAAGTAGCTAGGATTATCCACCAGCAACTTGCTTTGAAATATAAACTTGTGGATTCTGAGGTACCGTATTATAAGTATGTGCCCGACCCAGTTCTTAAAAATGCCCATGTCACGTTGTACTGGGATCGGTCTGTCATTACTGACAGGACTATTGTTGCAAATAAGCCTGATATAGTAGCGATAGATCGATTAGCGCGCCTGGCAATGATTGTCGATGTTACTCCACATGACGGGAATCTCGTGAAAGCTGAGAAAAAAAAAATTAAGTATCTCGACTTGGCGCTCGAGATTGTTGACATATGGAATGTGAACTCTGCAGTCATTGTACCGATTGTCGTATCGGCCAATGGTTTGATAGACAAGAGCCTCGGCAGTTGGATTAAAAGCCTGATTCAAAAGGCAGTACTCCTCGATACGGCCCGCATCGTGAGGAGGTTCCTGTCTCTGCAGCCCTAACCACCGATAGCTTGGGCTCTGGGCTCTTCCCGTCATCGGTGGAACACAATTTTTTTATATTTTTAAATGTATTTGTATGTATTTTATAAATCAATATATTTGGAAATGTAATTAAATGAGAAAAAAAGATAAAGGAAATAATAATAAAAATTACAGAGACAATAACCTCCATAGTACGATGGTTAGATAATAATAATCTAAAAATAAATATTGAAAATACTAAATTGACAATGTTTAGTCAACGTTTAAACACAAATATGACCATATACCATGACAGCCAACGCATAACGCAAGTAAACTCAACTAAATTCTTAGGACTAACAATTGACAATAAATTAGACTGGAAACCACACACGGAGGAACTAATAAAATGAATTAGTAGGTCTGTCTATGCTCTTTACAAACTTACCTCAGTGATGAGTGTGGACACTTTAGTCACAGCGTATCATGGCTTGGTGGGCTCAGTACTAAGACACTGTATAATTTTTGGGAGAATTCAACCAATAGGGCAATATTTTCAAAGCACATAAAAAATGTATCAGGACAATGTTTGGAATGCAGCCCATATATACATGTAAACCATTATTTATTAAATATAAAATATTGATTCTTCCATCCTTGTATATTTTTGAGGTAGCTGTATTTGTTATGACCGATCCAAACTTGTTTAAAAAAATGACAGAAATTAATAACCGAAGTCGACGAAATAACCATACTCTATGCATACGAAGATCCCAGACGGCTATAATGTACAAGAACGTTTTTTACATGGCGCCGGTCATATTTAACGCGTATAATAGGCTCAATGACCTTGTGCATATGGGCGGAGCTAAACGCCGTATCAGGTCAATAGTAATCGCCGTATCAAAGTAAAAACGCCGCTGGAATATTTATTAAAGGTGTGGTGTACAAGACCATTTAACTTAGTCAAAAATTGTGTGGGATCGGACTGAGGACTCCTATAAACTGTTTAACTTCTATGCCACATGCTTCGAAAGTATTTTGCGTTGCGTATGTATTTACAAAAGCTAACTCTCTACAAACGTGGTGTTTTCTCTGCAAAAACTAGCCGACATCTTGTAACCATGGATTTTAATATTAGATTCATTACCTTTTTTTATGAACGTCTCGGAAAGGCATATTGCGTCAGGGCTACTGTTAATCTCCTGGAGTTCCTGTAGGGTTATTTCAAGGAGTTCTCTTTTGGATAAGATACTGGCAATGTTTTGATGCAGTATTTTAAAACTTTTCTGCATTACAGATTGCGGATTTTTAGACTCGAAAAAGCTTTATATTCTTTTTTTTTTATTACCGGAAAGTAGTAGGGGATAGGTCCTTTTTGGGGTTATTCAACGGGTATTTTTATGCTTCCTGATTGATGGCGGCGTATACGATCAAAATAGAAAGAAATTGTTCCTTTTTTATGTTTAATAATTTTGGTGTTTACTTTTTGACTTGATTTGTTACTTAGTATTCGTTTAGCAAGAATTCTGGGGTTTAAGTAATTATCAGTATAATGTTGGCAGTCAATTACGTAGTTAATTTTAGTACACAATTCAGGTATTTTGCTAGATTTGCTTTCCAAAAACTTACATTTTTTATAATTTATACATACATTTTTGATACGACAATTAAGTGTATTAACATCTAGGTACTCGTTTTTAAATACATTTAAGACAATGATCATATTATTATAAAAAGTGTCTAATATAATTTGCAATTGAGATAAGATTGATTTTAAATTGTAATCATTTTCTCCTAAACAAATCTCAAGTTTATCATTCGGATTCAATTTGGCATAACGGCAGCTGATTATTATTTGACTACTGAGTGCGCTTGGTTTAGTGTTCGCGATTATCCTATACCTTTCATAACTTGTGTTTTGTCTTGAACGTATCAAAGCTGCTGCTAGACCAACACATTGTTGAGAACCAAAGACAAATAGTCTACTCGTCGGTTCGTGTTTTTGCTCTTCGGTGCAAGTAGGCGTTTCAGAGTTCAGATGCTGTTACCGGACATTTCTGAAGTGTTTTATTACTACATTGTAACGATTCTATTGTTTTTGTGAGATTTTCTATCTGTTGCTATGCTTCTTTCAGGTTTAGCTGAAGAACCGTATTTTTTTTTTTGAAGACTATTAATTTCAAAGCTCTTAGAATAGTTTAAAGCCGACTTACTTGGTAGTGGAGTACAAAGTGCGGAGAGCATGTCTTGAGGTACCAGGGACGGTCTTTTTCTCTTATGTTTGATAACTGCAGTATTCTCAGTGGGTACTGGAGAATAACACAGTGTTTATAATATTTTTATCTCTGCGGTTAATTTATTAATTTGCTGAAGGAGATTGCTATTTTCTAGAAGAACATTTTCTAGTTCATTTTCTGCACTGTCCAGTTTTAGCGAGAGATACTTTATTGTGTTTTTCAATTCTGAAACACAGTGTTTCTGATATTTCAGACACTGTACCATCAACACTGTGAGACAGTTTGTTGGGTGTGTCAAATGATTCATCTGAAGTTTTACATTCGGATAGTATGTGGGTATCCAAGATATCAGAGCGGTTTTGAACGACAATATTTCCCGTTACGAGTAGGTTCCTGCAAGCTATCACTAGGTATTGGTGATGGGCTTTTAAGTTGTAAGTTTGCCCGTTTTTTCATTGTGATGTTGTATACGTCATACGTCTGATATTTGGTTAGTAGTTGGAACTTTTTAGTTTTGATACATGTTTTACATCACCATTTTTGCCGAGATTCTAAATCCATAAGGCGGTAGGTTTGTTCTGGATAGCCGTCGCAAACCAGTTCATATCGGTTGTTACACATTGAGCATAAGGCCGTTTTGTTAATATTAACTGACTTCTTGCATTTAAAGCATATTTATTACCTTCTCTTGTATCCTGCGGTTGCTCTTTGTAACATTTTTAGACGACATTCTTATAGTATAATTTAATTATTTAAGTACCTACAGAAATAGTAATACCGCGAACTTTAGAAACACACAGGTTCCCCAGATTTGAATCTTATTGCTCGGAGTATTTTGTCAGTTATGATTGGAGAGAAAATGTACCCGTATTTTGTTTTTATCGAAAAAAAAAATAAAAAATTTTGAAGCAGTATTTTAAGTTACACACAACTACTGTTGTAAGATACAGTTCATGTACTTCCTAGAACTTTGCTGATTTCTTCATTAGAGTTCTTATTACACTGTGGTAAAATAATGTAACAGAAAACTTCACCAATTCGGCAGTTCACATCGACAGTTCACTTGGTACTTTTATATATTTCTGGTATTAAAAGGATTACGTCGTTAACAAAAATGCTTCACTCAACGCCGGTTCTTCTCTACAGGGGAGTATAAACTTAATTAGCATTTGAAAAAACATTGAAGGAATTGCTCACCATTGCAATAAACTATATTTAGTATAATAAGAATTATTTCGTCAATGAGAATTAAATCTTTAGCTTTTTTTTACTTTTTTCTCTAAATAAAATAATCGATTGATTATCAGAAAATCAATTCATATTATTTCATGCGTTCCTTTGCATGTTCGTTTTAGTTAATACAACGATTAATTTTAAAACCTATTTTTTTAGTTACCTTGCTAGTTAAAATTCCCATGTTTGCTGATAATATTTATAATTCGATGTTTGATATATTTAATATTAAAAGTTTAGGCATGTACAGACTCGGTAAACTAGTACCGAAATGTTTCATCTCCTTTGTGAGTCTATGTGTTTGTTACTTTTTCACACCAAACTACTGAACGGAATTAGATGAAATTTAGCACACATAGATTTTGTCCTCCTTTCCTCCATCGAGGGAATGGATCAATTTGCCAGCGGCGGTGTTTCCGCCGGACTAAAATTTGAGTGTCTTCAAGGCTAGAGTGAATAGGCTCTTAATAAACTAGTGCGCTTTACCATCAACGATTGCGTCACTGCTTACCATCAGGCGGGATTGCGGTCAAGCGCTAGGTTATAATATATATAAAAAAAACGAGTGTGCTTATGACCACACGACTGAAGTGAAACTTCTTTTGCACCATCTGTATATATATATATATATATATATATATATTGTTACGGGCTAGGGGTACTAAAATACCGGTTAAGGGTTACGAAGTTTATTGGCAACGAAGGTACAGTCGATTGTAGGCAATGACAAGTAGAATGTTGCTGACGTTGCACCGAAGTCTTCACTTACGTCCACGAAGTCCGTGTTGGAAACACACAACAACACTACAGATGTTTCTTCACGTAGTACTCAATGTTCTCGTTACAGTTGTCGCAGTAGGTATTCTCAAAGATCGCTTCTTAAATGTCGCTGTTTCGTCTCGGTAGTCAAGTGTAGACTGACTCGGCGCCGGCGTCACGGCGCTATATATAGTCCAGCTGATCGAACATTCCAGAGTCGTCTAGACGTAATAATAATAGCGCATAACTTCGAGTACATTCGGTAAGTACCTACGGTAATTCCCGGAAACGGGCTTCTAGAAATTTCGATGTCGTCACTTAGTTGACAAAATTGATGAAACCTGTACCATTCGATAGGCCACCTTAAATCTAGAAATGCGTTTTTATATTGCACCTATACGATGTCTAGATCTAGAGTTTTAAAGGGCTTAAAAGTTACGCACTGCATGTCACGCGATATTGAACCTTATGCCCTGGACATAAGGTGCATTCGTAACATTGCCCCCTTCTTAGTCGTGCTCGTCCCGAGCATGATTTGATCCGTAATAGCGAGCTAGGCGGTCTACGTGTACGATCTTCAGCTTCCCTCTAGATCCTTTCTTTATGCGGTAGGTGACATCGTTTATCCTGGTTACTATCGTGTACGGACCCTCCCATTTGGGTTGGAACTTCGGACTCTTTCCTTTTCTCCTAATGGGATTATGTAACCATACCAAAGTTCCCTCTTCAAATCCGGGCACGTTAGCTTTGCGGTCGTATCGGATCTTCATTCTCTCGCTGGTTTTCAGACCATTCTCTCTCACTAGCTCATGTATTCCATCTAGTTTACGTCGTAGGTCGGCCACATAGTCGACGGCTAGGATAGGGGTATCGGGGGGTGTTCCGGTTAGTGCATCTATGGGTAATCTAATCTCTCGGCCGAAGTTGACTTTCGCCGGTGTACAATTTGTGCTGTCATGTGTTGCAGAGCGGTATGACATTAAGAAGAGTGGAATATATTGGTCCCAATCCCTCTGGTGTTCTTCCACTACTTTGGCCAAATGATTCTCTAGCGTCTGGTTGAATCTTTCGACCATTCCATCTGACTGAGGGTGATATGGTGTTGTACGAGTCTTATGTATCCCGAGTAGTTGGCAAACCTCTTGAAACAGTGAAGACTCAAAGTTTCTACCCTGGTCAGAGTGTAACTCCAAGGGTACGCCAAATCGACAGAACACCTCGTGAACTAGCTTTTTGGCGACTGTATGAGCTTCTTGGTTAGGTACTGCAAAAGCTTCTGGCCATTTGCTGAAATAGTCTTGCATGACGATGATATACCTATTCCCTTCTTCAGTGATAGGGAATGGCCCAGCTATATCGACAGCAACTCTTTCCCATGGTGCACCAACATTGTACACTTTCAGCCGACCTCTGGCTCTTGTTTGCGGTCCCTTTACTGAGGAGCAGGCTACACATTTCCTACACCAGTCCTCTACGTCTTCGCGGCAATGCACCCAATAGAATCTTTTTCTCACCTTCTCCAAGGTTTTCTTCACTCCTAGATGTCCTCCGGATACTCCGTCGTGCACCTGCTTTAGCACTGATGCGACTTTATCACAGGGGACAACTATCTGTAAGGCGACCTCCTGTCCACTAGGTGATTCCCATTTTCTCTTCAGAACTCCATTATCAATTATCAGGCTGTCCCATTGAGCCCAGTAACTTTTTGCTGTTGGGCTAAACGCTGATATTTCACTCCAAGCGGGCCTCTGCCCACGTTTCTTCCATTCGATTACTGTCTTCAAGTCACTATCTTCCTTTTGTGCCTCTTCCAATGATCGGTTATCCCAGTCTTCATCCAAAGCGTTCACCTGGATAATCCTTACGTTCTCTTTCTTTTCCTGTTTGGCACAATGTCGGCAAGATTCTTCGCAAGGCCGTCTAGATAAAGCATCAGCATTATTGTGTGACTTGCCTTTTCGATGTTCAGTGACAAAGTCAAATTCTTGCAGCTGCTCTATCCACCTTGCTACTTGTCCTTCTGGGTCTTTGAACTGAAGCAACCACTGTAAGGCAGCGTGATCGGTGCGAAGTGTAAACTGTCTCCCAATCAAATATTTCTTGAAGTGTTGTAAGGTCTTAACAACGGCTAGAAGTTCTCGGCGGGTAACACAGTAATTTCTTTCTGGCTTGGAAAGACATTTGCTGAAATATGCAATAACGACCTGCCGATCTCCTTGTGTTTGAGAGAGAACTCCTCCAATACCAACATTGCTGGCATCTGTGTCTATCAAAAATCGGCCTTCCCTACTAGGGTAACCTAATACAGGAGCCTCACACAAGTGAGTTTTCAGTACCGCAAATGCCTGTTCGCAGTCAGAGTTCCATTGAAATTGACACTTTTCCTCTGTTAAACGATGCAATGGTTTCGCTAACTCGGAGAAATTCTTCACAAACCGACGGTAATATGCACACAGACCCAAGAAAGAGCGTACCTCAGTTTTGTTACGAGGGGTAGGCCACTTCGACACGGCTTTTATTTTTTCAGGGTCTGTTCGAATTCCTTGCGCCGAAATAATGTGTCCTAAGTATCCAACCTCTTTCTGGAATAGAGTACACTTACTAGGACTGAGTTTTAAATTTGCTTCACGCAGTTTTTGGAATACTTTCTCCAAATTCCGTAGGTGCTCTTCGAAGCTTCGTCCCATAATGATGATGTCATCCAAATAGACCAGGCATGCATCACCAAGCAACCCCACCAAAATGCGCTCCATTAGGCGCTCGAATGTAGCTGGAGCATTGCACAGTCCAAAAGGCATAACATTGAATTGCCAGAGACCGTTCCCAGGACCAGTGGAGAAAGCGGTCTTTTCTTTATCCTGCTGACAGATTTCCACCTGCCAGTATCCACTTTTGAGGTCAACTGTGGAGAACCATTTCATGCCACTTAGCAAGTCCAAAGTGTCATCTATACGTGGCAGAGGGTAACTGTCCTTTTTCGTGGCATCATTCAACATCCTGTAGTCAACGCAAAACCTTGTACTGCCATCCTTTTTCTTGACTAGTACAACTGGAGATGACCAAGGGCTAGTAGATGCTTCTATAATCCGGTTTCTCTCCATATCTCTTAACATTTCCGTGACTTCCTGTTCTCTTGCAAAGGGAATACGACGTGGTCTCTGTCTTATCGGCTGTGTATCACCCGTATCTATATGGTGTTTAACTAGCCCGGTCCTTCCCACGTCACCGTCGGTCTTCGCGAAGATGTCATGGAAGTTATGTAACAGTTGCTTAACTTTGTGACTTTCGAACTTGTTTAAATTGCCCTTACAACTTTCGAGTAGTGTCGATACATGTTCCTGCCACTTCTTATCAAGTTCCTTTTCGTGCACCTCTGTTTTTCTCAAAGATGCTACATTATCGCACACACCCACCATGTGGTTCTTTTCGAGAATTATTTCTTTGTTACTAACGTTGATAATGCGTATTTTTGGTTTATCGGAAATCATCATCAGTGTTCTTGCCGTTATCCAGTCTGGGTGATCTCCAGAATCCTCTATTATAATGCAACGTTTGCGGCATCCTTTTGGTGAAAATCTAATATCTACTAAAGTTTCTGATCTTGGTGGTAATACAGTTTTTCTTAAACAGTACACTGACCCTTGTTTTGCACCTTGAAGAAATACTTCTTGTTCTGGAAAACTCAATACTCCTTTTGCTACATTAAGGACGCATTGTTGTTTCTTCAAAAAGTCCAGTCCTATAATGCAATCATCTGTAATATTTGCTACTAAAACAGGGTGCGTGAATGTCTTATCACCCATTTTCAAGGTCACATTCGTTTCACCAAGGACGAGCACTGGTTGGCCGGTGGCGGTTTGTAATCGGCATTGTGAAGACCCTCTTTTCCATGCTATGGTCCGAGGAAATAGCTCCGGTCGTGCAATAGTTCTTGATGCACCAGTATCCAATGTGAAACTGCATGACTTACCATTCAGTTCTCCTTCTATAATAAGACTGTTTCCGTCACCCACTTGTGATACTGTTATAATGGGGGCTTCACGTCGACCAGCCAGTACTCGCCCCATAGCCCTGGCTGTTCCTAGTTTAAATCCTCTGCTTCCACCTGTGTCCCAGAAGTACTTCTTCCCTTAGACTTCCTCGGACAATTGATACGAATATGCCCCTTTTCGCCGCACTCATAGCAGGTTGGTCCTTGTCGGCTTTTTATTGGTGCGATTACCTCACGGATACGATGATGTTGTCGGCCATCTTGACGTACAGCTTCCACCTCTAAAGCGTGTGTCAAGGCTGCCTTCAGAGTCTGGTGGTGACCCAGACGAACTGCAGCCCTGACTTCTGCATCTCGAATCCCATCAGTAAACGCTTGTACCGTAGTAGTATCAATTAGTCCCGGTGTTGATGCATACGCCCTTCGAACGATGCGCTCTATTTCCGTAGCCCATTGTTGCAAACCTTCATTGCTCTTCTGTGTGCGGTCGCGGAGTTGAGCCCTGTAGACATGTTCGAGGTGTTTCTCCCCGTATCTAGACTCTAACGCTTCCAACAAACAGGCTAGGGTATTACAATCGCCGGAAATGTTTTCGAGGATTTGTACCGCATCGCCACGCAAAGCAAGCGTAAGAGCGGTTACCGCTTGATTGTCGTCCCAGTTGTTGGCTGATGCGACCTTTTCGAATTGCAGACGGAAGGCCACCCATGACGTTGTTCCGTCAAAATGTGGTACTTTGAAAGTCGGCAAAGCACTGGGTACAGGTACACCTTTAATACCTCCTCTTTGTACCTTCTCATGCAAAAATTCTATTTCTTTCCCAAACTCCATGATGGTATTGTCCAGTTTCTCGAAACGCGCATCATGTTTGTCTATACGCTTATCTTGATGGTCCATACGCGCTTCTTGTTTGTCTATGCGCATATCTTGCTGGTCCATACGTGCATCTTGTTGTGCTGTTTTTACTCTAAGCTCGTTGACCTCTTCTTTGGTGTTTTCCCATTTTTCGTTTAATTCTAAGACCAGCTGCTGGGATTCCTTTATTTGTGCCTGGGTTTCTGCCTGGGATTGTTTTAGTTCTGCCTGGGATTCTGCTATGCCTTTTATTTGAGCCTGGGTTTCTGCCTGGGATTCTGCTATGCTCAGCCTTATTTGCGCCGTCAAGTGAGCCAGTAATGCCGATAAATCGCAACCGCTGGTTCCGGGAATAGTGGTGGTACTAGGCGCACTCACATTCGTCGGTGTTACGACGGCCGCATCTTCTATGGGTGCAGGGACACTAAGCGATTCTTCCTCTTGACGCGCCAAATCCATCGCTGCTTGTCGTCGCGTGCGAACTCTTTCGTCTTCCCTTGGCGTGACCGGCATCCCACTTCTGACACCAATTGTTACGGGCTAGGGGTACTAAAATACCGGTTAAGGGTTACGAAGTTTATTGGCAACGAAGGTACAGTCGATTGTAGGCAATGACAAGTAGAATGTTGCTGACGTTGCACCGAAGTCTTCACTTACGTCCACGAAGTCCGTGTTGGAAACACACAACAACACTACAGATGTTTCTTCACGTAGTACTCAATGTTCTCGTTACAGTTGTCGCAGTAGGTATTCTCAAAGATCGCTTCTTAAATGTCGCTGTTTCGTCTCGGTAGTCAAGTGTAGACTGACTCGGCGCCGGCGTCACGGCGCTATATATAGTCCAGCTGATCGAACATTCCAGAGTCGTCTAGACGTAATAATAATAGCGCATAACTTCGAGTACATTCGGTAAGTACCTACGGTAATTCCCGGAAACGGGCTTCTAGAAATTTCGATGTCGTCACTTAGTTGACAAAATTGATGAAACCTGTACCATTCGATAGGCCACCTTAAATCTAGAAATGCGTTTTTATATTGCACCTATACGATGTCTAGATCTAGAGTTTTAAAGGGCTTAAAAGTTACGCACTGCATGTCACGCGATATTGAACCTTATGCCCTGGACATAAGGTGCATTCGTAACAATATATATATGTATATATATATATATATGTGTACAATATATACATGTATACACATATACATATATTAATTTTCTATAAATATTTAAATTTATTTCATGCTTTCATTTATAAATTAATATTTTTGCATAGACCTCCAATTTTAAAAAAAAAAAAGTGGATTCCCTCGGGGCCAAAAGGTCGGGCTCTTCCTCCTGAATCAGGGGACCCCAAACTCGGGTAGTCCACGACCTCTGGTTCCCGAGATAATCCACGGGGGGGTGAGGTAACTAAAGGGGGTCGGGGAGGGGGATAGGTTTCGTGGGGTTGCGGGGGGAGGGGGAGGGGGAGAGGAGGGAAGGGGAGAGGGTGGAGTGGATTCCCTCGGGGCCAAAAGGTTGGGCTCCTCCTCCTGATTCAGGGGACCCCAAACTCGGGTAGTCCACGACCTCTGGTTCCCGAGATAATCCACGGGGGGGTGAGGTAACTAAAGGGGGGGGGGGTAGATTTCGTGGGATTGCGGGGGGTAGGGGGGAGGGAGAGAGGGGGGAGTGGATTCCCTCGGGGCCAAAAGGTCGGGCTCCTCCTCCTGATTCAGGGGACCCCAAACTCGGGTAGTCCACGACCTCTGGTTCCCGAGATAATCCACGGGGGGGTGAGGTAATCAATGAGGGGGGTCGGGGGGTGTTCGCAGCGTCATGTTCTCGAAGAAATTCATAGTTCTTAATCAATCAAGGTACTTAGCTTAATAATTGAGCTTATGAGGCTCGAAAGCAATTTGTACTTTGTGTCCAATTATCGTATTGTGACGATATCTTAAAGCTTCTATACTTTCAATTATATCAGAAATGTTCAGCAAAAATATATAAAACAATATAAAGGCCAGAACAGAACGAAATTTATAAATTTATTTGTGCACTTAGGTAATCAATTGTTAACAAATCTTAAAAAGATCCAAAAAATATATATTGCCTTCGGCGAGATGCGAACTCACAACTTCATACTCGACTCAATTGTTAACAAATCTTAAAAAGATCCAAAAAATATACATTGCCTTCGGCGAGATGCGAACTCACAACTTCATACTCGACAGGTCATGCAATATTTACATGAGCCAACTCCTTGTTTGTATTACAGACGAAATAGGACTATACTCTGCTTCCGTTCGCCTTCATCATTTTTTTTCCTATCATTTTTCGTAACGCTTTCGCTAGTTTACTCCCCAAGTCAAGCGTGCCTAAAGAAGTTTCACTTCAAAAAAACTGATATTCCCACAAGTTCCAAACTGACGCAGGTAAAACCAGGCGCAACTAGTTGATAATAATACTCTTGACAGTTATTGTTTATTTTCAGAGATAGATGTAGCAGATATACCGCCACACTGTTATGAGTCAGAAGATGATATACCTTTAATTAAATTTAAAACTGGAGTGGAAGACGAAAAGGTATCAAAGAAAAAAAGAAAAGCCAGGGAGACAATAAGTAAGTATTAGTTGGTTATATTATATAGCTAAGCAGACAAGCCAATGGTTCACCTGATGCGATGTGGCTAGGAGCACCTCAAGGGCCTGAAGGATGTAACTGGTTATATGGACAATTTTGAGTTCTATTGCTACAGTCCTAGCAGGTCAGTTCAGTTTTTTTTACTTGTTCGCTTTAAGGTTTCTCCTTTTTCTTTGCCCACCTGACTGTCTTATGCGTTCTCTAGTCATGTTGACCCTGTGAAAGTTACCAGATCGTCATGCAGATTAAATTTACAGACACCATCGTAGTTAAATTCAATTCAATGTGTTGATTTCAGATAACAATAATTATTGTACACACAACATTTACATGTAATTAAAAGCATCTCTATTTAAATTGAATTTCAAATAGCCACGTAGAACACCAGTCAAGACAGCAGAATATTGACCAGCGTTCTTTTATACAAGACATGGGAATATATAAGTAGGATTTAGAATACAGAAATAGTAAGAGTTAGGACCTCCGACCCGTACCGAGATTTAGAACCGACTGCCCCGCTAGGCTCATGAATGACGAACTGTAATCCATAATGCCGACATGGCACATCTGAGCCTTGCTAAGCCATTCCACTAACTTTGTAAATATAATCGGGGTTTAAACAATATCTCGTAGTCTAGGTAATGGAATTGAAGAGTTTTCGGGTTCAGTACTAATATTATAATTAGTGACATCGTCATCGGTATGAGTCATTGGTTCAACACAAGAAATATAGAACTTCTATGTTTACAAACAATTTTGCTTAACTTGAATGCTATAAAAGAAATTAGTATAATTAAAATGCATATGGTTAGAATAGAATAGTGTGTCCCTTATTTTACTAGAATACGTTCTTAATCAATGAGTTTCTTTAAATCTGAATATAACTTACTATTTTGTTTCTTCGTCATCTAAGTCGATATTTTGTGGTAAAATAGGGGATATGATATTATTTAAATTAGTAGTAGACTTAGTATCTAATTTACAACACGAATCATTTATAATGCTAAAGTCTAATCTAGGAGTAGGAATTTCTACATTGATTGAGTCTTTTGACGATATAGCTCTTGCACTTTTTGTGTAGACTGTACACTGACTTAGAATCCGTAGTATACCAGTTCCGGATACTATGATTTCGCGTAATTTGGAGTTATTACAATCCATTGACACTTTACTTGAACAGGACTGCATGTTTGTTTATAAGAGATGTCCAATGTCAAATGTCCAATTCGCCAACAATTGTTTTGGTTTCACACTGAATAGGGATAGCACTGATTGTTTTAGTTATTAATTCACTTTCACATGTAGGACTGACGCTTGTCAACAATACCGTAGGTATCTCATATAGAAAGAACTCAGAGTACATTGTTTTATATTTAACGAGGGTATCTAGATTACAGAAGTTTAGCTTATCTTTAGAAATAGCAATATACGAACTAGAAGGTAAAATTAAACTATAATTATAGGGATTATCTGACCCATGTGGGGTCGGTAATGCTAAATTATGGTACAAAATGTATTTATTTATTTAGAAACGAACAATTATAGCACTATTACAGAGCATTCCAATTCAGTGCTATAAGTAAGATAAATTATACAAAAAGAAAAAAAAAACATAAAACAAAAAACATAACATACATAAGGTCAGAATAATTAGTACAGAAACATTTTTAAAATATCATTATACACTAATTTCCTGTAAGTCTATACCTTGTTCCATTAGGTTCCGTGCTGCTTGTAAGAACTTAGGAAGTTTTTGGCCAAACAACAAAAATAAATTCATCATTAGTCATCATCATCATCATCAATCATCATCATCAATCATCATCAACATTTTTGTCGTCCCACTGCTGGGATCTCACTCTCTCTACACAGGTCTCCTCTCTTACAGAGAAGGATTGAGCATAATCACCACGCTTGCTTAATGCGGATTGGCGATTTCCGTTTCGCGTTTAATTTCGTTGTACCGAAATGTGAGTGGAGATAGTATATCTTCACATTGAAGGTTGCTTGATTTTTGACATGTTTCCTTAAGTATGCCCAATTCCCTTGATATCATTGAGGTTAGAAAGGTGGGGACTTATAAGAGAAATGTTTACATCACTAATTATATTTAACTTTCCCTTAATCGCTTTAAGTTTTCCTAGGTTATCGAAGTATATAATGGAACTAGAAGGAAGAGGCTTGATAAAGTCTTGATGCGCATTGACCGAGGCGCTGAAATAGAATTAATGAAATCAGTTACGTTAAAGACTTATTCTAATTACTAGCTAATAGTCAAATGTAAATAATTAATGATTTTTAATCTTTCTTCGTCTATCTCTAACAGTAGTACGGAGTCGTTAATTACTGTAGGTTTCATTTTTTTTTTCGTCACATGACGTCTGTTTGTAAGAAGCATAGCTGTGTTGTTATTGTGGACTTAAATGATTTTGTAAGATCCTTTCCAGATAGGCGAGAGTGCCTTTTTGAGCCTCAGGTGGGCTTTAAGGTGGACGTAGTCACCAGCTTTGTAATGTGGTGGGGATTTAGTATGAGAGTCGTAAGAGTGTTTAAATTTATGTTGTAACATTCTAATGTAGTCTGAATAGGTTGTGTTAGGTTCAGTTTCATAGATGGAGTTAGGAATAAAGGGTTTATGACCAAATATCAGCTCATAAGGAATAAATTTTGTCGTTGAATGTTCCGTCGTGTTGTAAGTCAGCATAGCTGTATACACATAAGTCGACCAGTTGTCTTGGTCTGTATTTACAAAGGATTTTAAATATGCCTTGAGAGTAACGACTGCGTTCTAAAGCGCATTGCGTCTGAGGGTGATAAGGTGATGATCATAATTGTTTAATTTTAAGGAATTTTGAAGTTGTTTTAAAAAGGTCGGACGTAAATTTAGTAGCTTAATCAGTTAAAATAGATTTAGGGATATAAAATGGATAAGACAATCCCTAGATTCTTCGGCGGTTGTACTACGTATCGGGTACGCACATGAATAACCTGAAACAATATAACAATATATGTAATATTATACATAGGATCCTGGACTTGGTTCTTGTTCACCTTCTTTAGTGTAAGGTTACTGAAGCTCACAATATTTTGTCGAAGATAGATCCTTTTCACCCACCTCTTGAAATTTCCTTACGCCTCAAAGTTAATAATACTTTAAAACCAGAACCTAACGTCAGATTAAACTTCAGAAGAGCCAATTACTCGGCTTTTAAATCAGAACTTGAAAGTACTGGTGTGCATTATTCTCAGATACAGATGATCCCAGTATAATGTTGGAATGGTTCTATTCAATACTTTATGAGATCATAGAGCGGTTTGTGCCATCACCTCTATGGTGGTAGCACCTCTATAATTCTGAAATCATGATAATAACATCCGGAGTTCCACAGGGTTC
Source organism: Sesamia inferens (assembly GCA_037179545.1). Lineage (NCBI taxonomy): Eukaryota > Metazoa > Arthropoda > Insecta > Lepidoptera > Noctuidae > Sesamia > Sesamia inferens. Next base: position 22,226,933 of record CM073947.1, on the reverse strand, counting down.
CCATCTAGGCCCTGTGTTATTTATTATCGTTATTAACGAGTTTCTTTATTGCTTCGTTAATTCCACGACATTCCCATTCGCCGATGATTTGAAAATAGTCCGCACTATAGGTTCTCTAGCCGATTCAACATTACTTCAGAATGAGTTGAATAAACTTCTAAACTGGCGTAAGGATAATAATATGCTGCTCAGTGTAGAAAAATGCTCTCAAATTACATTTACTCGAAAGTCTATCTTCGTGGATTTTAATTACACTATGCATGGCACGTACCTCTCCTTCTTGATCGTAAATTAACCTTTATTCCCCATATGGATAACATAGTTAAAAAAGCTTCTAAAACATTTGGTTTTGTGTTGCGTAATTCTAAGTGTTTTCGCAAGCCTTTTTTTTTGTTGGGATGGGAAATCATCAAATGACTTCTCCCGTTCTGGGCGGAGTGGAAGGGTGTGTCAGACTTTTACTGACTAAAACCCACCCGTGTTTCTTCACTTGCCTGTGCGACGGCCAGGGCCGCGGTTTCTTGTTTAACCAACCCGCAACCCTGACCCAGGAGGCATCGGTTCTCGTGGACCCCGTCACGATGTGCTGACATCTCTTTGAGGCGCGCGTGAAACACGACGCGCCGTCGACTCGGGCCTGGTTCTTACCGGGCGGCGAGTTGCCCACTGCTCACCGCCCGCAGGCCCGCGCCTACGGTGGCTGGGAGTTAGGTGTCGTCTCCCGACCAGGGCGTCTACTGCGGCGGCTAGTGGCGTGGGGGCGCTGGGATTCCCTCCCGTTGCTTCACGCGCTCCGCCTCCTCTTTTGCCAGCATCACTGCTTCGCAGAAGGAGGTGACGGCCTGCCATGCCCTCTCGCTCCGGACCTTGGCCTGGACCAGGGTCGGACGCGAGAGATCGCCGCCGATCGCCGCTACGAGGACACTGCGGTGCTCTACCCAAGCCGGGCAGACCTCCACCGTATGCTCCACCGTGTCCTCAGGGCGATTCACACAATGGTGACACCCTGGCGTTTCCTCCCGCCTAATACGGAACAGGAACCTCCCGAAACAACCGTGTCCGGTAAGGACCTGCGTCAGACGGCAGCGGAGTTATGCCCCGGCGTTTTGCCTCCTCTTGCCACTCCCACATGTGGGCGAGGGCTTTGGCCTCCAGATCCCATGGCGGCAATCCGGCAAGGAGGCTCGTCGCCTCAGCGGAGACCGTGCGGTATCCCCGGATCAGCCGAACGGCCATGACCCTCTGGGACGCGGTCAGGCATCGGGCTGGTCGCTTCCTTAGCGACCGCGCCCACACCGGTGCCCCGTAAAGGGCCATGGACCGCACGGGTGGGCGGGGCGGTATTTTTGGCATTCAGCCTACGTACCGCCGCTTTCAACTCTACCTCGGTCACTTCTGGAACATCGTCGTCGTCGTTGGTGTGGTCCGCATCAGGCACCGCAGGAGGCGAAGCCATGGGTGGAGGGGTATGTCCCCCTCGCGAGGGAAACAGACTCCACGCTCACCACGTCCTCCCCGAGCTGAGGCCGGAGACTCTGCGTCAGCGGGGGAGCCCATGGGTGGAGTTTATTCCGCACCATTTTGGTGTCCCCTCGCGGCCCGGACAAATGCCCCGACAGCCCCCGGTCCCCGAAGGGATTACGGTATACCCACATGCATCCACTTACAGCATTCTGCTAAACAGAGTGGAAATGGATGCATGCGAACCCCTATAGGCCAGGTTTCCATCAACGACCATCAAAGGTGATCGGTGATTGAAACCTGGCCCTTTCCCGTGTGAAGATTAGCCGCTAGGCCCAACAGTCCACCAGAACGCGGTGGGCAGTTGGGGCTGGCGTTGCCCAGGGTGCGCCACGTGGAGGCTCTTCGACTGCTCCCCGTGTTTTCGCAAGCCTAAGACCAAGATTTACCTTTTCAACTGTCTTGTCCGTAGTATTTTGGAATACTGCGTGGTTTTGTGGCGTCCTAACTATGCAACTCATAGTCTCAGGTTAGAACGGATCCAGAAAAGATTTTTATACCATCTTGCCTATTCTATGAGACTGGATAAAAAGGTTCCAAGCTACACAAAACGTCTTGATAATTTTGGTATGAATTCACTTGAAAAAAGAAGAAACAGTATATATTTAATATAAAAACATTCTATAGTCATAACCACAACCCAGAGGCACACTTATTCACGTATAAACACCACCTATCTTTCAAATATATTTTTATTTCACAACACATTTACCCATCAAATTACATTTTTAAATACTCTACACCTAAAACATAATCACATACACCCTCTAACGTTTTGCGCACGAGCTCTTTGTGTAATCGGTATACTAACCTTGAACACAAATCAGGTCTATATCTACTCTCGTATTATTTATTCGATCAGGTAACTAAGTGGTCAAAAAATATTCTCGTCTCACACTCACAATTCGCAGACCTAGAGGAATGTTAAAATATTATTACTTCTACTACGGATAATTTAATTATCTTGACACAAAATATACGAAGCATAAACCGAAATCTTTCAGGCTTAGAGGTATTACTACAAAGACTTAAACTTAAATGTGATGTTTTAATCTTGACAGAGTGTTGGCTAAAAGGTGAAATGGTAAACCCCCGCCAGTCTGGCTACTCTCATGTAGCAACAAATATTAATCCAAAACAAAATGACGGAATAGTAATATATTACAAGGAAAATATTAACCTTACTATAATAGAACTCGAATTCCATGAAAGTAATTGTCTACTAGCCACAGTTAGAAAGCAAATTGCTATACTGGCCCTTTACAGATCGCCTTCTTACATCAAAATGGAGCCTTTTTTCTTGTCGTTGGATAATATGTTGCAAACGGTGTCTTGCTTCGAGCACATCGTTGTTATTGGAGACATGAATTTGGCTATAAACTCCAATAAAATTAAATTTGAAGGGGAACGCTATCTGACCTTAGCTGCTTTACACGGCCTCCTGCCAGCGCATACGTTAGTAACACGCTTAGACCATGTGCTAATAAAAACTAAAGCCTCCTCTAAAACTATAGTCCCTAATGCAACACTAACAGATCATCATCCCGTTTTGTTTAAATTTAAAAAAACCACGGCAACATGCAACTACAACAAAGTCCATCACTGACGATAAAACATTATCACATGATATTTCAGACATTAATTTTGATCCCATTTATGAAACAGAAAACCCTAAACCAGTCTAAATTACCTAACGCAATGCTTGCGAAAATTAATAGAAAAGAATACAAAAATCATAACACTCTCTAGACGCCAAAAAATCATTATGCCCTGGATAACTCCAGGACTATTACGTTGCATGAAAAATAGAGACCAATTACACAAAAATACAAACAGCGATCCGGATAATGAAGTCTTAAAGATTACCTACAAACGTTATAGAAATTTCTGCAATTCTCTATTACAAAGGTTAAAAAGAGCATATGAAAAAAAACGAGTGTGCTTATGACCACACGACTGAAGTGAAACTTCTTTCGCACCATCTGTATGTATATATATATATATATACACACATCAAAAGTGTCTAGGGATCAACATATATTGTTGCAATAACTTTTCTCCTGATTGATATTAATTAAAATTTTCTTTAAGGATTCATCAAATAAAGTGTTTTCGTTTGTCACAGTAACGATAAACCAAGTCACCTTTGCATTAATAAAGAAATTTGCCATTTTCCTAATAAAGGGATATTTGACATTTGAACCACTAACACAAAAGTTCGAAAAAAAGACTGAAATAACAGTTTTCTCTAAAATTTTATTGGGTAACTTAAACAATTAATAATCCGTGTTTCTACCGCGAACACTAACAACACAAGAACATCGGTTTGGCATACTCAAAATGAGTTCATCCAAATCACGCTGTGGAATGGCCGCCCATGTTCGTTGCAACAACAAAAAAAGGTCTTCTTGCGACTGGATACCCTCCATATTCGGCAGAGCTCTTCTCTGTAGCATATCCCATGCATGCTCAATCGGGTTCAAGTCTGGCGACTGAGCAGGCCAGGGCAGGACATTGATGCTAGCTGCGGCGAGAGTCTGTCTTACAACTCTTGCGGTGTGCGGTCATGCATTATCATGCATTAACTGAAATAAGGGACCGATTTGCACTTGTAGAGGAACGATGACGTCTGATACAATCGTCTCAGCATAAATTTGAGCGTTGAGGTTGCCTCTGATCCAAATCAACTCAGTTCTTCCGCCGATCCAAATACCCGCCCATACCATGATGGTTCCACCACTACAAGGATGGACTTCCTGGCAGGATTTTAATCTCTGTTGGCGTCCAGGGGTTCTCCAGTGTCGTATACGTCTTGTATCCGGTCTCATACCAAAACGAGACTCATCAGAAAAGCACACGAAACGCCATTGTTCTTCTGCCCAATTTCTGTGTTCAAGAGCCCATTGATATCGAATCCTACGATTGTGCATTGCTATAGGTGGTACCCGTAGCGGTCTTCGGGAATGAAGGTTCACTTCATGCAAGCGGTTTCTGACTGTTTGGTCGCTAATTAAGTTCCCTGAAGAGTGATGAAGCCTCACGGCTAACATCATGGCGGTTATTGTTGGAGCTCTTCGAGTTAAGATTTGAATGTATCGGTCTTGTCTCCGTGTGGTGCAGCGATACCGTCCTCCATGGCGCTCAGCCACGGTACCAGTGCTTCGGTAACGTGTCCAAAGTTAACTGATAACACTCTGACTTGTATTCAGAGCTAAAGCCACAGTACGTTGCCGGGAACCAGCTTCTATCAATCCCACGGCTCTGAGCATTTCTTCCCTGCTTAAATGACGTCGCCGCTCCATAATAACGTTGGTTTTAATCAGTAGTAGGGAAACAGTAGCACTAATAATGTCTTCAATGCGTTGTATGTTTTTATAGGGAAAATATTGACAGCTGATTTTCATCTTTTACTCGAATTTGATTCACATTTCCTGATTCAAATTATGAAATGCACCAAAAAGGATCCATATAAATTTATAAAATCATAAAGGAGAATGCCAACTTTCGGCCTACACAACTTTTAAAATTAAACTCACGTTTTCACTAAGTTCTTACTCCCAACAATTTAAATATAAACTACAAACTTAAAAAAACATATTTAGTACTTTACGGAATCGTGTCCAATAAAAAATCATTTTAATAAGTACTTAATTAATTTAAGTTCTTGAATTCAAGATTTGAATACCAAAAATGTTGCCAATCTTGTTACTGTAATCGATAACTCTAAATAAATAAAATCCTGCTACTGTAATCGATAACTGTATTGTAAAAACATTTTTTTATTGTTTAGACAGTTTTAAATAAAAAATATACTCTTTACTTATATTTACCGCCTCAATATTCTTTTTCTTATTTATATTTTCTTAATTAATACGTTCATCCTATTTAACAGTTAATAGTTTCATAGATTATTATAAAAAAATCGATTTTCCATCTGCGATCGATACCATAATCGTCTTGTAATAGCAACCCTGTACGCGTGTCTAAACTGACATTGACACATGTTTTTTTTTTATTTATTTTTTTATTTAATTCTGCTACCTCCAACATAATCGGAGCCTATACTTATACTAAGCTTCACTTTCGTGCGTTAACAGTTTATCAGACTACCTACATATTTATTCCTAGTTATAGTTAAACATACATTCCTACGGCTACTACTTACTAAGTCTTATTCTAATAACTACGTTTTGTTTGGGCTACTTAATATTTATTTCTTATTTAATTTTGATTCCATTAACATTTAAATACAATACAAATACAAACAAACAACTATTTAAATGCTTATCATTAATATTATATATAATATTGTGTAAACATTTTTTGCTTATGCATTTTTATTTCTTATTATAACTTTCTCACATATTTTTACGCAGTATTCTAATAGGATTCCTCTATTTTTGCCCGCTATTATTTTACAAATATTTTTGGCGTCAAGTGTGGTATTTAGTAAGTGTTCGGCCTCTAGTCTCTCTCTGTCAAAGACGGGACAATCGAACAATATATGTGGCACAGTTTCTTCAGTTTCAGAATCGCAAATGCACGATGGGCTCCCCCTACACTTGAAACGGTACAAGTATGCTGAGAACCCACCGTGCCCCGTCATAATTTGTGTGATAACATTGTTAATTTTGCACTTCCTGACTATCCTGTAGGCAGCCACGGCATCAGGAAAAAACAATTTGGTCACTGAAGCAGTTGCTTGGGAACTGTATCTCCGGTTCCATTCGTCAAGAGTTTCCGTACGAATGCATCTCTTGACGTATGAAACCGGGCACAAGTCATAGTCGGGCTTTCGCCCGGAATCTTCGGCGGCTCTCTTGGCTAATTCGTCGGCCCTCTCATTCCCTGCCACATTGACACATGTTAGGTTGTTTGTGTTTCGAACCCCTCTGTGTTTGCGTTAAGTTACAGATTTATTGTGTTATATTCATACCACCACACATTTTGTGACAATATTCATTGTGTGGTCTCGTTCAGAAAGAGAATACGCTATCAGATGCGTGATATAGCAACAGATCGCATCACTACAGGTAAGCAATATCCTTCAATGATTTTATGTGTTGTTGCTGGTTGATGTTTAATTCTGATTGCAATAAGATATTTTTGTTTTTGTTACAGCTTAGATCAACAGATAAGATCTGTCACCCATGTTGGCAAAGAAGTTACCGTTCTGTTCAACGGAACTTAAACACTCCATATCACCAAGTATTTATCAACCTTCTACAGCCTCTGTTGTATCAACGCCAGCACACTACACTAGGGCTGTTAATATCTGCAGATGGGTGATTGAAGTTGTGAATGGGATTTTTAAGCAACAGTTTAAAATATTCCGACACGAGTTCAACAACAGAGCTTCATCACATGTCATGATTGACTTTTCTATAGCTGTTGCCCTAATTAATAGATTTCGACCACCGCTCACAGACAGGTTTGATGCTGCCCAGATATTAGAAATCATCCAACAAAAAATGTTCCAAAATAATACTTTAAGTGAGTTTATTATACAAAATAATTATAATAGAAGGGCACAGATCTCAAATATAAATGTTAATAACAGCAATGTCACTGAGTTTCACCAGCTAGATTTTCACTATTTGAATTTGATAGCTTGTGGTACCTACCAACTCTGTCAGGCTCGATCTTATTATGGTGAGCACATTCGTTTTAATTGCCGATTAAGATAGAAGTGTGCTGGGAGTTATCAATCAATAATCTAAGAGAACAATTGTCTCTCTCTCAAAGCTCTTGGCTTTTAAGAGTGAAAATTCAAAGTCGCCATATAAGAAGAAAAAAATATTTTGTGTATGTTTTGATTGAGAATAATTTAAATGGGAGAGAGGCAATAAGTCAATATTATTGCAATTGTAAGGTAGGCAAACGAACTGTGGGATGCTGTTCCCACATTATGACCATTTTATGGTATTTAGGGTGGGCTCGACACCAAAACAATATTGAACCCCCTGCACAGTTTCTTGATGACTTGTTAATCGAATTTGATAATGAAATTGATGATGATGATAATGAATGATTATGTTAAAAAATTGGTTGTCTGTAGAACTCCGTCTACTGGCGATATTTGAACGTGACAACGTCTATTACATGGTAATTTTATTTATTTCCGAGTATGCCTTCGGGCGCTCTAGGGGTGGGGGTAAAGTAGGCGTGGACTCTGTGTGGCGTCAGATTCGGCCGTTACGGTGTTTTCGAGAATGACTCCACGCCGTACCAATTTAATAGACGTTGTCACGTCAAAAAGAATAAAACTATTCATCAGTTTATTTGTTCTTTAATTTTCTCTGCGTAGAAATGCATAACCTCCAATTTAAAATGTCTGAATAACTTCTTTCTTACAAGTTCAATTTAAAAATGGAAATCACAAACATACTTTTGACATTAAACCACACAAAAAAATGTAAGAATATTCACTGCATACAACAAATTCATATTGAGCCAAAGTTACTATGGAGACTTGGCATTGTCCTTTATTACAAAGCCACATCTCAATCTCAAGAAATCCGCATAAAAATGCTTGATCCCTAGACACTTTTGATGTGTGTAGCATTTTGTTAATTTAATTTCCAACTTCTTTTTTATGACATTCAAGAAATCTAGAAGATTTAGTTGGAATAAGGGTATCTGTATTTTTTCTGATATTGTGTTCGGCGATTGTAGTGTGTGTAAGCTTATCACCAGTAAGATGGAAGATATCGGAAAGGAACTGGAAGCAGTAGATTGATTTCTACTGTCGTTGTATTGTCTTTTGCGACAATTTTCAATTGTATGGCCCTTGTTTTCGCAGTAGCTTGGTATTTACTTTTAAATGATCAGATTGGTGATTCTGCGGAGTTGAGAAACTCGACGATTGGGAATCACGGCGATAGTTAGTGTTTTTGAATCTGTCATTATTGGAGGGAGTACTGGATGTGGATCTTTTATAGATCCTAGAGATAATTTTCTCTTTTTAGACAGCGAAACTTATAGCGGAATTTAGCGAGTCGGGGTTGCGACATCTAACAACTTGTGATATCCGTGGTAAGTGACCTATTATGAAGGTATAAAGTGCAAGATCTTGCATTGCAGCTACACGTCCTGCTAATTCTGTTTTGCGTTTTGTTGGAACAGAAATGTTTGTTTCCGTAAGTAGTTTCGCTAAACATGTTTCTATTTTTAATGCAAACTGATTAACTGTTTCAGAAGAGTTTTGTTTACAATCCTGAAGCTCAGTGAGTAGATGAGCATAGTGCTTCCTTTCTTCAAATTGATATTTTAAGAACTCGAGGAATTGATAAAAAGGACTAACTTTTTGACACTACATGTAGTTTCAGCTTTATCTGTTAATTGACTTAGAATATATTTGAACAGGTTAGATTTTTGAGTTTTAGTAGCTATATAACTTTTCCCTGGAACCATCGAATGGTTTGATGAATTTAAATAGAATACCAAGTTCTATTCTTTCTTCGATTTCGACCCTGGTATTCCTAGCCGATGGGTTGCTTTGGCAACGATCGTTTCCAAACAAAAAGTCCAAACTTTGCTCGTGGAAAGAATTGTTGCAAAGTTTTCATTTTTTGTAAATATTTATTGTGTAACATTTTTTAAATATAATTTTTAAAAAAGCGTGAGGCGCTTAATATACAAAAAATATGGCATAAAACGCCTCACGCTTTTTTTAATATTAATTTTAACTTTTTAGTTTGATATTCTTTAAAGGCATGTTTTTTTAGTTTTTTAAACTATATTTATTCATTTTTGCAAGAACAGAATTAGACTTCTGCCATCGTAGTTTAATTCAATTGAATATGTTTATTTCAGATAACAATAATTATTGTACACACAACATATAGATACATGTAATTAAAAGCGTCTCTATTTAAATTGAATTTAAAATAGCCACGTAGAACACCAGTCAAGACAGCAGAATATTGTCAGCGTTCTATTATACAAGACATGGGAATATATTAGTAGGATTTAGAATACAGAATTAGTAAGAGTTAGGACCTCCGACCCGTACCGACATTTAGAACCGACTGCCCCGCTGGGCTCATGAATGACGAACTGTAATCCATAATGCCGACATGGCACATCTGAGCGTTGCTAAACCATTCCACTAACATTGTATAACAGTTCCATAAATAGATGGTCTTTCCAAGCTCTCAGCAATGAGTTGTAGATAGCTGTCGCACACCTAGTGCGTCGGAGACGCAAACAAATTCAAAAGACAATCCTTCAAATTCATTCAAATCTCCCATCGTGTACTTACAGAGGCCGCCGTTGTGAGGGAACCAAAACAGGACACACGAAGAACAAAAGAAAAAGGTGCAATAACAGCCGAGCCAACTACAAAAGATAAATCAGACCCGAAAGTTATCCAGACTACTCAGAAATGGACGTCCAAGCCTGGCACATATTACAAAGAGCCTTACATATGTAATCGGAGTAGTTCTAGTAATGTTATAAAAGAGTATAAATGTCGTATTTGTCAGCGTATGTGTACAGGAAGGCAAAAATTAACTATTCATATGCGCACACACACTGGTAAAAAACCTTATCAGTGTGATATTTGTCAACGTAATTTTAGTCAAAAGAGTAATTTTACAACCCATGTTCGTACACACACTGGTGAGAAACCGTATAAATGTGAAATATGTCAACGTAATTTTAGTACAAAAAGTAACTTAACAGCCCATGTGCGCACACACACTGGTGAAAAACCTTATAAGTGTGAAATATGTCAACGTAATTTTAGTACAAAGAATCAATTAACAGCCCATGTGCGTACACACACTGGTGAGAAACCTTATCAGTGTGATATTTGTCAACGTAATTTTAGTCAAAAGGAGATTTTAATAAGGCATATGCGTACACACACTGGTGAAAAACCTTATCAGTGTGATATTTGTCAACGTAATTTTAGTCAAAAGAGTAGTTTTACAGCCCATGTTCGTACACACACTGGTGAGAAACCGTATAAATGTGAAATATGTCCCCGTAATTTTAGTCACAAGATCAGCTTAACTATTCATATGCCTACACACACCGGTGAAAAACCTTATAAGTGTGAAATATGTCAACGAAATTTTAGTACAAAAAGTAACTTAACAGCCCATGTGCGCACACACACTGGTAAAAAACCTTATCAGTGTGATATTTGTCAACGTAATTTTAGTCAAAAGAGTAATTTTACAACCCATGTTCGTACACACACTGGTGAGAAACCTTATAAGTGTGAAATATGTCAACGTAATTTTAGTACAAAGAATCAATTAACAGCCCATGTGCGTACACACACTGGTGAGAAACCTTATCAGTGTGATATTTGTCAACGTAATTTTAGTAAAAAGGAGATTTTAACAAGGCATATGCGTACACACACTGGTGAAAAACCTTATCAGTGTGATATTTGTCAACGTAATTATAGGCAAAGGTTCTATTTAACAAAGCATATGCGTACACATACTGGTAACGAATCGTAAAAACTGTGATTTTTGTCAGCGTAGTTATAAACGCAAAGGTGATTTAAATAAATGGGAAGATGAGAAAAGAATATTATTTAAAAACAAAATTATTTACTAATAAACGATATAGGAGCCGATTCTGTTGTTCACAAACTAAACTAATTTTAAGTTATGTGCATCTTTTTCTTTCTATTTCATTAAGAAAAGGATAGAAGATAAATATTTTAGTTTAATCCTCAAATAAAAATAAGATAAGTCAAAATAAGATAGAGATACTCCATAGACAGTTGCAATATAACTGGTGATGTTATTCGATTTCCCTCACGCAAAACTACTAGCGTTTCATACGGCATCGTTCAAGTTTCCTAGTATCTTAACTAACTTAACTTTTTATATAATACTTATTATAAAAGCGAAAGCAATAAGTATAAAAAAGTATCAATAAGTCATAAATGGTTTTCTCTTCTTTTTAGGAAATCATCATAGTTGTGGTCCTGGATCTTGACCGGTTTTTGCATAAACGCGACTATATTTCTTCCTATATGGAAGAGTGTATGTGGCCATGGGAGGAAACACATTTCTTGCGGGTAAATATTTGTCATATTTGCCACACGGAAGTGAATAACTCAATAAGGCACTTCCGTGTCATCATGAGTAGAAATACGATTCGTCGGCTTCTACTATCAAATTTTTTCTGGTGTAAATGTGGTTATTGTGTGTATGATCACTATCCCCCAGACGAATGTTGCTCATAAATTCTTATTTTTAAATTGTTTTTTTTTTAAATTCATTAATAATAATAATAAACGTTAATTTTTTCCACCACATAATTAAACATAAGTTTACCACAAAATAAATGATTAGATCATTGCAAGAAGAATATGTTTTTATTTTCAATTATTTAATTTTATCTGCTTGATGAGACAATTTTATACAAGAGTTCCCTACGTAGACACAAGATACTAGGCGAGATCTACATCGTCCAATAACCTATTGATTTTTTTTAATTAATTGATCAGATCTGTGCGGGACGAATAGTTTTTAATGGTACATAGGAACTAATTAGGAATAGTGTTACGAACAGTGTATACAGTATAGTAGATGTTATTGTAATTACTTAGAATAGGACATTTGTGCATAAGAATTTAGAAAGCGTAAGATGGACGATCATTCATTGTGATAGGAATGCTTGTACACATCTGGCAAGGCAAGAATTATGATAGGAATGACTGTGAACATTTGGTAAAATATCAGTGACAAAAGTTAACAGTCATAAAGTGTTTCCTTGTTATAAAATGCAGCAGACATAAAATTGCAATAGAAATGGTTGTCCCACATCTGGCTGAACGTAACAACACCAAAAAGGTGGACGCAATAAAATCCCTTGTCCTTGGTTCCTTGGGATAGGCGCAATAAAATGACCCCTTGTAATGGACGTTATAAAGTGCAGACCCTCAGGTTTAGGATGCAGCCCAGAAACGTGCGTAAGACAATGGCTGGTGAAACCCGACGATCTCGTCTCCATCTACGGTTTGCGCCCTTGTCATAGTATAAATAGGCCCCACGTTTGAGCATCAAAACACATTCATCTTCATCTTCGACAAGTCAATAGCTAGTCAAGATCAACAGCAAGATCCCTACAGGATCAACAATCAAGAACAGCAGTCAAGAAGTAATAGTTAAGAAGTAGTATAAGTTAAATAGTGACTCCGCTAATAATTTGAAGAATATAAATCAAGTAAGTCTACACACCGAATTCTCACTTATTTCTACCAACCCAGCAACAGAGTGTGCATCAGAACGTGCAGAGTGCAACCGCATACGTCCACTAAATGGTCCTGTATGTCTATATAGAATAAATAGGTTTTCTAATCATTGTCGATAATGAAACACCGTTTGAAAAACCCATCCCTACAAAGTTAGTTATTTGTCACCCCGCACGCGCCATCGACGTGTATAGAAGTAACACTGTGACGTCATAAGCGGGCAGGTTTCAAGGTCATAGTGACTTTGTGCATTTTAGTGTAGTGCAATGTTTACATCTTAAGTTGACGCACATGTTTTTACAAAAAAAAAAATTTTGATCACCGTCACAATTTTTTTTTATGATGATATGACGAATTATTGCGAGTTGTTCAAGTCTGAATCTGAATTTTGATATAATAGTTGGTCGTCTTGACATTCCGTTAAGTCGTCAACTTCCGTTTCAGGAATTTTCTTCCGTTTTCTATTAGTTTGTACAAACCAGAAAAATAATTGTGAGTATTTTGCGAAACCATTAAAAATAGGTCTGTAACATCTGTGTGAAGCAGTAATTTTAATAAAAAGATATCGGCCAAGTGCGTGTCAGACTCACGTACAAAGGGCTCCGTACCATTGATTTATGAAATTAAAGGATTAAAGTTATTTGTATGAAAGATTACGCGATAATAAGCGATACGAGGTATTAAAAAAACTACTTACGAGATCTCGTTCAAACAATTTTCGTTGGTAGTTTGTATAGTAATGTATGTACTTGTACATCATATGTTTTTTTAGATTTTTCATTTTCTTGTTGTAGAAGTTAGAGGTAGGGGGGGGGGGGACCAACTTTTTTCCACTTTGGAAGCGTATGTCGCGCAAACTATTCAGTTTAGAAAAAAAAATATTTTAGAAACCTCTATATCATTTTTGAAGACCTATCCATGCATACCCCAAACGTATGTTTGAAGAAAAAAAAATTTTTTTTTGAGTTTCAGTTCTAAGTATGGGGAGCCCCCAATCTTTATTATTATTATTTTTATTTTTGCATCAATACCTTAATACGGTTCACAGAATACATCTGCCTACCAAGTTTTAACAGTACCTATAGATCATAGTTTCGGAAAAAAAATGGCTGTGATATACGGACGGACAGACAGACATGACGAATCTGTAAGAATCCATTTGGCTACGGAACTTTAAAAAATGTAGAAAACCACGTATTTAGCTTCTATTAATTGTATTTGTTGTAACTAAACGAAATAAATTATGCAGGAATCGGTTGAGTTTATGCACGTGTAAATCGACCACAGTGAATATAAAAATAAAAACCATAGAAATACATCGACAAGAAATACGTCGACAAGACATCCTTATATCAGAAAGGATTTTGACGTGCCTCGAGCGCCAACTACTTGATATGAAGTAAAAGGATTACATTCGGAGACAAATAGGGATGTGAACTGCTAGAACACACGTCTAATAAATTTATAATTCTTTTCTTTATTATAGGAAATATATCCAAGTTTTCATATTGATTTTTTTATGAAATAAAATAAAATATGAAAATACGGTTACAGTTTTTATTTAGCTTCGTAAATTGGTGAATAAACATTAATTTAAAAGTATAATATTATTTGTCGATAGGACATTAATCCCATCCCTACGTTTTACTATAGATACGTTATACATTTGTAGCGTGGCGCTGGAGGACACATCGCGTATTATGTAGATTGGCGTTCAAAAGGTTAAATAACATAATAATAATTGCCTAACTGGTACATAATTCTGTTTTCATTTATTTCACTCTGTCATCATTTAAATAAATAGGTAAATTTAATAAAAAAAAACTAATCAATCCCAAATAATCTTAGGTAATGGAGCCAGACCGAATTATTGATGACGTCGAACTTTCCGAAGCCAGCACTTCAAAAAGTGTGGTATGTTGCTAATAAATATTTATTTGAATCAAATATTTTTGTTAATCAGGGAATTCTAACATGTAAATATTTTTTTTTTTTACTTTTCATCTTTGTAGGGTCACGAAAGGTATTTTCCCAATGACGACGATTATAATTGGCAGCCTAATCAAAGGCCTCATGACCTTGATACATCTTATTCCGAGGTAGATATAAACTTTTTCTTATTCATTTTTAATTTTTAGAGTTTTGCACACATTTAATCAAAGGGAATTATCATAAATGGCGATTTACTCTTGTAGATTCTCAGTGGGCCATTAGTCGAGGAGCTAAGAGTAGATTCGGGCAGTGAGGAGGAGGACGAACCAATGTCACTGGAGGAGCTTCGAGCTACCCTGGAAGATACAGCCGAAGATGTTGAGGAAGATCCCGAAGAACAAGAGAGGCTGTCTTCAGACAGCCTCTCGTCTTTCAATTGGTCAAGCGATTATAGTACATTTAGAGGTCAACCAGAAGTTTATTCCCAGGCAGGCGAGCGCGGTCCCAATATTGAGGAAACAGATCCTCTGAAGCTATTCACTCATGTTTGGGATCACGATATAATGAACAGTATTGTGGCACAAACCAACGAGTATGCCTGGCAAACAATAGCGCAAGCATCCGAATCTCCGGACGGTATCTCTGCTCATTCTCGATTGAACGATTGGGTAGAAACCTCTACTGATGAGCTGTACAAGCTCTTTGCGGTGATGATTTTTATGTCGCTGATGGTCGCAGGACGTGTGAATGAATACTGGAGTACGGGTACCCTGGCCATGCCAGGTTTTCGTAAACTTATGAGTATAAAACGGTACTGGCTACTCATGCGTTTCCTGCACTTCGTCGATAATAATACTATCAGTATTCATGGTTCCGATCGTAAAGTTGCTAAGATACAACCCATCATTGACCATTGTAATAAAAAGTTTAATAGCATGTACACACCTCGCAGAGAAATAAGCATTGACGAATCGTTGCTGCTATTTAAAGGACGCTTGAATTGGATACAGTGCATCCGTATAAAAGCAGCACGATTTGGTATAAAATTTTATGAACTTTGCGAGGCGGTTACAGGCTATCTGCTCAAATTTGAGATTTACACAGGCAAAAAATATCCACAGACAGGGGACTCTGGGGAGGACTCCTTGTATGGCTTTACGAGCGCAAGTGCGAAAGTGGTGCTAAGGCTCATGCAAACATTTCTTCACAAAGGTCACTGTCTTGTGATGGATAACTTTTATAATTCAGTTACATTAACACGATTTTTAAAGTTGAATAAGACCGATGTTATTGGAACTCTGAACAGGCGAAGAATGGGGACACCGGGAGACATACAAACTCTCAATGAAAGGAGACTTCAAAAAGGAGCAGTGGTAAGTAGACATAGTGGTGACGTATCTGTCTTATCTTGGAAAGACGTTAAATTAGTAACCACAGTGTCGACTTATCACAATGCGGACATGTTGCCTGGAAGAAGAGCAGGTCAACAAATACTGAAGCCTGTGGTTGTGCACGACTACAATAAGTATATGGGAGGTGTAGATTTAAAAGATCAAATGCTCTCCATGTACTTAATGGAGCGCAAAAGGGGGATGAAATGGTACTTGAAGGTGTTCAAACGGCTAATAAATGTTAGCATTTTGAATATTTTCATCATACATCGTGAGAACAGCACAAATCCCCTCAGCCACAGGCAATTCAGATATAAATTGGCGGAGCAACTCGCTCAGAAATACCCCAATTTGACCACACCTCGGGTAATAAATCCTCCTGCTTTTCTCCGCTTAGATGGTGATAATCACTTCCCAATCTATGCAAATTCCTTAGAAGATCGAACGGGGAGCAAGAGGAATAAAATTAAAAGAAATCGCTGCGTTCGTTGCTCCTTAAAAAAAATACGGAAAGAAGTAAACACCATGTGCCAGAAGTGTCAGAAGTTCCTGTGTGTCGGTCAATGTTGGATTGATTATCACACTGTCGAAATTTTATAAAATTATCTCGCTAAGATAGTTGGATGCGCTCGTGTACTTTTTTTCAATACATAAATATACATTTTCGTGTATACATTTTCATTATATATATATATGTCGGAGACAGCGACGGCAGAGCGGTAGGGTCGACAGCATCTTGGTGTGGTGGTACAGGTTCCGTTTCGTAGGTGAGTTTTGAATTAAAGCACGACATGTAGATATACCCTCCAATCTTCATAATTACAATTTGAATAGGCAAACCGACAGTTTCGGTTCGGAGAAGTGCCTTAGTCCGCGTCTCGATGCAAAGTCACCGTTCGACGAACCCCACTTTCCAAATGACTCTGTCCATGTGACGTCATCACAAAATAACGTCACAAGCGTTCGCCCCTCTACTACGTAAATCAAATCAGCAACTTCTATTAAAATTAATCGACGATCTCCGACACGGCCAGCCTGACGATTTGCACGTCCTCGTGCATCATCATCATCATCCCAGCGCCAATCCCAGTCGCATCCGAAGCTCCCTCAGCCCTAGAGTCCGGGATCCGCTTCACCAGGCCAACCGCCGATTCTAGCCAAACTTCGATATTTCCCTTTGCACGTCCTCGTGCATGTCTGTAAGAAATTAAAAAAAAACACAGAAAACCGACTTTGAAGCATTTTTGAGAACTCGGCCAACCTGACCGTCACACGTCACGTTTAGTTACAATGACTATTAGTAAACCAAACAAACTTAATTGTTTTAACAACTTAAAAGCTTCCTTCAAGCCTCATAATTATCAACTTTCAAAAAGAAAACAAAAGGTTCCTCCAAGCCTCATAATTATCAAATCAAAATCATAATCTTCAATAAGAAAACACACCATGGTTCGCTACCACAGTAGCTAGTGACAACTCATAGTTGACACCCATATCGTCATCACCTCTTGTGATACGACCAACTCTAGAGTCCACGACTCCCAGGTCAACACATGACCGTACAATTAATAGTCTCCTCCGAGACCCTGGTCCCCACCACACCACCATCTGCCCATCGTGCCCTGACCAACTCCTCACTGAGTTTCAGTCACGACAGCAGACTAGTGCATGCAGTGCGACCATATCTAACTAGGTCCCCGCCACACCACTAGCTGCCCATCGCCCCCTGAACAACCCCTCACTGGGTTGCAGTTACGACTACAGACTAGTGCATGCAGTGCGACCATACCTACTAGTGTCCCCACCACACCACTAGCTGCCCATCGCGCTCTGAACAACCCCTCACTGGGTTGCAGTTACGACTACAGACTAGTGCGTGCAGCGTGACCACATAGCCATGATACGTGTTCTATTTGCTGGCGGAGGCACCCTCCTCACCATCTTCTACATTATAAAAATCTAACTCAGCCAACATTACTTGGAAAAATCTTTCGTACCTATGCGATCGTGGGGTACTTATAAGTTCTGTTTCCAATCAACGATTTCAATAGGTAACGATCGCCATTATCGCCATCAAACAACTCACCAATATTCAATTTCATTACTTTAGCTCACTTCTATCAAAGTTGTATTTTTCGTAAATAGCACTCATTTCTATGTTCGTTACCGCTTGTTCTCTTGAGAAGATTTAATAGTCTAGCCACACATACTAACAAAAACTCAAGTGAGCTTGTAACTATAGGCCACAGTGAACTTTAGTTTTGAAATAAAGACAAACCAGACATCATAATTTTAAAACCCCGATTTAAAATTTCTAAGCCCATTATAACAAAGAATACGGGTAGTCCAAGAAATTAAATTTGCAAATAACTCTTATTATCGTGTCGCAAAGAAATTGTTCAGTACACAATACACTGGCACAACCTTGTACACTGTATATATACTGGCGCGTGTGTACGTACTCCAATGAAATTACAGATTGCTTGACAAGAGAACATTCGGCCACGGAATCAAAATAAAAATAGTACGACTCACCGGATTATGGCAATTTCCCACAAACACCTGCCACTTGGCAGTTGTCAACCGTTGCACACCAGACATCTCTCGAGCTCTCATAAAATCCCATTACGTTACCACAAACGTTTTGGGTATTTTGACATCTTCTCATCGCCTGCAGAGTAGAGGCTCAAGTCTTGAAACCTTGGGCGTTCCGCAAAACGCACGCAGCTTCGGCTGCGCCGCAAGCAGCTCCAGCAGCGCCACACGCCATTGGTGCGATTCACCAAGCAGCTAGAAGCGCGCTCCGCAAGCGCACCTTGCGCGCTCCGCAAGCGTACCTTGCGCGCTCCGCAAGCGCACCTCCTGCGCTTCGCAAGCACACCTTCGCAAGCACACCTTCGCAAGCATCAGCCAGCACTGTTGCGCGCCAAGCAACAGCCAGCACTGTCGCGCGCCAAGCAACAGCCAGCACTGTCGCGCGCCAAGCAACAGCCAGCACTGTCGCGCGCCAAGCAACAGCCAGCACTGTTGCGCGCCAAGCAACAGCCAGCACTGTCGCGCGCCAAGCAACAGCCAGCACTGTCGCGCGCCAAGCAACAGCCAGCACTGTCGCGCGCCAAGCAACAGCCAGCACTGTCGCGCGCCAAGCATCAGCCAGCACTGTCGGGCGCCAAAGATCAGCCCAGCGCACGCCTGCAGCGGTCTCCTGTAGCGCACTCCTGCAGCGCACTATCACGCGGAGCGATCTCTTCTGCGTCAGCAATTGAGCGCACCTCGTAACATGACGTTCACTTCCAGCCTCACGTTATTCTGTTCCTTGATTTATAACGAGATTGTGAGCAGTGTAGTTCTTTATCCAACTTCTGATGTCGGAGACAGCGACGGCAGAGCGGTAGGGTCGACAGCATCTTGGTGTGGTGGTACAGGTTCCGTTTCGTAGGTGAGTTTTGAATTAAAGCACGACATGTAGATATACCCTCCAATCTTCATAATTACAATTTGAATAGGCAAACCGACAGTTTCGGTTCGGAGAAGTGCCTTAGTCCGCGTCTCGATGCAAAGTCACCGTTCGACGAACCCCACTTTCCAAAGCGACTCTGTCCATGTGACGTCATCACAAAATAACGTCACAAGCGTTCGCCCCTCTACTACGTAAATCAAATCAGCAACTTCTATTAAAATTAATCGACGATCTCCGACATATATATATATATATATATATATATATATATATATACACGTAAATAACTAAAAACTAATTACTTCAATAAAAGCCCCAGGTATAAAGGGCGTGACAGCTTACATATTTATCATATATTTTTATGGAATCTTTTCGATTCCATTCAGCCTCCATCTAACTATATATCCTAAATATCTATCTATCCTTTTAGACAATAAAAAGAAAACAGAAAGGAAAACATTCTAGATTAAAATAAACCAATTTATTTTAATCTAGAATGTTTTCCTTTCTGTTTTCTTTTTATTGTCTAAAAGGAAAACATTTTAGATTATAATAAATTGGTTTATTTTAATCTAGAATGTTTTCCTGTTTTCTTTTTATTGTCTTTTTAAATCTTTTCGATTCCATTCCGCCTCCATCTATTCAAAATTTGATCTCTCATCTAACCTAGTAGGTATTTCCATAATAGTAAACATAGAAATGATCAAAACCTTTCTTTATCTTTATTTTTTTTTATTTGTAACTAATTATGTATAAGGAACAACCGTTAATGTATGTTAATAATTTAATAAATAAAAAGATACAATTTTGTACATGTTTTTTTATTTAAAATCCAGCATTAAAGATTTTTCAATAATCAGAAAATAAACATCCTGTATCACCGGTCTATGTTATGGCGCGAAATTTTAAATCCTTACACACACATACAAAGGAACGCTCGCCGCTTCCTCGCGCCATTTCATTTCGGTCGTGCATACGACGATAATTATTACGAGCGTGGGTTAATCACACGAAAGGTTAACAATGCATACACTCTGGTGAAAAACCTAACAAGTGTGATTTATGTCAACGTATTTATAGTTGCAATGCTCAATTAACAAGACCTATTTGCCGTATAAACGCTGGTGATAAACCTTTGAGGTTTGATTTATGTACAGTGGGCCAAAATTAAGCGTGCCCATTTAAGAAAAATTTCGTGCGAAAGCGCAGCTAGTGAGAAATCCCGCCCCCTCTTTCCGGCCAATAAGATCCAATGTCTATTTGTGTGAGTTGTGAGTCCAGGGCGCGCATCAAAATAAAACAAAAATTAAAAGCCAGTAGCAATTTGCCTACCAAATTGCCTTGCCAACCTGTTTTTTAAATATCCCTAATTAGAAAAAAAAAAATTAAATTTGCATAAATGTTAAATTTACCATAAATTGCAATTTACAAATTAATACATATATCCTTATATCTTATAAATGTTACGTATATGTCTCAACACTATTGTCGATGCGCAACACTAAGCTATGAGTTGTCACTTCCAGTCTCGTCGGTCTATCGCATGCTCTTAAAATACACAGTTTTATTACAAGACTATCCTGATGCCACCTGTCCTGCAGCACCTATCAACAACAACCTTTACATGGTGTCAGAAATAACAGCCTTTACAATAAATAATTAATATTCCTTATTAATACTCATGACAGTTTGTTTGTGTGTTACGCTTTCATAGTAAAGCGCCTTGACGTAATTAATTTCAGTTATTTATTTATTTGTAGCTGATAATTAAGTTTTATCTTACCAGCAAACATGGTGTCATAAATTCTTTATGATTGTAAAAAAACACACAAACAAGTAGTTGACTGTGTGAAGTGGCAGACTGTGAAAGCTTTTCATATTAGACTAGCGGCTTATTATATTATATATTGGTCGAAGCCCGATGTTATAATCCAGAGAGCTTAAAGCCTCTCTGGATTAATGGGCTATCCAGTGCAAAAACAATTTTTCAAATCGGACCAGTAGTTCTCGAGATTAGCGCCTTCAAACAAACAACCAAACTCTTCAGCTTTATACAGTATGTTAAGAAAACCCCGTCCGACCCGTGAAGGTGTTGTTAGGTATCGCTGATTCTACTAATGCATACAAAACCGCATGCATAAAAAAAAAAACACCTAAAAAAATAAATATTATTTCGCAAAAAGAGGTAACTTAATAAATCTGCGTTATCCACACTTCCGCGCGCGGCGGCGGAGGCGGCGGGCGGCAGGGCACGCGGCACGTGGTCGCATCGCTATTCGCTCATAATAATACCGGTGTTGTCACTTTTTTAAAATTACCAAATTTCGGGGAAGTTGGAATTAATTCGCGGGAAAAAAAGATTATTTCGAAATTCATTTGTATTGGTGCTATGATAATTACGTAAAATTTTATATTATATTTGGTCATGTGTTTGCCTAACCTTTATTATCCTTATGGGTCGGACGGGGTTTTCTTAACGTACTGTATATTAGTATTAGATAAAAAAATACTTATCAATTCATATTATTATTTTTGAGCTAGATATGTGATACCGACAACTAAGTGTCTTTTGACGTGATAAAAATAAAAAAAATAAAAATAAAAATCGTTTATTTGCACCTTAAAGTAAAGAGAAACACAAAACAATTGTTATACAATAAAAATAGACCTAAGGTAAGTAAAGTTGTATTTTAGAGTTGCAACCAATACCTAAGCTAAGATAACTAAATATCTTGTAATTATAGGTATCAGCGCCCACCTTCGGAAACAATTGTACCCAAATGATCAAAATAACATAATAAACTATGTATTTTACACAATTGAATAATTGTCATTGCCTAGATTATTATTGCCTAGATGAGTTTGAGTTATAATTATTTGGATTTTAGATACAAGGCAATAATTATTATTACTATTTAGGTGCAAAACTAGAAACCAAGAAAACAAAAAAGATTTAAAAAAATAAAAACAAACAAATAAACGGTACCTGCTAGTGCCTAGTGCATGTGAGTGTATGTGTGCTTTTGTGTGGGTGTGTAATGTTTGTGCATGGGTGATATGTGTGTGTGTGCGCGTGAGTGTTTGTGTTTTTGTGATGGTGTATGTGTGTTTTGTGAGGGTGTATGATGTTTGTGTGTGGGTAGCGTGTGTGTAGGTAGCGTGTGTGTAGGTAGCGTGTGTGCGTGCCCGAGAAAAATAGGACATAAGATCTTCACTAGAACAAGTATAAACAAGGGATCAACCAGGTGACTAGTGCCGACCTTGTCCAGCCATACCCATTGTAATTTGATAACATTAATCAATCAATTTAAAATAGAAAGCGTGGCTATTTTGCCGCCTCCTCTCCATAGAAAACGACTAATTGGGACCGTGCACCCAGCCACAGACACATCACCACTACCCAAGTTGGTTTATGTGAAATAGAATTTATTAATTGCATTTAAATATTTTTGTTACTAAAAAAAAAAAAAAAAAATTCCTATACAGCTATGCTAAATAGTTTTTCGGTTTCATCATAGGTTAGGGGAAGAAGCCAAGTGATTACATTCTGCTTGCACTCTCTTTTTGACATGGAGAAAATGTGCAATTGCTTATTTGCAATGTTAAATAGTTTTGGGCCAAGGAACATGCTGAATTTTTGAGCAAAAGATGTTCTGCATGGAACTGATTTCAACAAGTCGAAACGTCTTCTCCTTGCAATATCTTTTTCGGACAGTAACCTTAACTGGACACAGGAATGCTGTCTCATAATTAAAGCTAATACAAACAGTTTGCGTACGGTTAGTACCTCACATTCCCTGTACAGCTCAATAGTAGAAAAATACCTGGGTTTAAAATAACTTACCTTCAGTAAGGCCCTTTGAGCTCTTTCAGCAATTATATTATGCGTTTTAGCAGCACCGCCCCAACAGGAAATACAATAGGTTATAACCGATTGACACAAAGAATAATAAATCATTTTCATAATATTGGCATTTGTCGAATGTCTTATTTGCTTGAATACATATATAAGTTTTCTTAGTCTGTGTGAGAGATTAATTAAATGATTTTTAAAATTAAGTTTTCTGTCAAATATAAGTCCTAAATATTTAATGTATTCAACAGGAGACAGAGACGGACAAGAGCAATTTATAGATTCACTATGGCAAATGTGGGAGGTTATACGATACGTTGATCGTAGCAATTCATTTGTATTTCGAATAGAAAATGGGATATATTTGGTTTTTTCGGTATTAAGAGAGAGGTAGTTTTGAGCAAGCCATTTTGTAACCGTGTTATAGCCATTTTGTGCGTTTCGGAAAGTTTCACTCCAAGTATCACCGTGGAATGTTAGGGTAGTATCATCTGCATACGAAATCATTTTGCAGTTTTCAATATTAAGTAGTGTAAGATTATTTAAATATATAAGGAACAACGTAGGACCTAAGATACTACCCTGTGGCACTCCATGGATAACAGGTAAGGCATCGCTCGTGTATTTGCCAATTTTCACCTTTTGTGTTCTTCCAGACAAATAATCAGACAGTAATTTGAGTTGATTTCCACGGACTCCGAGTTGATACAGCTTGTTAATTAGGGTAGGAATAGAAACCGTGTCAAACGCCTTCGCCAGATCGAGAAATATAGTAAGGCATTTCTTTTTGTCATCAATAGTTTTGACAATATGTTCAGTAAAGTCATTTAAGGCATCTTCCGTGGACTTGCCTGTACGGAAACCAAATTGATTTTTAGAGAGTAGCTTATATTTTTCCAAATAATTTATAAGTCTTTTATTAATTAACCTTTCAAGGATTTTTGATAGAGAGGACAGAATTGAAATAGGTCGATAGTTAGTGACACGGCTTCTATCTCCACCCTTAAAAATAGGTCTTACTATAGACCGCTTAAGTGATTCAGGAAAAATACCCATTTGCAAACACATATTAAAAATATGCGTGAGTGGGGCTATTATGTTATTTTTTATCAATTTAAGTATGTCTGCTGAGATTCCATCGTCACCAGCAGCACAGTTACTTTTCAGACCAGTAATTGTTTTTTCAATTTCATCTTCGTCAGTGTCAAGAAGAACAAATGAATTACAAGTTAATGACGAATGTCCATGTGACTCCTCTAAAGGGGAATGTCCTACCGGCAGGATAATTTTGTTTGCTAAATTTTGGCCTATAGTGGCAAAGAACTCATTTGTGGCATTGACCGACAGATGAGGAGTTGACTCTGTAGAAAGAAGATCCAAAGAGTTATCTTTCTTAACATTTCTATTAGTTATATTATTTATAGCCCTCCATATGTTTTTATTATTGTTACCTGCTTCTCTTAGCAAACCTTTTTCATATTCTCGTTTCAACTTACTAATAATCTTATTATAAAAGTTCCGGTAACGTTTGTATGTGATTTCGAGCACAACGTTATCTGGATTTTGTTTAAATTTTTTATGCATCCGATCCCTATTTCGAGAACACCTGATGAGTCCTGGCGTCATCCAAGGCTTTAGTATTCTAAACCTATTAGTTACATTAACTATTTTTGTGTTTGTTTGCATAGCATAGCTCCATAGCAGAATTAGGGTTAATCGCTTTAAAAATAGAGGTAAAATCCAAAAGTTCACATGCCAGCTTAATGGCCTCATAATCAAGTTTAACCATTTGTTTTTTTAAATACTTATTAACGTTTTTAATTTTCGCACAGCAAAGTATGGGTGAATGATCAGTAATAAGGGATTCAATAATAAACGTCGTTATAGGTATTTTTGTCTTCATAATTGCATGATCAAGACAGCTATTTGCACGAGTTGCTGTGTTAAATGCTGGAATAAGTCCATTAAGGGAAAGAAAATCAAGATAATCCGACATGAAGCGATCAGAGCTATTGGTAGCAATATTTATATTAATGTCACCCACCATTATAATATTTTTGAAGGCTGATAAGCTATCTATTATTTTTTGTAAGGACAATAAGAAGGCATCTATAGTTTTGAAACAAAAAGGACGGTATATTGCCAAGATGGCCACTGAATTAGAGATTTTTATGAGTAAACAGTTGGCCTCTTGTATAACGGGTTCTTCCAGAGAGGCTTTAATACTACTTTTTATGTATACTACCACACCATCATTCTGGTGTGGCATTTGTACAACGCTACACATTTCCTCTTACGCGTCGATTGTAAATCAAGTCGACTATTAACCACACAGCGGAATGCGGACGTCACGGCGCGCGTCCCTGCGACCCTGACTCCCGCAGCGAGGGTTCCGACCCTGTTTCCATGAATATTCACCCCGGAACACATGTGCGTGGCCGGCGGTCAGCGTCCGTGGGAACCATACGAGTCGTCTAGCACGTGAAGACGGAACTGGCGCGCTTTTCTACATCAACCAATCATACGCCGCGGCCTGCCTCGATCAACGAATCAGCATCAAGAACGAAGCTGATTCGTTAGTGGTTACCCCACTATCATTTAGAGATAGTTAGTATAGAGATAGTTAGTATTTAAGTGAGTGCATAGCTTGTAAGACACATTATTACAACATTATTATCATATTCTACATCAGTGTACAACATCATTGTACAACATCATTATTATATCCATTCCTTGATAACACTCTTGTTCGCGTCAGTTGCCGCCTCAACCGACGCAGGCATTAGTTTTCCGACTGGGCACTGTTGTTGTTGAAGTTGTTGTTGAAGTTGCACGGGCGTGTACACTTACGCGCGTTTGCGCCGTACTTGCGATGATAATAACAAATAAGTGATTGTTCTGAATACTTGCGGTTGCTATTATCGTTGCTTGTTGAACGCGATCTTGAACGCCGTCTGTCGAATGATCTGTGTGATCGTGGTCTGGATTCCTGCCTGTCCTTGAGTTCTGCCAGCTCCAGAGATAACTGCCTTATTTGGTCGTGTAGGGCAGCCACATCGCTCGTGCGTGAAATCTGCGCGACCTGGTTAGGTTGCGCGATACTGTCCATTACACTGTCTGCTACTTGCGATAACTTTTCCAAGTCCGTAGTGTTGCTCACGGTGAGGACAGCGCGTACTGAGGGTGGAAGTAGCCGGGTCCACATGATGCGCAGTGTACCGTCTGGTATTTTCTGTCCGGCTAGTTCCCGCATTTTTCGCAACAGCTGTGAGGGTTTCTGATCTCCGAGTTCCATCTCATCCATCAGCTTCTGCAGCTTCCGGCTCTCGGATTCCTCGTAGACGCTGATGAGTCGGGACTTCAGGGCTTCGTAAAGTTTTCTTGCGACGTTTTCAGCGGTTGTCTCTTGCAGTGGTACAGCTTCGGGCCATCGTGTGCACCGGTCGATTATCGTGAGCAAGTATTTGTGTCCGCATGCTGACGTCGGTAGCGGTCCAACGATATCAACGTGAATATATTGAAATCGTTCGCTCGGTGGGAATGTTGCGATGTCACTATGATTGTGTCGCTGTACTTTGGAGAGCTGACACGAATTGCATGTCTTAGTCCACTGGCCGATGTCGGTATTCATTGACGGCCAAAACAATCGCTCTTGCATCAGCTTCCGTGTGGATCGTTCTCCTGGGTGGCTTGGGCTGTGCACGGCATTGAAAGCTATGCGACGAAAATCAGCTGTTAAATATGGACGAACGTGTGACGTTGATGTTTCGCAGAATATTGGCTTGTTAGTACCCGGTAAAATGATTTTCTTGAGTTGTATGTTGGTCTGTTGAGACAATGTAGGGATACAACTGTCGTTTTCTTGAGCTTGAGATAACTCGTCGTAGTTGATAGGTGATGGCACGTCGATAGTTTCGATGCGTGATAATGCATCTGCTACAACGTTTTGAGCTCCGCTCACGTGTCGAATGTCAGTAGTGAACTCGCTGATAAACAGTAGCTGCCTGATTCGCCGTGGTGTGTCGTTATCGGAAGGCGGCTTACGAATTGCGTAGGTCAGCGGTTTATGGTCAGTGTAAATCACGAGTTCTTTGCCTTCAAACATCTTTCTGAAATGTTTTATTCCCATATGTATTGACTGGAGCTCCCTGTCGAAAGTCGAGTACTTTTTTTGTCTTTCTGAAAATTTCTTTGAAAAATATCCGAGTGGCAGCCATTGTCCGTTGCTTCGCCTTTGTTGTAGAGATGCCCCGGCGCAGGTAGCTGAGGCGTCCGAAAAAATAGCGATTTGGTCCTCTGGCGCACTGGATGGGTAAGACAATAAAGCAGCGTTTATTATGCTTTGTTTGCACAACTCAAAAGCTTTTGTCGATTGATTGTCCCACTTTACTTCCGTCTTGTCTCGTTTTTTTGAATTATGAAGGAATGCATTCAGCGGTGCCTGAATGCTTGCCGCATTTGGGACACTGTCTCGGTAAAAATTTATCATGCCCATAAATCTTCGTAAGTCTTGAATGGTTTTGGGTTTTGGGTACTCTGCGATTGCTTTGACTTTGTCTTGAAGTGGTTTGATCCCCTTGCTTGATACTTCGTAACCTAGGAACTTGACGGTTTCGCTGCCGAAAACACACTTAGAGGGATTTATAGTGACACCATACGTGTCTAATCGGCGTAAAACTTCCTGCAGATCTCCGATGTGGCTTGCTTCACTTTCAGATGCAACGATAACATCGTCGATGAATGGGAACGCGTAGTCTATTCCGTTGAGCACTTCGTTTATGAATCGTTGGAATGTCTGTCCGGCGTTCTTGAGACCTGGGCACATTCGTGGAAATTCGAATAAACCAAATGGTGTAGTGATCGCTGTCTTCTCGATATCAGGTTCGAAGATTTTTAATTGCGAATAAGCTCGGTTTAAATCGAGAGTACTGAAGATTTTCTTGCCGTGAAGTAGGTAGGTAAAATCTTTGAGGCGTGGGACTGGATAGCGGTCGGGTTTGGTGACGTCATTGAGTCTTCTGTAGTCACCACAGATGCGTAAGTCGCCGTTTTTCTTAGGAACGACGTGTAGCGGACTGGACCAAGGGCTTTTGCTTGGTCGGCAAATTCCTTGCTGCATCATGAGCTCGAATTCTTTCTTCACGGGCAGGTAGCGATGTGGAGGAAGAGGTCTGCACTTGTTGAACACTGGTGGGCCAGTAGTTTCGATGTGGTGTTCTACCTTGTGTTTGGGAGTATCCTTCATGCTTGATGGTCGCAGGATATCAGGAAACTTACTGAGGAGCTGGTGATACGGCTGTTCCATGTCGATACTTCGAACTGTAGGTTCGGCGGAACGAATGACTGATGCTCTGACGGTCATGTTGGTAACTTTGTCGACGAGGCGTCGGCCGGCTATGTCGACAAGCAGTTGATGACGCTTCAGAAAGTCTGCACCGATGATGGGTTTGCTGACTGCAGCGACGATAAATTTCCAGGTGTACGGCCGTCGTAGGTTGAGATCCAGTTGTAGGGTTTTCTCTCCGTACGTTGGGATGATCGTGTTATTTGCTGCGTACAAACAGAAATCGGTTTGTTTTGCTTTCCCGCCTTTTGTCCTCGGTATCACGGAAACGTTTGCGCCCGTATCAATTAGAAATGACAGACGCGAATTCCTATCAGTTATGAATAGGCGGTGATACGTGTTGTTCGCGTCAGTTGCCGCCTCAACCGACGCAGGCATTAGTTTTCCGAGTGGCAGCCATTGTCCGTTGCTTCGCCTTTGTTGTAGAGATGCCCCGGCGCTAAGAATCACTACCGATCAAGGACGACAGTTTGAAAGTCGACTATTCCGAGACCTCGCTCAATTACTCGGTGTAGAAAAAACCCGTACTACTGCATACCACCCGCAGAGTAACGGAATCGTTGAACGCTGGCACAGGACATTAAAAGCCGCACTCATGGCTAGACTAGAAAACAGCAACAAATGGATCGACGAATTGCCTGCTGTTCTAATGGGTCTCAGAGCCGCTATCCGCTCCGACTCTAACACAAGCGCAGCGCAACTCACCTACGGTCAAGCAATACGCCTGCCTGGCGATTTCATATCACCAACACCAGCTACACCGAAAATGGACCACGACTACGTCAATCACCTGCAAGAAGTTATCACCAAGCTCACACCTACATACAAATCGCATGCAAATAAGCGATGTATGTTCGTGCACAACGACCTACAAACATGTAGCCACGTGTTTGTACGCGATGACACCGTCCGCAAACCTCTGCAGCATCCATACCAAAGTCCATACAAGATCATCGAACGTAAAGAAAAGTATTTTACAATCCAGCTACCAGGACGAATTAGCAATATATCGATTGATCGCCTCAAACCTGCGTATACAATCAACACAGAAGATGATCCCAGGCATATGAACAGCGAGACCAATCAAGCACCTGCAGCTACCACAGATGAGCAAACCAGCCTACATCCAGACCCGCATACGAGGGAACAACGTACCAGATCAGGCAGGATCGTCAAGACGCCTGCACGCTACGTACGCTTTGTCTAAAAGCGGGGAGTAATGTAGCGTTGTACAAATGCCACACGTGTTCGCTATTGTGGCGTTGTACAAAGGCTACACATTTCCTCTTACGCGTCGATTGTAAATCAAGTCGACTATTAACCACACAGCGGAATGCGGACGTCACGGCGCGCGTCCCTGCGACCCTGACTCCCGCAGCGAGGGTTCCGACCCTGTTTCCATGAATATTCACCCCGGAACACATGTGCGTGGCCGGCGGTCAGCGTCCGTGGGAACCATACGAGTCGTCTAGCACGTGAAGACGGAACTGGCGCGCTTTTCTACATCAACCAATCATACGCCGCGGCCTGCCTCGATCAACGAATCAGCATCAAGAACGAAGCTGATTCGTTAGTGGTTACCCCACTATCATTTAGAGATAGTTAGTATAGAGATAGTTAGTATTTAAGTGAGTGCATAGCTTGTAAGACACATTATTACAACATTATTATCATATTCTACATCAGTGTACAACATCATTGTACAACATCATTATTATATCCATTCCTTGATAACACTCTTGTATCGCGTCATTTTTACACGTCTTATACATTGTACTCCTTTACATTCGTGCAATACATAAAGTTCAATTTATCTGAGTTTTAATTACGCGACACGACCTACGCGCTACACTGGTTATAGTGGGTAGATGTAGACATACTCAAATATCCATCCAATACAGGTAGATTTCGAACGCACGACATCCAGCACTCAGAAAGAACTATGACGTCACTATCAAATTGCAACCTTTGCAGAAGGATATTTAAATTATCAAAATTAGCATTTAGACTACGTATGTTTTGCGACAAGATTTTCAAGAAACATTTAGGTTCCTTCAGAAAAGACGCGCAACTTTCAGGTTCACATCTGATCGTGTCGGATATAGAAAAATCATCGATCTCATCTAATACCTCATTATCGAATTTTAAATATTAATTTTCACAATGGTGTACGACATTATTACATAACGTTTGTTTGTAAACATTGTCAAACGACAGAGCTGTGGGATGCATTTTAATAAAGTCATTTTAGGATAATCAATTACGAAAAATTTGTTTATAACAGATTTGTTATGAATTATTATGTTATGTGAGGTAGTAAAATCTTTAGTTTTTTGTAGGTGTGTGGTGTAAGTAAATCTATTGTGGGTACTTATGTATGTTTGTTGTGTTGTGTAGCTGTGAGTAATTTTGTGTAAGTTTACCGTCATACATGCATAATAAAAAATATAGTAATTTTGATTTAAAACTAGCAATAACTCTAACAATACAAACCCGAACCAATGACACAAGAAAGAAAATACAGTTAAATTAGTAGCTGTTCCAGCAATAATGCAGAAAATTGCTTGGCAAGAATATGATCTTGATATCAGTCATATTTTCGAATTAATTAGTTTTTCAAGTTGCTCCTCAGTTTTAACGTGGATAGTAGGCTCCAACTCGCCCGCTTTGACCAAAATCTTTCCATTTGAGGTCCAACAGTATTTCAGTTTATTGCTTTTAATACACTTCCTGGAAATAAAATGTAATTTTCTTGCATTTGGGGTAAGGTATTCGGAGATATACACGGGGCATGATCCCTCCGCTCCTAGAACGGAACTATTCAGTTTCACATCCTTTGTCTGGTTATAGGTTTTAACCGCCTTGAGCACACTATTTTTCAAGGTATTATTACTAAACTCAATAAGTATAGAAGGATGGTTGTCCTTTTTTCCTGGTAGACGAAAGGTGTCTTTTATGCCTGAATTAGATACATTAGCACTAACTGCTTTAAACAGGTTGCCTAAGTATCTGTCAAGGTCACTCTTTGATTCATTTTGAATTTTCGGTAGATTTTTTAATTCCAGAATATTCATATTGGAAATCCTTTGAATTTCCTCAATTTTATCTTCTAATGACAAAATAAGCGACCGGTGTTCCTTACACTCCCTCTCCAGACGGTCACTTTTAAGCTTAATATCGTCGTATTGACGTGAAGTAAATGTTATGGACTTATCTATTTCCTGGTTAGATTTCCCAATTTGCATAAGGGAATCCTCAATTTTTGTGAGTCTTGCATCCGTTTCCATTTTAAAAGACAAGAATTGTGCTTTAATTTCGTTGGTCGTGTCCGTTTGAAGTTTAATAAACATTTGTTTAATATCATCTTTAAAACTCAAAAACTCATCTCTGAACGAAATATCCCCCGAAGTACTTCTAAAGCGCTTCAGTGCCCTGATATTTGATACATAATCAGTGGGAGTATCTTTTATTCCAATTGCTGTTAAATTAGGTTCCGAGTTGTTGTCAGGTGTTATCATCGTTTTAATCAGATAGGTAGGTACACGTAGAAAATACTTCAGTGAATGGATCTCAGAAAGTATTATTATAAATAGCTTTATTACCAATGTATAAAGTTAATAACTGCGGAAGTGGGTACCTACTTCATAAAATCCACGACAGATTCAATGCTACTCATGTCAACAATATCACATTGGTAGTTTTATTTTACCTTCTTTCATGCCGAGCGCCAACAATCTTCGAATAAGCTTCACACATACGATGTTTTGAAGTATCTTTGATACCGATGGCGATGATGATAATGCACTCACTAGCGGAACTAGTCGCAGTTTACTTGTCTCTCTCTGGCTCGCCACACGAGAAGGCCACTTGCACAGCTTGCAGATACTTCCACTAAAGTATGGGCGCCTGGTACTGGGCGTAATTAAAACCTTACTTGTCACAGTTTAAAAGTATTATTTTATTAAGTTATGGAGCACAAAAGTTACGGAGGACACGTCTGCACACAATCGCGGTCCGAAGGGTGATAACGTCTATTAAATCGGTATGCTGGGAGTCATTCGCGAAAACTGCGTAACGGCCGAATCTGACGCTACACGGAGTCCACGCCTACTAAAACTAACCTTAGCCTTGTAGCTTTAGAGTGCAATATTATTTACCTAAAAGCACGGTTGTAAACAATTAGTAGCAGTTTTTCGCATACATGATTAAAGCATTGATAGCCGAGTGGTGAAACGCTCGGATTAATATCGACTCACTCGAGAGGTGCCGCGGATCGATTCCTGACGGCAACGGACGTCTTTTATCCTTTTTAATTTTTAAATTTTTCCTTTTTAATTTTTCTTTTTCTTTTTTCTTTTTGCTTTTTTTTTATTTTTTAGAAAATTTAAACAAACTATTAAATAAAAATATAAATGTTGTACATTACTTTATTTTAAATAATTTCATTGCACCCAGAAAAAATTACCATGTAATAGACGTTATCACGTTCAAATATCGGCAGTAGACGGAGTTCTACAGACAGCCAATTTTTTTTTTCTACTTCTTTTGTTAATATCGGCTCGTTCAAAGACGTCAAACCTATGACTTAATCTTCTAGCCCCTAAACAATGGCCCTTTATTTGGAGTTGCCGACACTGGCTTATTTTTTTTTTTTAACTTTGCTAATCGGCCTTATGCACTTGAAATTTAGCACAAGTTTGCTTGGCAAAATTTCATACAATGTTGGAATTTTCGCTATGCATTATTGTATTGCGTTAAATATTTAGATTTATATAATACATATTTAGTTTCTGTATTATGTGATAGATTGATGCTTATTATTATTTTTTATCACTGTGGTGGGAAGATATGAAGAAGGAGGACAGAACAGAACACGAGCGTGCACCTCGGACCAGAGCGATGAATTCTGCTACCGTAACTGAAAAAATATGTCATGATAATGGAAACACAGCGATCTAAATTAAAAGGCGTTTCAATTGAAATGAGTACCTAGTACTAAATGATTATTTAGTTAGACATTATGAAAAACAAGTGTCCTTAAAAATGGCTCCAAATATTTAAAAAAAAAACGCGTATTTAGCACTTTCAGTTTGGTATATTTCCAAAACCCGACGCGCTAGAGCAGTTTATATGGACTTCGATTCAGTAACAAATATTCTACAAGAAAATATCGACGGTCTGAAGACAAACGTGCTAAGTACAAAATTGAAAGGCAGAAATTTAGAGCTAAATAAAAACTACACACATCAAAAGTGTCTAGGGATCAAGCATTTTTATGCGGATTTCTTGAGATTGAGATGTGGCTTTGTAATAAATTTATGATTTTATAAATTTATATAGATCCTTTTTGGTGCATTTCATAATTTGAATCAGGAACTGTGAATCAAATTCGAGTAAAAGATGAAAATCAGCTGTCAATATTTTCCCTATAAAAACATACAACGCATTGAAGACATTATTAGTGCTACTGTTTCCCTACTACTGATTAAAACCAACGTTATTATGGAGCGGCGACGTCATTTAAGCAGGGAAGAAATGCTCAGAGCCGTGGGAATGATAGAAGCTGGTTCCCGGCAACGTACTGTGGCTTTAGCTCTGAATACAAGTCAGAGTGTTATCAGTTAACTTTGGACACGTTACCGAAGCACTGGTACCGTGGCTGAGCGCCATGGAGGACGGTATCGCTGCACCACACGGAGACAAGACCGATACATTCAAATCTTAACTCGAAGAACTCCAACAATAACCGCCATGATGTTAGCCGTGAGGCTTCATCACTCTTCAGGGAACTTAATTAGCGACCAAACAGTCAGAAACCACTTGCATCACTTCATGCTTTCCAACCTTCATTCCCGAAGACCGCTACGGGTACCACCTATAGCAATGCACAATCGTAGGATTCGATATCAATGGGCTCTTGAACACAGAAATTGGGCAGAAGAACAATGGCGTTTCGTGTGCTTTTCTGATGAGTCTCGTTTTGGTATGAGACCGGATACAAGACGTATACGACACTGGAGAACCCCTGGACGCCAACAGCGATTAAAATCCTGCCAGGAAGTCCATCCTTATAGTTGTGGAACCATCATGGTATGGGCGGGTATTTGGTTCGGCGGAAGAACTGAGTTGATTTGGATCAGAGGCAACCTCAATGCTCAAATTTATGCTGAGACGATTGTATCAGACGTCATCGTTCCTCTACAAGTGCAAATCGGTCCCTTATTTCAGTTAATGCATGATAATGCACGACCGCACACCGCAAGAGTTGTAAGACAGACTCTCGCCGCAGCTAACTTCAATGTCCTGCCCTGGCCTGCTCAGTCGCCAGACTTGAACCCGATTGAGCATGCATGGGATATGCTACAGAGAAGAGCTCTGCCGAATATGGAGGGTATCCAGTCGCAAGAAGACCTTTTTTTGTTGTTGCAACGAACATGGGCGGCCATTCCACAGCGTGATTTGGATGAACTCATTTTGAGTATGCCAAACCGATGTTCTTGTGTTGTTAGTGTTCGCGGTAGAAACACGGATTATTAATTGTTTAAGTTACCCAATAAAATTTTAGAGAAAACTGTTATTTCAGTCTTTTTTTTCGAACTTTTGTGTTAGTGGTTGAAATGTCAAATATCCCTTTATTAGGAAAATGGCAAATTTCTTTATTAATGCAAAGGTGACTTGGTTTATCGTTACTGTGACAAACGAAAACACTTTATTTGATGAATCCTTAAAGAAAATTTTTATTAATATCAATCAGGAGAAAAGTTATTGCAAAAATATATGTTGATCCCTAGACACTTTTGATGTGTGTATATTCAATCAAAGTAATGAAAAAGTAAACATGTTTCAAATAATCTTTGTTAAGTATAATATTCTTTGTTCTTTAGTAACAAAAATGTATTATTAAAAATGTGTGCGACTGTAATCATTCCACTTTGTATTATCATGTCATTAGTTTAGGTTATTCATTATTATTTTTAAATGCGACAGTTTATGTTGTTGACCTTTATTAATTTAAATCATTTCGTTTTTGTTAATTCTTGATCTTTGTTTTTGTGTAACTTATGTAATTATCTAACAATGACTGTTAATATAAAAGTGAGGACTAATCCACTCTAAAATATCTTCGTTTGTGAATGTGTATTTTATGATTTCATCATTCCTAATATACAGGGTGTCCCAAGAAATAGTGTCAAGCGTAAGTCCAGAGTTAGAGCACCTCTTGGAGTACCCGAATCACCCCCATGTATGTTCCGCGATTATTCGTAGTTTTCGAGTAATAATTTTTTTCTGACTTTTTGAAAATTTTCATCTAAATAACTTAAAATTTTTAAATAAAAAAAGTAGAACATATTTTAATGTTTTTCTTTTTGCTACTGAATCACTTTTAGTGCTTCTTTTATGTCTAAAATAATCAGCTTCGTAACTTTAGTGGAAATTTAGAAAACAGTAGTGTAAAGTCAAAATTTGAATGTTAGTGAATAATTATTTAAAAATTCATCTTTAAATTAAAAATCTAAACAGGCGAATTCATGGTTTCTAAGTATGTGTAAAAACTTCTCTAGACTCTCTGCTTTCATAATAATTAAAAAAAAGAAGGACTTAATAGGGCTATTTTGGCTTAAATCGGCCATCAAAGACAGCAAGGTGAAAATTTCATAAAATTTACCAAATTCCTATCAGATGATAAAAAAAAATATCTGGTCTTTTTATAATTTCTAAGGTTCAGATTAATTACCCGAGTAATTATTGCCCGAGAAGTGAGCTTATGAGGCTCGAAAGCAATTTGTACTTTATGTCCAATTATAGTATTGTGACGATATCTTCAAGCTTCTATACTTTCAATTATATCAGAAATGTTCAGCAAAAATATATAAAACAATATAAAGGCCAGAACAGAACGAAATTTATAAATTATTTGTGCTCTTAGGTAATCAATTGTTAACAAATCTTAAAAAGATCCAAAAAATATATATTGCCTTCGGCGAGATGCGAACTCACAACTTCATACTCGACATGTCATGCAATATTTACATGAGCTAACTCCTCGTTTGTAGTACAGACGCAATAGGTCTATACTCTGCTTCCGTTCGCCTTGCCCAATCATTTTTCGTAACGCTTTGGCCAGTTCACTCCCCAAGTCAAGCGTGCCTAAAGAAGTTTCACTTCAAAAAGACATTACGTATTTGACAGATTTCTTTAAAAAATTTAATGATATTAACTTGCAGTTACAAGGGGACAGCCTGAATTTAATAAAAACAAAGGGGATAATTTCGGCTTTTCTTGGGAAATTGAAATTTATGAAGCAAAACATTAGT
This sequence comes from Sesamia inferens, assembly GCA_037179545.1. Lineage (NCBI taxonomy): Eukaryota > Metazoa > Arthropoda > Insecta > Lepidoptera > Noctuidae > Sesamia > Sesamia inferens. The sequence goes on along the minus strand of CM073947.1, from coordinate 22,189,893 downwards.
CGGCGCGAATTCTCTCAATTTCCAAACTTGTCGCAGGTAGAATGTATTGATGAGGATATCCATACCTACAGTCAACATTTAAGTGCCCTGCATGATGACTTCAAAACCAGGTTTGAAGATATACTGACGATGGATATACCACCATGGATCATAAATCCATTTGATGAAACGGAAGTGGCCAATGTTGTATTACAAGAGGAGCTGCTCGAGCTAAGCACTAATGAGGAGCTGAAGGTGAAATTTAGAAAAGGCTACCCAACATTTTGGCTGCAAGCAGAAATACCCGAAAAATATCCTGGACTGTGGGAAATCGCAAGGAAATTTTTAATAGCTTTTCCCTCGTCATACCTTGTCGAAAGGAGTTTTAGTGTCGTTACAAACCTCTTAACAAAAAAAGGAGCAAATTAAACATCACAGAGCGGGGGGATTTGCGGTTATTGCTGACAAAAATAAAGCCAAACATTGATCGTTTGCTGACACTCCATCAGATACATCCTTCCCATTAATTAAAATTATGACCTGAACCTATATTACCTTAATATTTTTTTCTTGTAATTCTATTCTTTTAATAAAGTGATATAAAATGTACCATTTTTCGTTTTTATTTTACACATCGGAATATAGGGACAGAACTCAGAAGTGACACAATTTTTATTTTTTGGCGACTTTAAGAATGTGGTAGAAATGTAGCAGCAGGGGGTCCACCGAAACCAGTAAAATTTTGAAAGTGGTCCACGAGAAAAATAAGTTTGGGAACTACTGTGTTAGACTTTTGAGGACTCCAACAATCCGTAACGACTGCCACTAGATGTTCGTATGGCAACCGGGACCAACGGCTTAACGTGCTTTCCGAGGCACAACCAGACGTGCACATATTCATATTCATGCATACAAATATTTGCACTGTGCGGGGATCGAACCCGCGCCTCCTTGCGCAGCGGCCGCGTTCGCTACCGCTACGCCACGGAGGCTGTCTATTTGTGATATACAGTATGTTAAGAAAACCCTGTCCGACCCGTGAAGGTGTTGTTAGGTATCGATAACTGATTCTACTAATGGATACAAAACCGGGTTAAACTTAAAAAAAAACCCTAAAAAAATAAATATTATTTCGCAAGAATAGGTAACTTAATAAATGTGCGTTAAGCACCCTTTCGCGGGCGGCGGGCGGCAGGGCACGCGGCACGTGGGCGCATCGCTATTCCCTCGTAATAATAACGGTGTTGTCACTTTTTTAAAAATTACCAAATTTCGGGGAAGTTTGAATTAATTCGCGGGAAAAAAAAATTATTTCTAACTTCATTTGTATGGGTACTATGATGAATACGTAAAATTTTATATTATATTTGGTCATGTGGTTACCTAACCTTTATTATCCTTATGGGTCGGACAGGGTTTTCTTAACATACTGTATATGCACGCTTGATCAATATCTTCAGGAGTTTTAAGTGAACACTTAAGATTTATATTGGATTCCAGATAGTGGCGGAAATCATCCCAATTAGTTTTTGCATTGTGCAATTTATCATTGTCCGTTTCACGATTTATGATCGTTGTGCTTACCATTAGCTTAGCTAGCAAAGGCGAGATGATGAGTATTTATGGTCTGTCTCCACAAAAGTACTGATTATTTGTTGAATAGCTGTAACATACAATGCAAGGTCATTACCAGTTCACATTGTGACGGGGTCCACGAAGACCAATGCCTCCTGGGTCAGGGTTGCGGGTTGGTTAAAAAAGAAACCGTGGCCCTGGCCGTTACACAGGCAAGTGAAGAAACATTGGTGGGTTTTAGTCAGTAAAAGTCAGACACACACTCAATATGGCTCATACAAAATAGAGAATAAATATAGCGCTTTAAAGCAAAATTAAGTTTGTGTGAAGTCAAATAACTAAGATGTTCTATCTATTCATCAAATGCGGAAATAATAATCCAAAATTCCTGCTTCTTCTACAATTTTCAGAGTAGGTACTTTTAAGTTACTGATTAGCAAAACCCAATTGAGGAGTGACTTTTCGGAAGGACTGCATTTCTTTTGCAGAGTTCATACAGAAATAAGCCCTTTCTTGTGAAAGGGCTTATTATTAAAGGATTTATTTCTGTATGAACATATCCTGGGCCTATATCTCTGTAGAGTTCATACAGAAATAAATCCTTTTCAAAAGTCACCCCTAAATTGATTGTAAATATGAAGTGGAACAATTTGGTATGGTAATAAATGTTGTGTTCACACAAATATTGAGCTAACTTAATTCTACTTACGATTCTTATTAACTGTTGGTGCTCCTGAACAAATAAGACGACCTCCAGCTGTCTTGATTGATCAAAATGGTGATCACATATTCTTTTGTTCTTATAAATCTTCATATGATCACTTTCTCTAACTTGGCTGCCAACAGTGGCTATTCAAGTAGTGAACAAATCAGGGTCCTTTTCAGGGTTTGGGAATCGGAGAAGGGGTACACCGTGTGCAACTGAAATTGGAATGAAATTTGTGAATAATTAGGTACTTATCAGAATTTGGCCAGAAAAAAAAAAAGAAAATTATAGAACATAAAAACCTTTTTACTTAAATAGATAATACGGTAGGGTACAGTAATAAACACTTACCTAAAGCATCACAGTCAAAAATATAATATTTACTTGGGAGTTGAAACATGATAACAAATAATTGATGGTTAAACGAACTTACCTTAAGTGATGTTCGACCATAATTATACGAGACGTCACATCCGAAAGATTTATTTGATTCACTTGGTAGTAGTCCACTTTCTAATGTACTAGGCATCGCACAATTTTTAGAGCTAGAAAAATAAGATTATAAAAATTAAGCAGATTGACTATGACGTAGTTCCTTCCCCCACTACGTTACCTGCGCGCGCGCCGCCATAACTTTTGCCATTCTTTTTAGAGAAGCTGAGCCTATGTCACGATATGATTTGGGGAGTTTTATGATTGATCTTGGAATCATAGGGTATGGGTGGGTAATAAATCTTTCGGATGTGACGTCTCGTATAATTATGGTCGAACATCACTTAAGGTAAGTTCGTTTAACCATCAATTATACTACGACGTCACATCCTCTAGATTTATTTGATTCACTTGGTAGATGTTTAGAACCTGGAGTGAAATAGGTGAAGCATAACAGAGGAGAGCGGACGATTTGGAATAGAAACTCTCAGTTATGTTTTCAAATCAACAATATTAATAATTAACAACACTACACAACACTCTATGATTTATGACACTGTATTATAATTATATCATTTAACTAAGATTTTTTGACAAATCAATTACCAATAGCGGTCTCAAAAACCTCCTCATAATTACTTACTAGAGGTCTGTCGTAGAACTTCGCCAACGTTAATGAGTTTCCAGACCACCCCGCTGACTTCTTAATAAGGTCTATAGATATGACTTCTTTTAGCCGCTGAGGTAGATGCGTGACGCATACTATGCGCGGAAAAAATAGTCGTGTCTACCCCACTCTCAGTAGGTATTAGTTTAATCCAGCGGCTAATAGAAGAGGCACTAGTTAGTATGAGTTTATCAGTTTCGGAAGAAATTCTAAGCTTCTGAGTTGCTTCTAGGTATGAGGACAAAGTCTTGCCAGGGCAATTCTCTATTTTATAAGGGAAAAACGGAATGATTAATCGTCGCATGTTATGTCCTGGTGCTGAAGTTTTAATAATATCTGTTATAATTACTTCAAAGTTTGAGTCATTGGCTCTAACATTACATAAACGAAATAATGATAGCGTCTGTACGCGTTGTGCAGTCAACAACGCAAGTAGAGCTACCAACTTTTTAGTAAGTCTATCTAGTTGTAATTCATCGTTTGGATACCAGTTTTAGCTATAGCTGAGGACCAGGTTTGGGTCTCAAGCTGCCTGATATTTGGGGAAACTAGGGTTCCTTCTAAAAAACAACCTTATAGAACCGAGAACCCGAGCATCGACGCTTAACTGCCTGCCTAATATTAGAGCCAACACTGAGCGAATACAATTAAGGGTGGAATAGCTCGCTCCCTCTTCGAGCTCCGCTATTAGGAACCTTAATATTAGTAGAATATTTGCACTATAGCAACATATATTATTATTGGTACAAAATTGCCAACATTTTTTATAGGCACAGTTGTATTGTTTTAAAGATGCAGTACGCAATCATGATTTCGATAACATCAGGAGATAAGTCTTGTCTTGCATATGCTCCCCTGATAATAGGGATGACACCAGGGCAAGTCGTGGCCAAAATGGGTGTCTGGTTCTGAAAGGAGACAGTAGAAGATTAGGATCGGGTTTAAAAATAAATAAGATTGCCAACTATTACCACTATTAAGAGTGACAACTTCAAAAAAAAAACCGGGTACCAAGGCTGACTAGGCCAATATGGTACTATAATTATACCTGTAGCTTTATCATTTACGATTTTTCATAGACATCTTAAAATCAATGAAAATGGAGGGAACGAGAAGAAGAATAAGCCCCAATCTATCGTGAACTCGTCGATGTTGAACGCCTCTGGGTCTCATTTCCATGAGATGTACTTGTCACTCTTAGCATTTACTCTAGTAGCAAATAAGTCGGTTTCAGGACAACCAAACTTATGAATGAATTCTTTAAAGGGTAACACGGATAGGCTCCATTCCGTATCGATGTTTTTACGCCTTGATTCTTTGTCTGCCTCAAAATTGTCTGTAGACTTTATATATGACGCAAAGATATGCAATTTTTTTTTTTTGCACCATTGCCAGATTTCCCTAGCTAAATCATTTAGGTCTGAATATTGTACTCCACCATATCTATTTATATAAGATATTGCTGTCGTATTGTCGATACGCAGCAATATCTCTTTATTGCGTTGTTGTTTGGCGACGCACTGAAGTCCGTTAAAAGCGCTTTTTAATTCTAGCAAATTTATGTGACACTTGAGTTCTATATTATTCCAAAACCCACTTGTCCTTTCCCCGTTACAAAATACACTCGCGCCTGTCAGGGAAGTGTCAGGAAATATTTCTATTTCATAACGTCCATTTCGTATTGGATTTTTTGCACTCATTATATTATCCATCCACCATGTAAAGTCTGGTTTTAGGCTAATTGGTAACGTCATGGTTTTATCGTAATCATTATTCGAATTTCTCAAAGCTAAGAATTTTTCGGGTTCAGAAAATTTGGTATAGACCCCGCCGTAAGAGACTGAACATACGGAACAAAGTTTACCAAAGAATTTAGCAAAATCTCTAATAGATATTAGTTTTTGTTTAGAAATATTTTTAATACACTTTTTTACTTTCACTCGTTTTTCTTTGGGTAATTTTAAATAATAATAACCCTGCGAATGCAATTCGAAACCAACGAAAGTTTGGGATTATTTCGGTTCTAAATTATTTTTACCAAACTTTATGACGAAACCCAGATGTTCTAATAATACCTTTGTGTCTATAACACATTTTTGGCATTCTTAGTAATTATTACCAATACAAATGATATCTAAATAAATAGCTAATATCAAGCCTCTATTTCTTAGAGTAGCCATCACCGGTTTCATTAATTTAGTGAAAATACACGGTGCTACGGACAAACCGAATGGTAAACATTTGAATTCGTAAATTTCCTGTTTGAATATAAATCGTAAATACTCTTTACGAGTTTTTAATTTTGTAACAGTTCTAATATCCTCCATTTTAAAATATCGTGTTGTAATAAAACTATTAAAGTTCTTTAAATCTAATATGAATCTGAATGATCCGTCACTTTTGTTAGTAAAAAAAAATTTTTGATAAAAATTGGTCAAGTACGGTAGTACCCACAACAGCACCAGAACACTGGAATTTTGATGTCTCGGCTTTTATATTGTATATATTTCAGAATTACTTCAATTTTGGTTTTTTGAAATAGCTATTAGCACAACAGGTTTAGAAAAGGGAAATTTAAAACCTTTTACAAGACTTAAGATTACAGGATTATTAGTTATATCACACCAGTTGTCAAGAAAGTAGCTTAGTCTACCCGCATGGGGTATAGTTACCTCGTTTAAGGTTTGTGTTGTCTGAAGTTGGTCTTCGATGATGGTGTCTGGCGCTGAGCCGCTGATGTTGGTCGTTTGTTCATATGAACATGGAAGCGAGGTCGCTGCCCATCCTGTCTGCATGCTTGTTGACTTTGAACTCTGCGTGGGCCCCGCCAGTTTCCCTGCTGTGTATATCTCCGGGCTGTAGGTGTAGGATCACCACGTTTTATCAGGAGTCCAGACCTTTCGGCAGTTTTTGATGCCTTTATTTTCTCACCTAGATTGGCTCCAAAAAGGTAGGTGTCTCTTTTTACATCGGTAATGAGCTGTGTAAATTTTTTATAAAGAGATATGACCACCAGTTTTATCTTATTGATATCTGATATTTTCTTCAGGAGTTCTATTTTGTCTGTGTCCCCGTTATTGATGGATCATGCCAGGTTTGCTAACCCTGCAATGCCATAACCAAGATGGGTTTTTACCTTTTCCAGTAGTTTATCTTTGCTTTTTACAGAGTCACTTAGAACCGGGATGATTTCTGGGTTTAACAGGGGTGCTTTAGCAAACTTGAAGTTTTCTGGTACTAGTGATTTTGATAACCCTTCCTATTTCTGTTCTCTCGTCAGACCGTAGACTAGGATACACCCCCAACGTTTAGCAATCTCGTCTGGAATCGGTGGTCCAAAGACTTCGTCCTTGCCCTTCAATTTTTCGAGGGCTTCTAGAATCTCCTGTGGTAGGGATTCCTGAATAGTTGTAGCAATGACATGTTTACTAGTGCTGGGGCCTGGTTCTGAGAGCAGCGTTGAGGCACCGATTTGTGTTTCATGTTCAATGGCACCCTCCGAAGGGTGTTCCCCTTGGGTCCTGTTCACATTTCCTGACCAGAGGGCAGGAGTTACGACGGACCTGACTAGTTGTGTTGACACATCTGGATCGTCCGATTCCGACAGGTCCACCCGAGTTTGTTCATAAGACGATAAGGCGCCTGGTGATAATAGCCGCGAATTATGGAGGGATAATGGCCAAGGGTCTGAGTATGGAATGAAACAACTTGGTCGTTGTTTTTGAGTTATTCGAAACAATCGTATACTGCGTTTACGGTTGTGTATTTTAGAGTCATTGGTTATAATCACGTTACAACACGAGACTGAATGGTTATCTGTCATGATCACGTCATGGAGAATAACCGTGTCACCTCATAAGGCTATATGCCGTCCAGAGCTATCTATAACGATCACGTCGCAAAGAATAGCCTGCCGGTAAAGATAATCTATCAGCCGCGATCGCGTCGCGGAGAATAGCATAAGAGACTACATAGTAATATAGTTAAAACTATTTTAAAATCGTTGCCCTAAATTTAGGAATACACACGGAAAAAATAGAAAAATAATAATAATACATATTGACGGTAGACGGTTATTTAATTTGTGACAGTATGTTTTTTAAATATATGGTAACAAATACGGCTGTCGATAGATGTAATCCTGCGTAAAGGTAATTAGGAATAGTCTTTCAATAACTTAACCAAGCATGACTCACCCTCACTCGTTTCCGAGTCGTGATTAAGTTGCTTTTGTAACCGTCTTATTTTCTTCCGTATCCGCGATTCCTTACCTCCGTGTTTTGGTTTACCCGTTATGGTAAAATAGGTATTACAGTTTTCACTAAATCACACGCGAGGTGTACTCGAAATATTATAGATGTTGCGATGCCCGCACAAGAAAAGCGAATGGCAAAAGTTATGGCGGCGCGCGCGCAGGTAACGTAGTGGGGGAAGGAACTACGTCATAGTCAATCTGCTTAATTTTTATAATCTTATTTTTCTAGCTCTAAAAATTGTGCGATGCCTAGTACATTAGAAAGTGGACTACTACCAAGTGAATCAAATAAATCTAGAGGATGTGACGTCGTAGTATAATGAAAATTGAACTTCAACTTCAACTCTTGATCAATGGTCCTTGTGGAAGAGACGCCACAATTTTGCCAATAACACATGCATACATCATATCAATCTTTGTTATATTCATTCAACAAAAGTCTAAATAAAATAAAATTGTTTGATTCTCTATCCGCCAACTTGCTTCCATATCTTGAAAATTAAAATGAAAAAATATCAAAATATGACACTTGGACTTGACCTTTATTTGACACTTTTTTTTTCTCTTTATTTATTTATGGACTTTTGTATATAAATACATGGCAGTCCCATTGTACCTTATAATAATATCTTAAGCTATCACAGTAAGTGAAACAACATAATCCTTATATCTATTTGACAAAACGAAGACTTACGAAACTATACAACTTCTTGGCCGCATAAGATAAAGGTGCTGATAAAATTTCATTAAATAAACCTATATTGTTTTTAATTAAACCTAATTCATTAATTAATAAATCCCTCTCGTCCTGAAACCGGACACATTCCGATAAGAGATGAAAAACGTCTTCTACCTTATCACATTCCTCACAGTTGGGGGAGGCACATTTTTTCATTAAAAAGGCAAAGTTGTTAAGCGGCATATGTCCGGATCTCAGCCTGAGAGCTGTTACAAACAATTTCCTATTCATTTTACAGTTTGAAAACCATGGTATATGAGGAGGTTCACAGACTAATGTTTTATACCAGATACCCTTAGATTTTGACCGCAAAATAAAAAATTCTATCCAAGTTTGGTGGCACTTTTTCTTATATTTTGGTAAAAATTCGGAAAAATCTGATTTATAGTTTAAATCTTTGCCTTCTAAAATTCCCTTATTCGCCAGACTGTCAACCTTCTCGTTACCACTTAAGCCTATATGTGATGGAACCCATTGCAACTTTAGTTTCTTTCCATAGCTTGTCATTTTATCTAATTCAGAAATAATAGTATAAGCTATATATGTTGCAGAGCACTCTTGCTATCTACGCATATCAAAATTTTATTACTTGCAATAGTTTTAGCATAAGATAACGCTTCCGAAATTGCAATGAGCTCTAGTGACATAACATTAAAGCACTTATTTAATTTATAGGAGTTGCTACGATTCGGATTTAAAGGGTCATAATATGCAGCACCTCCACCTATGTTACTTTTAGAACCATCTGTAAAAATTATATAATATTCTGAATATTTTTCACGTAATTCATTGACTACAGAATAATGAAGAAAGGTGGGATCATATATTCTCTTAGGCATATTGACTATATCTAAATTGAGTACAATCAGGCTGTAGCAGGCGCTACACAAAGGTTGACTATAAATCACTCACACCAGATCACACCGAGGAACGCGGAAGTCATGGCGCGCGCCCCTGCGACCCTGACTCCCGTAGCGAGGGTTCCCATAAATCTCACCCCAGACAACATCTGTGACCAACGGTCAATGTGCGTGGGAACCATAGCGAGTCATCTAGCACGTGAATGAATTGGCGCGCTTTCTACATTAACCAATCATACGCCGTGGCCTGCCTCGATCAACGAATCAGCATCAAGAACGCACGCAACACCGCGTGGACATCGCAGGACAGCAAGCTGATTTGCTATTGGTTACCCCACTATTATTTAGAGATAGTTAGTATTTAAGTGAGTGCATAGCTTGTAAGACAGATCATTATTATTATATTCTACATCATTATTACATTACAGTTCATTCCTTGATCACACTCTTGTATCGCGTCATTGTACACGTCAATTACATTGTACTCTTTTACATTCGTGCAATACACAAAGTTCGATTTATCTGAGTTTTAATTACGCGACACGACCTACGCGCTACAAGGCCTTTAATGTTAAAATTGGTAATCCATGTACGTAAACTAAACAAATCTAGGGTAGGCTTAGAATCAATATTTTCTTCTTTTACTAATTCAAAAGTAGTAGCTAATAATGGCATTTCCTTATTTGACCAATATCTTGTAGCGCGTAGGTCGTGTCGCGTAATTAAAACTCAGATAAATCGAACTTTATGTATTGCACGAATGTAAAAGAGTACAATGTATTTGACGTGTAAAATGACGCGATACAAGAGTGTGATCAAGGAAGGGATACAATAATGATGTTGTATAATGATGTAGAATATGATAATAATGTGTCTTACAAGCTATGCACTCACTTAAATACTAACTATCTCTATACTAACTATCTCTAAATGATAGTGGGGTAACCAATAACGAATCAGCTTCCGTCCTGCGATGTCCACGCGGTGTTGCGTGCGTTCTTGATGCTGATTCGTTGATCGAGGCAGGCCACGGCGTATGATTGGTTAACGTATAACGCGCGCCAATTCAGTCACGTGCTAGATGACTCATTATGGTTCCCACGGACGTTGACCGTTCGTCATGCAGATGTGTTCCGGGTTCGATATTTATGAAAACCCTCGCCGCGGGAGAGCCAGGGTCGGAACCCTCGCTGCGGGAGTCAGGGTCGCCGGGACGCGCGCCATGACTTCCGCATTCCTCTGTGTGATTAATAGTCGACCTGATTTACAGTCGACCGTAAGAGGAAATGTGTAGCCTTTGTACAACGCCACAATAGCGAACACGTGTGGCATTTGTACAATGCTACAATCTAACGCGACCAAGAGTGCACAGTTCGTCTAACAAGTTATTTGTTAGATTTTTTGTCATGGAGCAAGATTTTAAACAAAACTTAAAAGCTAACCATTTTCTTCTTAAATGCAGTGGAGGAACACAGAGCTCACATTCCATAGCGTGTATTGGAGTACTTCTAATGAAACCACCCACTATTCTTAATGCCTGGTTTTGTACCTTCTCTAGTCTGTATTGTAGTGCTTTAGAACAATTATTGTACAAGAAACTTCCATAATCCAATCTACTTCTTACAATAGCAATATATATCTTTCGCAAGTGATTGTGGTGTAGTTCCCATGAAGAACTAGCTAGTATTTTTTAACAAATTGTTGAATTTTAAAACTCTTTGAACTATTTCATTTATGTGTTTACTCCATTTTAACGAGCTGTCAAGCCACATTCCCAAGTATTTAAAGGTATCTACTTTTTCAAGTGAACCATCATTGATTACAAAATTAAGCTGTTGAGTTTTGCGACCTCTACTAAAAATACAGTAATGTGACTTACTTGTAGATACTTCTAATCCTAAATCCATACTAATATTATAAATGTGAAAGTGTGTTTGTTTGTTTGTTTGTCCTTCCTTCACGCCGTAGCTAAGCAACCAATCGACCTGATTTTTGGCATACAGTTAGGTAGTTGAAAAGATGGAGAGTAACATAGGCTACTTTTGGTCCTAAAAAAACATCATATTCTCAAGGGAGATTACTGGAATATTTGTATGTGTACACCAAATATCCTAATATTATAAATCGGAAAGTGAGTTTGTTTGTTTGTTTGTTCCGCTTTTACGCCGTAACTACTATGCCGATTGTTTTGAAATTTTGCAGACGGAAAGTTAGAAGTCCGGAAAAAAGAGTGTCCATGGAGTTTCTTGCCCGTTCTTCTCCATAGGTACAGTCAGAAGCAAAAATATGTTTACATTTCCAAGGCTCCAAAAATATGTAAACATCTTCGACTTTAAGACGAAGTGCTCAACTTGAAGAGCATAAAATTGTAGACACCGGTTCACATCATAAATATGTACACGCTCATTGCTTCATTAAATTATGCCCACCACGCGTGAATATATGCTATTGATGGAAGTGTGCATACATAGTATTGTTCCTTTCGTGGTGGTCCTAATTTAATGAAGCAGTGAGCGTGTACATATTTATGATGTGAACCGGTGGCTACCATTTTATGCACTTCAAGTTGAGCACTTCCGAAGTGCTCAACTTGAAGTAGAGTAGGTACAGTCAGAAGCAAAAATATGTATACATTGAATGTATACATATTTTTGCTTCTGACTGTACCTACTCTTTGGAATGGGCGACTAGCTTCACCTTACTGACTGACCGACCTTCTGACAATTCAAAAGTGCCTGTAACTGGTTTATTTGAAATAAATGCTTTGATTTTGATTTTTTTTTTTATTTAAATCATAGGGTACTTTTTTATCCCGGAAAAAAAATATATTCACGAGGGAAATCTAAAAGCGCGATATAACCGATCTCCACGCGAGCGAAGCCGCGGGCGGAAAGCTAGTCTATCAATATATCTATAAACACCTCTAAGGAGGCTTGCATTCGCCTAGCAGATTCTAGTATATTATTACCGGTTGTATACAAAACAAAATCATCCGCGTATTGGCACACATTTATGTCAGCAGAAATATCCAGACAAATCTTAAAAGTTGCGATATTAAAAAGAAGTGGTGAGATAGGGTCACCCTGAGCTAAGCCATTTCTTGCAATCCTAACAACTTCATTACACTTTGCAGTGTCATCAGTAATTTTAAGTCGGCGTTCACTAAGGAAGTTCCAAAGATATTGGCAAATACTCTTTCCTACTTTTAAGGTATCAAGGGTCTCTAACATTTTCTCGATTAACACATTATTATATGCGCTTTTAACAAAGACATTAAAATTATATTTACAATAGACAGGACATCACGAACAAAATTGTAAGCCAATACTTTTGTCGACTTGGTTAAAAGTCGCTCAGTCTAGTGTCCGCGTCAAGACGTAACATGTGTCCACCAAGAATAAACATTTTCTAAGGAAATATGCCCTGTTGCGCTTTGCGTTATTGTACACCTCGTTATGGTAAAAGACTGTGCCTAATTTCGGAATGTTTTTGTATGAATTATTTATATTTAGTCTGTAATTAAAATTTAAAAAAATTCTTAAATAGTTCTAGAAACTTTTTTATTATTGTAATAAGCGCCCTCTATTGTTGAATAGTTTTACTATTTTCATGTAGAGATGTAGTAATGTTGTTTATCGATTTAGTAATCGATAATACTTATTAACTTGAAAACATATAGCTATATTTTATTGACATTTAAAATATAGCTAAATAAACTTAAAATATTACTATATTTCAAGTTTATTTATTAGTAACTCTATTTGAACATAATCTTGTCATATTAATGAACAAAATTGAATAGGTTTTATGTTATTTTAGGTTTTCGAATAAAAATTATGTTGTACGGGAAAAGTGTATACGATTTGTCCAGATATACCGTAGAGAAGAAAATTGGCTTCCGTCTACTTCGTCGAAATTATGCTCAAAGCATTTTAAAAGTGAAGATATCTACTTTTTAAAGAAAGAAGATTTGTCGATCAAATTAAAAAAAAGGATTGGTACCCTGTACTAGTAATGAATTAGTAAGTTATTAATTTCAGAACTTTTCCACTTAATCGTAAAAATTGGGATAATATTTATGGTTAAGTGGATAAGTACATAAATTAGATAACTTATTTATAATGAAATATATTTATAAAATATGTACGTATATGTAGTACAATGATTGCAAGCTACTTTGTGATTTTTAAGATTCCGTACCTAAAAGGTAAAACGAACCCTATTCATGAGACTTCACTATTCGTCTGTCCCTCTGTCACCAGGCTGTATCTCATGAACCGTAATAGCTAGACGGTTGAAATTTCTAGAAATTATGTTAGTATTTCTGTTGCCGATATGACAAGTGCTAAAAATAAAAAAAAAAAATATTTATTTTAAATAAAATATTTTCCCATACAACAAACATGATTTTTTGCTCCATATTAATAACAGAAACAGATAGACTCTTAAAAGGTTCACAGAATATTTGGTTATATATTCAAATTAAAAATAAAATAAATATTGAAGGCTCCCATTTTTAAAGATAATGAATGGTACGGAACTAGTTCGCCAGATCTTGCTCCAGCAGACTACCATTTTCGTCGTGATTTGGACAATTAATTCACACATTAGACAGTTCTGCTTTCACACAGTTTGTGCAGTCTAGATCCTCAGAATTCTATCGCAAAGGTATAAACGACTTTTCTATTAGAAGGCAGCAATGTATACATAATAATGGTAACTATATTGATTAAATGTGTTCATTAAAAATGAAAAAATAAACAATTATTTAGATTTTCAGTATTAATCGGTAAATTTAAACTTTAACGCCCGTTATATTAAAAGATTTATATAAATAGAAACTTGTAAACATTGAACATATCTATAATTTTTCTGCTACGTAATTTTTTGTTTCAAGCTATCATAATACGAATAAACATCGTCGTAGTAACTTCTTTGAATATTATCGATAATTTTATATCGAAATGATACAAGCCCTACCACAGTTTTTTGCATTGCCATTTAAAAATATTTGCAAACAAACGTGTAGAAAAGAATCATTTTGGTAAAAACGAAATGCAAACAAAAATTTCAAAACAAAATGCGCTTTATGGCCTAAAAAGTCTATTATAGTCAAAAATCGCAATAAACTGAGTATTAAAATAATTCGTAAGCATAACACATCTAAAATGCCAATAGACGGTGTCACGGAAAATGAATAGTAGCTAATAAAATTCTAAAACAGTTTTTGATCTCTGTACAAGACAAGTTTCACTTAATTTGTTTACTTTTCCATATTTATTTACCCGATTTGAACTACATTAGGGTATTAAATCGGATCTGGCAACATAGACCACACTAGCCACCTACCGCGCAATAGCTGAATATATTTTATGTAAACTTATTTCAGTTTTACTATTTGATGTCTCCAATTGTCGATCTAATTTTGCTATATTGTACTAGATGGCGGAACTGGGCCATGGGATCACAGTTTATCTATGCGATTTTGACACATTGCCCTCTCTATTTATCTTAAATCTCTTTGGCTTTTAATGTCTAGAAAGCATGCTAACGTGGGAGAGTTTTTAGGTAGGCCTATTTGGATATCCGTCACCAGTCGTGCTAAGCAATCCAGACACGATTTACCTCTCCTAAATCCTGTCATTGATGGAGATAAAATTTCATTCCTTTCTATAAACCACTCAATGCGTCTCGCAATCATTACGTGAAATATCTTACAAATGCATGAGATCAAAGATATAGGTCTGAGTTTATTATTAGAGTTAGACGAACAACCTGGTTTAGGTATAGCTATCACTTTGATATTACGCCACTGAGTTGGAACGTCACCAGACTTTAATATCAGGTTGTATAAACTCCCCCCCTCTCCCTCCCCCGCAACCTTACGAAACCTATTCCCCCCCGACCCCCTTTAGTTACCTCACCCCCCCGTGGATTATCTCGGGAACCAGAGGTCGTGGACTACCCGAGTTTGGGGTCCCCTGATTCAGGAGGAAGAGCCCGACCTTTTGGCCCCGAGGGAATCCACTCCCCAACTAAAAATAGAAGATCTATGCAAAAATATTAATTTACCAATGAAACCATGAAATAAATTTAAATATTTATAGAAAATTAATATATGTGTATACATGTATATATTGTACACACATATACATTTTAAAGAATTTCTATAATTTGTTACACGTGTTATTGGCAAAATTGTGGTATCTAACTACAGAGGCCATTGAAGAGTTGAAGTAGTATTCACTCTAAAAGTCTAAAGAAAAGAAGAAAAAGAAAGAAAGTTTTGAAATCTAATAGACTTATTTTATACAATTGTTTATTTTACTCAGTGCTTGTGCCTTATGAAGGAACTGATTGTGGTGCGCTGTTTTTTAAGTGTACCTAAATGACGCCAATGTAACGAGATCTATTTTGTACACACTTTATTGTATTTACTTTTACCAAACTTCATATTTTGTTTACATTTTGTTGATATCGTTTGGTTTTTCGAGTGTTTTTGTGAAACTTAGTATTGTCAGAGGTTTGGATTTTTGGTTTCCATATGTCGATGACATACTCATATTTAGTAGGGACGCTGCGGAGCATCGCAACCACTTACGCATACTCTTTAAACGATTGTCTGACTACGGTGTAGTAGTCAATCCGATAAAGTGTGTGCTAGGTACGCCTGAGGTTATTTTCCTCGGGTATAAAGTCTCCAGCGAAGGCATAAGCCCCCCGGAAGAAAAAGTCCAAGCCTTAAAGGATTTCACCCTTCCTAGAATAGCCCAAGGACTCCTCAGGTGGTTCTTGGGCATGATAAATTATTACCGTCAGTTCCTTTTCAATGCCGCTCATTGACTTTCTTTCAGTTACAAAACTCAAGGGAGCCAAGCTCATGCCCTGGACACCTGAACTGGAGCATGCCTTCCATGCATGCAAGGACAGCCTCTCACAGGTTACCAGATTAGCACATCCTGTACCTAACGTCCCATTGGCGTTATACACAGACGCATCTGGCACTCAGGTAGGCGCATGTTTACAGCAGCAAACTAAACAGGGCTGGCAACCACATGCCTTCTTCAGCAAGAAGCTTACGGCGAGTCAGTCAACATGGCCAGCTTATTATCGGGAACTCTTAGCTGTATATCCGGTGTGCAGCATTTCCGGCATATATTAGAGGCGCAACACGTCACAATATATTATATGGATCACAAACCTCTTTTGTATGCGTTCAAACAACGTAGAGAAAAGCTGCCACCAAGCCCACTTAATCAGTTAACCTTTATCTCCCAATTTACTACTGACATACGGCACATAAAGGGAGACGACAACGTCGTCGCCGACACGATGTCACGCATCGAAGCCGTCTCGCTCGAACCCGACTATATCGCATTGGCTCGAGCACAAGAAGCCGACGATGAGATAAAAACCTTATCTGACACATCTCTCAATATGCAACGTACTTTAATTCCAGGCACAGAGACGACTATCCAGTGTGACGTTTCAACAGGCAAACCGCGCCCCTATCTACCGGCCCCGCTGCGCCGCCCCACCTTCGACCGTCTACATGCACTCAGCCACCCCGGCGCTCGCGCCAGCGCGCGTCTCGTGGCACAGCGTTACGTGTGGCCCGGCGTTACTCGGGACTGCCGCGCCTGGGCGAGGGAATGCGTCCACTGCCAACGTGCCAAAGTGACGCGCCATGTTTCCGCACCACTCGGAAGCTTCACCCCACCATCATCCAGGTTTCGTCATGTCAATTTAGATATTATTGGCCCTCTGCCAACATCGAGAGGTTACTCATATTGCCTAACAGCGATCGATCGTTTCTCTCGATGGCCCGAGGCTTGGCCAATGGTTTCGATAACCGCAGAGGAGGTAGCTAATCGGTTCGTAAAAGGTTGGATCGCACGCTTCGGCGTTCCTACTACCGTCACGACTGACCCAAGGCCGCCAGTTCGAGTCCGACCTTTTCAAGAGACTTCTGAACGTTGGCGCGACCGAGCAGAGGCGAACCACCAGTTACCATCCTCAGGCTAATGGCATGATCGAGCGCTTTCATAGGCAGCTGAAGGCGGCTTTTATGTGCCACAATGACACCTGGCACTGAGCCCTACCGATCGTCCTTCTCGGCATTCGAACTGCATTGAAGGAGGATCTCGAGTGTTCAGCTGCCGAGCTTATTTATGGGGAGTCGCTGCGCCTACCGGGAGAGTTCCTGATAGCCAGTCCATCCCATACCACAGACAACGCACATGATTCTGCGCGCGAAAATGTTTGCTCTGCGTCCAACTCCGGCCTCGCGACACACGCGACCGACGTCCTATATTTTCAAGGACCTCCAGGATGCTTCCCATGTCCTTCTTCGGGACGACACTGTTCGCCGCGCACTTCAACCTCCCTACACTAGTCCTTACAAGGTAAAGTCACGGACCGACAAGTTAATCTACATCGACATGGCGGGTAAACGCGTGACGGTCACTATCGACCGCGTGAAGCCTGCATACATCGCACATGTTTTTTTGGTATGTAAATAACTACTTGATATTTTCTCCGTAGGAGGGTGGTTGTGGCATATTGTGTCATAACACTAGTTAATGTTACAACACTAAACACTTATTATTTCCGACATTTAATACACATAACTCCGCTTGCGGCTTGCATTGCCGCAGTGCCGCACACCTTACAACAAGCGGTCGGTTATAAATGAGTGGACATTAACTCTCATAACTCATGTCAGTATTCTGTGTTCTTCCTACCATTGTTAACTAGCGTTACGTTACGCCTATAGGTAATTGTGATAGTGATTAAACTGTTGTTCCCGTATCCACGACTTTTATTTAGGAGTGTACCTCCAAAACCCCATACAGAGAAATCACTAAACGTCGTAAAGATAGTATTTGCATATTGCCGAGAGTACACTCCTCTTTTTCAAAAAGATTCTTTTATTAATTAGGTCCGTATCTTTACAATAAAATAATTTATTTATTTATTAACATATACAGCCATCATTACAGGTAAACTTAACCTAATGCAATGGTTGTAGCATTTAAATATATTTATATCTAACTATACCAAACAATACAATACATTACAATATGCACGTACCCATCAAAAAAATAAAAGAAGAAGAGAAGATACAGTTTTACAGTTTATCATACCATAATTGTAAAAAATGTGTCCGATTGTAGCTTCAGAATCTGTTTTATGATGCAACCGAAAAAATATTCACATAACATGATAAGCATTGCTCTGAGCTGTACACACACGACACATATGTATATACACACACGTACCACTTACACCCATACACGCACACATACACCATTACACACATCCACATTCATTTACATAAAACACCCACATTTAATAATTTAACCAAGATTTTTATACAATTTAAAAGTAGTATTTACTTACAATATTTAATTCTGTTAAAATAGTAGTGTCAACACAAGTACTATACAATATTATGTTATATACCTGTACCTTAAGCATAGGGGGACGAGACTGCTTCTCCTTAACACAGGTTATTCTGTAACCTAGCTAGGAGAACAGTGCTTCACCCACTCGATTGTAGACTACCTAACATATTTTGTAAGAAACATTTTTTAACCACAGGTATGTACCTACTACAATATGTATCTTTGAGTAAATAAATTTATTACTTATTGTTATAAAAAAAAAACAATATCATTGGTAAAATCATTGAGTAAGGCACAAAAGATTCTTATCTCTAAATAAAACATATGCACAAACAATCAATACAGAGATCTATGATCAAAAAAATCAAATGGATCTACCTAGCTAGTTAGCTACGTATCACATAGGGTTGAACCCTAACAATGCCATACCGGTACTTATCTTAGGTGTTAGTTTCAGTTACTCCCCATCGGCATACTGGCCTATCGTCTTGCTCGATGAGGCCGGCAAGATGTTCGAGGGGATCATCGCTGGCCGTCTCAAGCGGCATCTGCGGAGCGTGGGACCGGACCTGTCGGACGCCCAGTTCGGTTTTCGAGCTGGTCGTTCGACAGTGGACGCTCTGGCCCGTCTCAAGGGCCAGGTGACAGAGGCGGTGGGAGTGGGGGATGGAGTGCTGGCCGTGTCATTCGACATTGCCAACGCCTTCAATTCCATCCCCCACTCCACCATCCTGGAAGCGCTCCGATTCCACGGAGTGCCCCTGTAC
Organism: Sesamia inferens; assembly: GCA_037179545.1. Taxonomy (NCBI): domain Eukaryota; kingdom Metazoa; phylum Arthropoda; class Insecta; order Lepidoptera; family Noctuidae; genus Sesamia; species Sesamia inferens. Next base: position 22,170,506 of record CM073947.1, on the reverse strand, counting down.
TTACGGGGCCTCCTGGCCAGCTACTTGGAGGACCGTGCTGTCTGTCTCCCTCGAAGACGGAGCTGGCCAGCTGCGGCGATACGCTGTCGGAACCGGCGTTCCACAGGGGTCCGTTCTAGGACCTCTACTGTGGAACGTCGGGTATGACTGGCTCCTGCGTGGAACCCTCCTTCGAGGTACGAGTGTCATCTGCTACGCGGATGACACTCTCCTCACTTCCCGCGGGAGCACCTTCCGGGAGGCGGCCAGTTTGGCGTCGGCGGGCGGATCCTTAGTGGCGGGAAGGATCCGCCGCCTGGGCTTGAGGGTGGCGCTGCACAAAACGGAGGCCGTGTTCTTTCACGTCCCCCGGCAGCGCCGTCCAACCGACGCCCACATTTTTGTGGAGGGCGTCAGGATTGGGGTCGAGGCCCAGATGAAGTATCTGGGCCTCATGTTGGACAGCAGGCTGCGCTTCGGCCCGCATTTCAGCGGGCCCCATTTGGCCCCATTTGGGCGGACTCCCTCCATAGGAGGGAGAACCTCACCGCCCTTCGGGCGCCCCAAAGGGCGATGGCCTAGCGGGCAGCGCGGGCCTACCGGACGGTAGGCTTCGCTTCGGCATGCGCTCTGGCGAGCACCCCGCCTTGGGAGCTCGAGGCCTGGGTGCTCGCCAGAGTGTACGAGTGGACGGCGGGGCGCAGGGCGCTGGGCGAGCGTCCGGCCCCAGAAGTGAGGGAGGCCGTCCGCCGCGAGGCGAGGGACGCCATCGTCCAGCATTGGACGCAGGACCTCGCCTCCGCGGTGTTCGGCCGTCGCACCCTCGACGCCATCGGGCCGGTCCTAAAGGACTGGCTCGACAGGCGTCACGGGTTCCTCTCCTTCCGTCTGGTGCAGGTGCTCTCCGGTCACGGCTGCTTCGGCAGGTACCTGCACCGGATAGGACGAGAGGAGACGCCGTCGTGCCATGGTTGCGGCGCAGCGGAGGACACGGCGGAACACACCCTCGCGGTGTGCCCGTCGTGGGCCGTGCTGCGCCGCGATCTTGTCGCGGCGGTAGGAGGGGACCTCTCGCTGCCCGCCGTCGTCAGAGCGATGGTGGGAAGCGAGGGGGCCTGGGCGGCGGTGGCCTCCTTCTGCGAGGTCGTGATGTCGCAGAAGGAGGCCGCGGAGCGGGAGCGAGAGGAGGATCCCCTCGCTCCAGCGCTCCGTAGGCGGCGTAGGGGTAGGAGAAGGCGGGACTTTGCCCGCTTTCTCCCTCCCTGAGGTGAGCGGCGGGCGTGAGGCACGGGGGTGCCCGCGCCCGCCTTGCACCGCTCACCACGCGGGAGCTACGGCCCTTCTTTAAGAGGGGCAAATGAGGGCCCGCCTCAGTAGGCGGGGTTCGCCGGCGGAGGAGAGGTAGCTCAGACTCCGCTAGTTTCCCACTCCCCCGCCACTATGGCGATGCCGGAGTAGCGCTGGGGTTTTTAGTGGGTATACCGGGAGGCTCTCTCCCGGGGAGTCCCACATACCCCTCCCGTCCCCCGACGGGTGGGGATGCGTAATTGACATTTTCCCCAGCGACAAAAAAAAAAAAAAAAAACAAAAAAAAGTGTTAGTTTCAGTTGCGCAATCGTTACAGCTTATTACCTGATGTTCTCCGCACTAGGAATGCTAGGCCGAATAGCAGCGGCCCAATTTTTAGTTTTAGTTGTCGATGCTGGGTTGGCAAGGCATACCTGTACTCTAGCCACTTGAAAGCTAGTCTTTCATAAAGACTCAGCAAGAACTCAACCTTAGACAAAGGCTTACCGCCGCTTTTTTTCCTGTAAAAGTTGTGCACATAGATCACGTGAGCATTCACTACTGCAATATTGAGCATATTGTAAAAGAACGTTAGAGGCCAACGTCTAGTCTTTCGGATGACATTAGTTGCCCGACACATTTGATCCAAAACATCCACTCCGCCTTTGGTTTGGCTGTAGTTTAGTACAATTTCTGGCTTTCCACTAACGTCATTCACACTATCTGTTTCATTAGCTGACGAAAGCAGGCAAACAAGCTTATTGTCCTTGGCCTTGTATGACACGGCAGTCATGTTCTCGTCAAACAAAAACATCGATGATCCCGTTTTTCTACTCTGATACTTCAGGTCGACAAACTCTTTGGGAAGCTCTGTTTTATTTTGTTTCACCGTGCCAATCACAGTCAGGCTATATTCAGTTTTCAACTTTTCTACAAGTGGTACGCTTTAGCTCGGTCATTTTTCTAGTACTAAAACACTAACCATGGGATGTCCTCAGGGTTCAGTTGTCGGTCCTTATTTATGGAATTTGGATTTTGATGACTTCCTCGCGATCCCGCTTCCTTGCGGCTGTTCACTTACTGGTTACGCGGACGATGGCCTACTGCTCATTCAGTCAAGTACCCGAGCTGGACTTGAGAACTTTGCCAATACTTGCCTAAATTTAATATCTCAGTGGGGTGATCGTAACCACCTAGCATTTGCGCCACATAAAACCTTCATTTATCGAACATATAAAAATAGTTGGTGAAAAAGCTAAAAGGAACTTTTATGCCCTAACTAGAATATCCAAAGCAACTTGGGGTCTGTCGTTCCTGACTTTAAAAACTATATATGGAGCTACCTACTTAGGATGTATGTGCTACGGTGCACCTGTTTGGGCCGATAGGGCCAGCATAGGAGCGGCACGACGTAAACTGCTTCAAAGCCAACGTTTGGCATTGATATTTTTATGCAAGGCGTATAGAACGGTCAGTACTGAAGCTTTACCGGTACTGGCAGGTGTACTTCTAGTCGACCTTGAGGTACAGCGACGTGCTTCAATGTACTACTCCGCGAGGGGGGAGGCCATGGACACTAATTTTGTTACACAACGCGACTTTAATAAAATCTCTAGATTACAAGTGGTACGCTTGTAAACCAGTTGTCCATAGTCACGTTCCGATTACTACCCTTGATTGACTCTACAAGATTAGTCACGTAAAATTCGGCAGCTGGTATGCCACTTGGGACGGAGCCTTTACCAATGTAAACCATTCCATCTATCATGTAAAAGCACCCGGCATCGCACATCATAACCACTTTGTTACCGTACCTACCAGGTTTGCTAGGAATGTACATCTTGAATTTACAGAGACCTCTAAAAACGATGAGTTGCTCGTCAATTGTGACGTAGGGGCCAGGTTTGAAGTGCTTTTTACAGCAGGAAAGGAGTTCCTCCCAAATTTTGCGGAGCGGAGCTAACGGGTCACTTTGGTTACGACTATCACGATCGTCGAATCGGAGGCAATTCACCAAAAATTCGAATCGCACTCTCGACATAGTCGCGAGATAACGTGTACCAGTGTAGGTATCATTGAACAAAAAATCGACCGAGAGATGGTTGTTTTTCATAGCTCCTGTTAGAATAAGCAATCCTAAAAGGGCGCGAATCTCATCAAAAGAAACATCTTTCACATTTGAAGAATTTTGATCCTTAAATTTTTCCCGCTGCTTCGAAATTTCAATATTGGTGTTTACTAGGATCTCGTTTACAATATTTTCAGAGAAAAACAGTTCAAAACACTCCAAAATATCATCTGAGTAGTTTGTTAACGGCTGAGGGCCTGGGGGCGAATGCACGACATCGATCGCCGATGTCTTCCCAGGAACGACGCTGCTTTCGGTTTGCCAAACTTTCCCGGATTTCCCTGTCAACACGGCTGTGCTTGGCTTCACTATCAAATCATCGCTTGATAGTTGTTTACGAGATGAGATGGTCGAAGTATTCTTCGCGCGTTTCGCGGCTGGTTGACCGACATTCGACTGTTGCCGGTTTTCTGTCTATCTGCGCGTTGCTTTTCCGCCCTTAGATCTTCTGTTTTCTTGCTCTGCTGCAGCAGCTTCTTGAGCGCGAGTCTGCATAATCTCCTCTTGTTCGTCATTGTCACGGAGGTAATCGGGGTCTGAACAGCTCCCAGAGTCAGAGAATTCTTCCTCCAAACCATCCTCGAACTCGGAGTCGTCACTTTCTATTTCGTCGAGAATTGATAAAATTTCCTCTGGATTCGAAATTAGCTTCTTTGATGCCATCTTGAACTGCGACAAAAGAAAAAAAAGTAAGCAAAACCGCAGGTTCGTCGCCCGTGCTATAAAAGTATGAGTAGGGGGGAGGGAGGGGGGAGGGTCATAGTGTAACCGAGTAAACGCCAACAATAACATAATTAAGGTTTACGCTAAGATAAACTACGCAGTTACGCACTAAAACCCACAATCTGCCAAAACCGCACAGAAAAAATTTACGTGTAACCCTAATGATGAGTAAATTTGACTCACTAGCTTTTCGAAAAACTCACCTGGGAGCGCAGCGCGGGAGCATCTGATGTTACCTCCTCGCCTCCTGGCGGACGACTGCCTGGGGATAGCACTGCCGGCCGGTGGTGGGGATAGAGCGACGCAGGTGGAGTGGGCGCGCGGTGTGGCTCATTTTGACTCACATTAGGGTTTTACGGTTAATTGTACATAGGTTAAGATACGTAGAATAAGAATCGTTAGTGTATGCTTTAATCTGATTGGATAATAAAACTATATCTAATTTGTTGTAAGGAGGTGCAACAAGGAGTAGAGCGAGACAGAAACATCGCGTGATCAGTGCCGACTCGTGAATGGGTAGTCAGAAAGCTCCTTATAACGCCCCCGTCACTACTTGTGCCTAGGTAGAATCATACTTCATACTAATATTATAAATGGGAAAGTAAGTTTGTTTTTTTTTATATAAAATTATATACTAGCGCTTGACCGCAATCCCGCCTGATGGTAAGCAGTGACACAGTCGTTGATGGTAAAGCGCACTAGTTTATTAAAAGCCTATTCACTCTAGCCTTGAAGACACTCAAATTGTAGTCCGACGGAAACACCGCCGCTGGCAAATTGTTCCAGTACCTCGATGTACGCGGTATAAAGGAGAAGGCGAAACGCTTCGTCCGGATCGTAGTGGTGTTAACAACGTAAGGGTGGAAACTTGTCGTACGACTGGTCGTCCGAAGGTGGAACGGAGATGGGGGAATTAAATCATGCTATTCCCTCGCACACTCCCCAAAATACATCCTATAGAACACCGAAAGGCTGGCTACTCTACGACTGGGCTCAAGGGTTTGGAGACCGCCTAGAGTTAAGTCAGGGTCACCAATCAGTCAGTGTGCAGTTTCTGGCCTGCCATCGGACGCGTCCCCAGGTGGCGGATAGGGGAACGGCCCCCAGATATGGGGGTTACCGGTTAACCGGCGCGGTCCAAAACCAGAAGTGGGGACCGCTTCGGCGGTCACACGTGCGGCGGGTCGGCCACCACTCCAGGTGGCTGACGTGACCCGAACTCCGGGTCACCGTCGGGCAACCCGGTCTCCTAATTGAGAGGAGCTGGGGGGTCCGTTTGCCTCCGGGCAAACGAGTGGGGCTAAGAGGAGGGACACCTCGCTAAAAAACCCTTGGCTGCTGCGTCTTCTCGCACAAGAAGACGTACCCAGCCCGGCCCCTTCCTATGGAGGGACCATTGTGGCCATTGTGGCATTCAGGCGGGAATCGCCGGCGGGGGATTGGTAGTTCAGGCTATGCTATTTCCCATGACCCCGCCACTAAGGCGATGTCGTTGTGCGCTGTTTGGGTTTTAGTGGGTATTCCCGGCTTCGGCTGGGCGAGTCCCACACACGCCCTTCGGGGTATGGTGCGTAAAGGCATTTCCACAGCGTCAAGAAAAAAAAAAAAAATGGTTCACCAATCAGCCTCTTCGCCCGCCTCTCCACTGAATCCAAAGTGGCCAGGTGACATTTAGCAGCACTAGTGTTGCAAAGAACCGTTTTTTTTTAGGTGAAAAAAAAAAACTTTTTATCTGGACCGTTTCTTTCAAGAGCTTGAAATCTGAAACTGTTATGGCATTTACCGTTAAATAATTAATACTTACATAAAACTACTTAATAGTCTTAGGTTTATTCTTGAACCTACGGTACTTTTCTGATAAAATAGTACCAAAATTTCATAAAAATTCAATCAACGTTCATTGATACACTATCAACAATTGAAAAAAAATTAAGAATAAATAATATTGTTACGAATGCACCTTATGTCGAGGGCATAAGGTTCAATATCGCGTGACATGCAGTGCATAACTTTTAAGCTCTATAACTCGAGACCTAGACATTGTCTAGGTGTAATATAAAAACGCATTCCTAGACTTAAGGTGGCCTATCGAATGGTACAGGTTTCATCAATTTTGTCAACTAAGTGACGACATCGAAATTTCTAGAAGCCCGTTTCCGGGAATTACCGTAGGTACCTAGTGAATGTACTCGAAGTTATGCGCTATTATTATTAAGTCTAGACGATTCTGGAATGTTCGATCAGCTGGACTATATATAGCGCCGTGACGCCGGCCCGAGTCAGTCTGCACTTGACTACCGAGACGAAAACAGCGATACTGAAGAAGCGATCTTTGAGAATACCTATTGCGACAACTGTAACGAGAACTGTGAGTACTACGTGAAGTAACATCTGTAGTGTTATTGCGTGTTTACAATACGGACTTCGTGGACGTAAGTGAAGACTTCGGTGCAACGTCAGCAACATTTACTTGTCATTGCCTACAATCGACTGTACCTTCGTTGCCAATAAACTTCGTAACCCTTAACCGGTATTTTAGTACCCCAAGCCCGTAACAATTGGTGTCAGAAGCGGAATGCCGGTCACGCCAAGGGAAGAAGAAAGAGTTCGCACGCGACGACAAGCAGCGATGGATTTGGCGCGTCAAGAGGAAGAATCGCTCGGTGTCCCTGCACCCGAAACAGAAACGGCCGTCGTAACACCTATAAGTGCGCCTACTACCACAACTATTCCCGGAAGCAGTGGATGCGATTTGTCGGCGTTGCTGGCTCACTTGACGGTTCAAATAAAAGGTATGGCAGAATCCCAGGCAAAATCCCAGGCAGAGATCCAGGCACAAATAAAACAATCCCAGGCAGAAACCCAGGCAAAAATAGATAAATCCCAGGCAGAAATAAAACAGTCCCAGGCAGAGACCCAGGCAAAAATAGAAAAATCCCAGCAACTGGTGTTAGAACTGAATAATATGTGGAAAGAAACCAAAGAAGAGGTTAATGAGCTTAAAATAAAAACAGCGCAACAGGATGCCCGTATGGACCAGCAAGACATGCGTATAGACAAACAAGATGCGCGTATGGAGAAACTAGACAGTACCATCATGGAGTGCGAGAAAGAAATACAGTTTCTCCATAAAACGGTGCAAAAAGGAGGTCTTAAAGGTGTGATACCTGTACCCAGTGCTTCGCCGACGTTCAAAGTACCTCACTTTGACGGAACAACGTCTTGGGTGGCCTTCCGTCTTCAATTCGAAAAGGTCGCAAAAGGCAACAACTGGAACGACGATCAAGCCGTAACCGCCCTTACGCTTGCTCTGCGTGGTGATGCGGTACAAATCTTAGAAAATATTTAGCCTAGCCTGTTTGTTGGAAGCGTTAGAGTCTAGATACGGGGAGAAACACCTCGAACATGTCTTCAGGGCTCAACTCCGCGACCGCACACAGAAGAGCAGTGAAGGTTTGCAACAATGGGCTACGGAAATAGAACGCATTGTTCGAAGGGCATATGCATCAACACCAGCATTAATTGACGCTACTACTGTGCAAGCTTTTACTGATGGGATTCGAGATGCAGAAGTCAGGGCTGCAGTTCGTCTGGGTCACCACCAGACTCTGAAGGCAGCCTTGACACACGCTTTAGAGGTGGAAGCTGTACGTTAAGATGGCCGACAACATCATCGTATCCGTGAGGTAACCGCACCAATAAAAAGCCGACAAGGACCAACCTGCTATGAGTGCGGCGAAAAGGGGCATATTCGGATCAATTGTCCCAGGAAATCTAAGGGAAGAAGTACTTCTGGGACACAGGTGGAAGCCGAGGATTTAAACTAGGAACAGCCAGGGCTATGGGGCGAGTACTGGCTGGTCGTCACGAAGCCCCTATTATAACAGTATCACAAGTGGGTGACGGAAACAGTCTCATTATAGAAGGTGAACTGAATGGTAAATCCTGCAGTTTCACATTGGATACTGGTGCATCAAGAACTATTGCACCACCAGAGCTATTTCCACGGACCATAGTATGGAAAAGAGGATCTTCAAAATGCCGGTTACAAACTGCCACCGGCCAACCAGTACTCGTCCTTGGTGAAACGAGTGTGACCTTGAAAATGGGTGATAAGACATTCACGCACCCTGTTTTAGTAGCGAATATTACAGATGATTGCATTATAGGACTGGACTTTTTGAAGAAACAACAATGCGTCCTTAATGTAGCAAAAGGAGTATTGAGTTTTCCAGAACAAGAAGTATTTCTTCAAGGTGCAAAACAAGGGTCAGTGTACTGTTTAAGGAAAACTGTATTACCACCAAGATCAGAAACTTTAGTAGATGTTAGATTTTCACCAATAGGATGCCGCAAACGTTGCATTATAATAGAAGATTCTGGAGATCACCCAGACTGGATAACGGCGAGGACACTGATGATGATTTCCGATAAACCAAAAATACGCATAATCAACGTTAGTAACAAAGAAATAACTCTCGAAAAGAATCGCGTGGTGGGTGTGTGCGATAATGTAGCATCTTTGAGAAAAACAGAGGTGCACGAAAAGGAACGTGATAAGAAGTGGCAGGAACATGTATCGACACTACTCGAAAATTGTAAGGGTAATTTAAACAAGTTCGAAAGTCACAAAGTTAAGGAACTGTTGCATAACTTCCATGACATCTTCTCGAAGACCGATGGTGACGTGGGAAGGACCGGGCTAGTTAAACACCATATAGATACGGGTGATACACAGCCGATAAGACAGAGACCACGTCGTATTCCCTTTGCAAGAGAACAGGAAGTCACGGAAATGTTAAGAGATATGGAGAAAAACCGAATTATTAAAGCATCTACCAGCCCTTGGTCATCTCCAGTTGTCCTAGTCAAGAAAAAGGATGGCAGTACAAGGTTCTGCGTAGACTACAGGATGTTGAATGATGCCACGAAAAAGGACAGTTATCCTCTGCCACGTATAGATGACACTTTGGACTTGCTAAGTGGCATGAAATGGTTCTCCACAGTTGACCTCAAAAGTGGATACTGGCAGGTGGAAATCTGTCAGCAGGATAAAGAAAAGACCGCTTTCTCCACTGGCCCTGGGAACGGTCTCTGGCAATTCAATGTCATGCCTTTTGGACTGTGCAATGCTCCAGCTACATTCGAGCGTTTAATGGAGCGCATTTTGGTAGGGTTGCTAGGTGATGCATGCCTAGTCTATTTGGATGACATCATCATTAAGGGACGAAGCTTCGAAGAGCACCTACGCAATTTGGAGAAAGTGTTCCAAAAACTGCGTGAAGCGAATTTAAAACTCAGCCCTAGTAAGTGTACCCTATTCCAGAAAGAGGTTGGATACTTAGTACACATTATTTCGGCGCAAGGAATTCGAACAGATCCTGAAAAAATAAAAGCCGTGTCGAAGTGGCCTACCCCTCGTAACAAAACTGAGGTACGCTCTTTCTTGGGTCTGTGTGCATATTACCGTCGGTTTGTGAAGAACTTCTCCGAGTTAGCGAAACCGTTGCATCGTTTAACAGAGGAAAAGTGTCAATTTGAATGGAATCCTGACTGCGAACAGGCATTTGCGCTACTCAAAACTCACTTGTGTGAGGCTCCTGTATTAGGTTACCCTAGTCGGGAAGGCCGATTTCTGGTGGACACGGATGCCAGCAATGTTGGCATTGGAGGAGTTCTCTCTCAAACACAAGGAGATCGGCAGGTCGTTATTGCATGTTTCAGCAAATGCCTTTCCAAGCCAGAAATAAATTACTGTGTTACCCGTCGAGAACTTCTAGCCGTTGTTAAGACCTTACAACACTTCAAGAAATATTTGATTGGGAGACAGTTTACACTTCGCACCGATCACGCTGCCTTGCCTTGCCCAGTGGTTGCTTCAGTTCAAAGACCCAGAAGGACAAGTAGCAAGGTGGATAGAGCAGCTGCAAGAATTTGACTTTGTCACTGAACATCGAAAAGGCAAGTCACACAATAATGCTGATGCTTTATCTAGACGGCCTTGCGAAGAACCTTGCCGACATTGTGCCAAACAGGAAAAGAAAGAGAACGTAAGGATTATCCGGGTGAACGTTATGGATGAAGACTGAAATAATCGATCATTGGAAGACGCACAAAAGGAAGATAGTGACTTGAAGACAGTAATCGAATGGAAGAAACGTGGCCAGAGGCCCGCTTGGAGTGAAATATCAGCGCTTAGCCCAACAGCAAAAAGTTACTGGGCTCAATGGGACAGCCTGATAATTGACAATGGAGTTATGAAGAGGAAATGGGAATCACCCAGTGGACAGGAGGTCACCTTACAGATAGTTGTCCCCTGTGATAAAGTCGCATCAGTGCTAAAGCAGGTGCACGACGGAGCATCCGGAGGACATCTAGGAGTGAAGAAAACCCTGGAGAAGGTGAGAAAAAGATTTTATTGGGTGCATTGTCGCGAAGACGTAGAGGACTGGTGTAGGAAATGTGTAGCCTGCTCCTCAGTAAAGGGACCGCAAACGAGAGCCAGAGGTCGGCTGAAAGTGTACAATGTTGGTGCACCGTGGGAAAGAGTTGCTGTCGATATAGCTGGGCCGTTCCCTATTACTGAAGAAGGGAATAAGTATATCATCGTCATGCAAGACTATTTCAGCAAATGGCCAGAAGCTTTTGCAGTACCCAACCAAGAAGCTCATACCGTCGCCAAAAAGCTAGTTCACGAGGTGTTCTGTCGATTTGGCGTTCCCTTGGAGTTACACTCTGACCAGGGTAGAAACTTCGAGTCTTCACTATTTCAAGAGGTTTGCCAACTACTCGGGATACATAAGACTCGTACAACACCATATCACCCTCAGTCAGATGGAATGGTCGAAAGATTCAACCAGACGCTAGAGAATCATTTGGCCAAAGTAGTGGAAGAACACCAGAGGGATTGGGACCAATACATTCCACTCTTCTTAATGTCATACCGCTCTGCAACACATGATAGCACTAATTGTACACCGGCGAAAGTCAACTTCGGCCGAGAAATTAGACTACCCATAGATGCACTAACCGGAACACCCCCCGATACCCCTATCCTAGCCGTCGACTATGTGGCTGACCTACGACGTAAACTAGATGGAATACATGAGCTAGTGAGAGAGAATGGTCTGAAAACCAGCGAGAAAATGAAGATCCGATACGACCGCAAAGCTAACGTGCCCGGATTTGAAGAGGGAACATTGGTATGGCTACATAATCCCATAAGGAGAAAAGGAAAGAGTCCGAAATTTCAAGCCAAATGGGAGGGTCCGTACACGATAGTAACCAGAATAAACGATGTCACCTACCGGATTAAGAAAGGACCTAGAGGGAAGCTGAAGATCGTACACGTAGACCGCCTAGCTCGCTATTATGGTTCAAATCATGCTCGGGACGAGCACTACTAAGTAGGGGGCAATGTTACGAATGCACCTTATGTCGAGGGCATAAGGTTCAATATCGCGTGACATGCAGTGCATAACTTTTAAGCTCTATAACTCGAGACCTAGACATTGTCTAGGTGTAATATAAAAACGCATTCCTAGACTTAAGGTGGCCTATCGAATGGTACAGGTTTCATCAATTTTGTCAACTAAGTGACGACATCGAAATTTCTAGAAGCCCGTTTCCGGGAATTACCGTAGGTACCTAGTGAATGTACTCGAAGTTATGCGCTATTATTATTACGTCTAGACGATTCTGGAATGTTCGATCAGCTGGACTATATATAGCGCCGTGACGCCTTTCAAGACTATCCTATTTCTTTAACAGACGACCGCGTTTTGTATAGAGTCACTAGTCCCCTTCAGGGTTAAATCCACAGTTTCGTGGTCCTCGGCCGAAACCTAACGGTGATAACAAAACCGAGTGGGGTGTTGACCCAATACACCCGCCGAACCCCTTCAGGGCTAGGCAGTCAATTGGACGGGTCCCAGACCTCCGGCCTTGGGGGATCTCCTAGTCGGAACTGGGTAACAGTTTTCCTTTCCAGCTACACACCTAGCGTCTTTAGGGTGTGTCTACACCCTTCGCGCTAGACCAGTTAGGGCCCGTTGCACATTGAGACTGGCAACGGAATACAAGCTTAGGGCTCACCCTTAGGCACTCACCTCCCTGTCTACACCCGACAGGGAGGGTACACACCCCCGGGCCAATCCACCCGGTTGGGATAGGCAATTAAAATGTCCTCTCCCCACTTTGAGGCGCTTCTCGCCATTTTAAACGAAGTTCTGCTTGAAGAACCTTCGATCCGCGCCAAATATGGCGACAGGTTGGCTGTCCTGCAACAGCTAGCCCCCTCCCCCCAGCCCGATGCCGTCCCCGCCGAAACTGAGGTGTCCATGGACACCGAAGTTTTCTCGGCTAAACGCCCCAACCTCACCTCCTCGGACTCCTCCGAGGAATCAACCCCGCCCTCTCAGGCGTCAGATGACGACGCCGAATCCGACTTCAAAGTCGTCGCCCTCAAGAGGAGGAGGAAGAAATCCTCTTCCTCTATCCAAGCCCCCAAACTGGTGGCTGCTGAGTCGGCCAGCGGCCGTCCCAGCCCCGCACCCGTCCCCCCTAAAGGGACTGACGCTCCTCGTGCTGCGTCAAATACCACCCCCTCGGCCCCACGTGCGGCCTCTAAAATCCCCCCTCCCCCGCCTGTCTTCATCCAAGACAAGGCGAAGTGGCCCTCAGTGTCCAGCTGGGGCACTGAACATAAAATAGCATTCACGAATGCTAAGTCCACCCAGACGGGGATTAAAGTCTCCGTCCCTTCAGCCAGGGACTTCCGGGAGCTAACAAAGCTCCTCCGCCTAAGAGGTGTGGCCTTCCACACCTACTCCCTCCCTGAGGATCGCCTCACACGCGTGGTGATCCGAAGGATCCCAAAGGAGATTCCCACTGACGAGATCAAAGCTGATCTCATTGCACAGGGGATCCCCGTCAAAGAGGTACACCGCATGCACAAGGCACGCGGTAAAGGGTCGGCATACGACATGATCCTAGTGATCAGTCACCCCGTCGAGGGAGCCACTCACCACCCCATTTTCCTGATTAAGAGCATCTGCTCTCTATCAGGTATTATCATTGAGAAGCCGCACAAGAGCGGCACCGTTGGCCAATGCCATAGGTGCCAACTATACGGCCACTCACAGGCACATTGCCACGCCAAGCCTAGGTGCGTCAAGTGCCTAGGTGACCACGGCACAGCAGAGTGCCCACGGCCCAAGGACCGCGCGCTCTGCACCGAGCCACCGAGCTGCGTCCTATGCGGCACGACCGGCCACACGGCCAACTACCGTGGGTGCCCCAAGGCCCCCAAATTAACATCGCCTAAACTGGCGAAGCGCGCGAGCGCTCGCCAGCAAAGGGAGGCCCCAGTAGGCCAGACCCAGCCCCCGGTGGCTTTGAGCCCCCAGAGACCTAGTCCCTGGAACGCCTTAAACCACCAGAAGGCCTTCCCGGCCTTAGTGGCGGCCGCCCCCACAACCCCTCAATCCACCCCCGCCTGGAAGGACAAGGATCCTCGCATCCGTCCTTCCACGGCCCAAAAGGAGGTAACTACACCCTCCGCGGCGACAACAACCCCCGCAACAACCAACGGAAGCAACCCCCTTGACGCATTCAACGTCATCTCGGGGACCTTCCTCATCTTCATGTCCCCCCGTGCCAGACAAATGGCAAAAGAGCTCCTGGCTGCCAGATCTGCTGGCAACCTTGAGGCCGTGATAGGCATTTACAATGCCTATCCGGAGATAACCCAGGCCCTGTCCTCCATCGCATCCAATTAATGGATTGCAGGAGCAGTCGAACCAACCCCGTTCCCTGAAACTGGTGCACTTCAATGCCGATGGTATTAGAGATCAGAAATTAGAGATCTCAACTTTCCTGCGTGAGCACCAGATCGACATCTTCCTCGCCCAAGAGACCTTCCTCAAGCCTAGCCACCGCACACCTCTGATCGCGAACTACCGCGTAGTTCGCAACGACAGGTTGCGTTGTCACAAAGGCGGAACCCTTATTTATTTCAAAAGGGCTCTACATTGCATCCCAATGGACCCCCCACCCCTCTCACGACTCGAAGTGTCAATGTGCCGTCTCGGCATGACAGGCCACCAACCTATCACATTAGTGTCGGCCTACCTCCCGCCCAGTTCCTCTGCTGAGAATCATCAACTCTTAGCAGACGACATCGCCCTACTTCTGGGGTTGAGCGACTCCGTTATAATAGCGGGCGACCTCAACGCCAAACACACCGCCTGGAATAGCACCAGAATCAACTCCAGAGGCAGACTCTTGTTTGACCTCTCTACCCGAATGAACTTCGACGTCGTGGGACCTATGACCCCCACCCATTTCCCCTACGACCCCGATCACACCCCGGACGTCCTTGACGTGGCGCTCCTAAAGAACGTCAACCTTCGGTTAGACTCTATAGAAGCGCTACCAGAGCTATCGTCCGATCACCGACCAGTCGTTATCAGACTGGCTCCCCGCACTGGCCTCTCTGACCCAGGCCAAGCACCCCTTACGAAGGTGGTAACGGACTGGAGGAAAGTAAGCGATCGGCTGAAATCCTCCACATCCCCCCACCTGGACTCCATACCTGCACGCCTGGACTCTATCGCGGACACGACGGCCGCGATCGACTCGTTCACGGATCACGTTCAGTCAGTCCTGAACGACTGTTCAAGGGAGGTAACAGCGACAGAAGACTGCCGCTGGAAACTCCCCACTGACTTGCGCGAACTCCTGACTGAGAAGAACGCGGCTGTCCGTGCCTACAGCAGCTTTCCCTGCGCGGCCAACAAAGCCCATATGCGCTATTTACAGAGAACTGTAAAAAAACGCATATCGGAGTGGCGTGAAGCCGGTTGGGATAAGATGCTGGACGAGTTAGAGCCCACCCATCTAGCCTTCTGGGAACTTCAGAGGAAGTTAAAATCCAAAGAAGTTACCACCATGCCTCCTCTGGTTCGCCCCGACAATACCATCGCCTTCGACGACGATGAAAAGGCTGAATGCCTTGCCTCCTGCCTCGAAGCCCAGTGCTCCCCCAGCCTCCTACCAGTAGACCAAGCCCACTTCCTAGAGGTCGACGCTGAAGTCGAACGTAGGACCTCCCTCCCGCCCGTTGACGACCCGGATGATCCCTTGCCTCCCATCACTCCAGATGAAGTGCAGGACATCATCAAAGGCCTTCAACCCAAAAAAGCACCCGGATCAGACCACCATCTTCAATGGTGCAATGGGGAATAACATTTTCCCACAAACGTGGAAAGAAGCCACAGTGATTGGCATTCCCAAGCCCGGCAAGCCCAAAGCCGAACCAACCAGTTACCGTCCCATCAGCTTGCTGAAAGTTCTCGGCAAAATCTATGAGAGGCTTATTTATAAGCGTCTCAGAGCTTACGCCGAGAACAAGGGCCTCATTCCTAATGAGCAGTTCGGGTTCCGATCCCAACACTCTTGTCCACAACAAATCCTACGCATCACTGAACATATTCACGCAGGGTTCATGCGTGGTATGTACACAGGCGTAGTCTACTTCGATATAGCGAAAGCGTTTGACAAAGTCTGGCACAACGGCTTAATCTATAAGCTGTACAAACTCGGAGTGCCCGACCGTCTCGTTCTCATCTTACGGGACTTCTTGTCAAACCGCACCTTCCGCTACAAAATCGAAGGAGCACACTCCTCCCCCCGCCCCATCCGTGCAGGTGTTCCCCAGGGCTCCGTGCTAGCCCCCCTTATTTTCACGCTGTACACAAGCGATATCCCGAAAGGTGGTAAGGCCCAAGTCGCACTGTTCGCAGACGACACCGCCATCTACTGCTCGGGACTCAGCCCTGACCGAATTCGACACCATCTCCAAACCGCAGTCAACAAACTGGCTGACTGGTTCAAGAAATGGAGGATCGAAGTTAACCCCCAGAAAAGTCAAGCGGTACTCCACACGAAGCCGCGACAAAACGTCCCCACCCCACGACCCATCTCCATGTCTGGCGAGCTGATCCCCTGGGGGAAGCAAGCCAAATATCTAGGTGTGATCCTCGACCGCAACCTCAACTTCTCCGAGCACATTAAGGCGGTCCGCTCACGTGCCGCCTACGCTCTGGGTCGACTCCACCCCGTCCTCAACCCGCGCAACAAACTGTCGCTCAAGTGCAAAATGCGCTTGTACACAGCGTGCATACGCCCGATTATGACATACGCTTGTCCTGTCTTCGCACACGCCAAGCCGCGTCATATCCATAGGATGCAAGTAGTCCAAAACCGTTTCTTGCGTAAAGCCACAAACGCCCCTTGGTTCGTCCGTAACGAGATCCTCCACCTAGATCTCAAAATCCCCACCATTCAGCAGTTCATGAAGCGTCTTTCTAAACGCTTCTTTGACACTGCCTCCAAGCACCGCAATCCCCTGATAGTAGCGGCTGCTAATTACACCCCCTCCACCATCTCCAAGCTTCGCTGCCCAAGGCGTGCCCTCACAGACCCAGATGACCCAATAACCCTCCTCCAAGAGGCCAATCGGGCCACCAGCACAGTCACTAAACATAGACCGACCTACCGACCTCGCCGCCGAGGTCCTTCGCGACGCGTTCAACGTAGCAGCCCCCTCCCCCGTCCCTTGTCCGATGAAGGCCAGCCCGCGCCGCAGCTGAGCCAGTAAACATAACTTCCCAACCATGACCTCTGAGTTTGTTTCGGACGTTTCTTCTCAGAGCTAGTCTAGGAAACGCCGCGGTCATCAAACCGAAATAAAAATAAAATTCGATCCAGCCATCCCTTGCTGTTCACTCCAGCGACGCCCTAAGCCGAGGTTCGTACCCCACAGGGGGTGCCCTTAGTGCGCAGTCGCTTAGATTTTAATAGCCCTGGCTGGAGGCTTTAAATTCATTTAAGGCATCCATAGGAAAGTCCGGTTAAGTAGTCACGACCTCTCAAGGTCAACTACGAGATGCCATATCAAAAAAAAAAAAAAAAAAAAGGCCCGAGTCAGTCTGCACTTGACTACCGAGACGAAAACAGCGATACTGAAGAAGCGATCTTTGAGAATACCTATTGCGACAACTGTAACGAGAACTGTGAGTACTACGTGAAGTAACATCTGTAGTGTTATTGCGTAATTACAATACGGACTTCGTGGACGTAAGTGAAGACTTCGGTGCAACGTCAGCAACATTCTACTTGTCATTGCTTACAATCGACTGTACCTTCGTTGCCAATAAACTTCGTAACCCTTAACCGGTATTTTAGTACCCCAAGCCCGTAACAATATGTTGATTTAATATACAAATTACAAATTTTATTTATAATTGAACAAAAACGTAGGCTAGAAAAAAAAATTTGAAAAAATTCCGACGCTAAGTTTTTTTTTCAATAAAGTGAAAAAAAAGAACAAATTGTTTTTTTTTTATTTTACGTCACTAAGCAGTACCAGCCCATATGTAGCTGCAGTACTCTATACACGAAAGGACCTGTGCTTTGTACATCATTAGAAGCTGCCCTGGTGTGAAGTACCGCCGCGCCGGACCTTTGCGATAGCGCCAAGTTTCTTGGCAGCCACCTTGGCCTTGGACTCAATGAACGGCCCAAAGTTAAGGTTCGATTTTGGTATTTCCGGAGGAAATCTAAAAAGCGCGACATAACCGAATCATACTAATATTATAAGCTGTAACTACTGAACCGATTGCTTTGAAATTTTGTAGACGTAAAGTTAGACGTCCGTATTAAATGATAGTGTACTTTTTATCCCGGAAAATTTTGACATTCCCGAAGGAAATCTAAAAAGCGCGATATAAAAAGCAAGGCTAGAGTGAATAGGCTCTTAATAAACTAGCGCGCTTTACCATCAACGATCGCATCACTGCTTACCACCAGGCGGGACTGCGGTCAAGCGCTGGTTTATAATTTATATTAAAAATATATATATAACCGAACTCCACGTGGGCGAAGCCACGGGCGGAAAGCTAGTTAGATATAAGAAGGTGGTTTGCTCGCTAAAATCGTAGTCATCCGAGTAGTCGTCGGTAGTCGCCTTTGAATAGAAGCCGAGAATACAAGAGTAACTAGCAAGTCGGTCATCCATAGGTGGTGAAAAAAAACAAGTATATCAAAGAGTTGTATGATTGTCCCGTTGGTAAATATTAAAGACTTTAGATAATTAGACTGGTTTATTACACTTGTAGAATTATTACATTGGAATCGACATCTTCTAGTTCAGATCCTAAGTTACAATGACAAGACTATAGACTATATCCATAGACACTAATACATAGAGATGGTATTAGTTACTCGACTACAGAGTAGTGATGTATGATACAACATCCCCCCTGTTTAAGTTTAAATTAACCCTTGACAAACAATATTATAGAAACCTGACTTAGTTACAATTTAGACAATGACTTAAGACTATAGTTAGGTCTTAATCTAGTATACAATGTTCTACTTAATCTATTTCATCAATTAGCCTTCTGGTTGGCTTTACAACTCTTCCAGAACGAGTTACATGTTGACTGACTGAGGATTGAGATGAGAGCTCTTGAGGTCTAGACTCCTGCCTGTTACCTTCCTCTCTCCCCTGCGACGAATTGGATAGCATAGGAGAATATTTGTGTCTTAAATGAACCCTATTCCTCCTATACCTAACTCCATTGACATCCTCAACGACATATGACCTATTATTAGCCAACCTTAGCTTGACAATGGCTTGTTCCCAATTGCTATCAGGCTTTCTTTTAAAGTATACATGATCATTGGGATACAATAATGACAATGACTTTGTATTTCTATTATAATATTTAGACTTATTTTTATTATTTTGCTTGACACATTCTTTATAATTTTTGAATGTAACCACTTTAGGTTTTAATTTCTTGTAAGACATAGGAATGTTATTTCTTAAATTCCTGGACATTAACAATTGAGCTGGAGATGGTAAATTATTCTTAGGTGTGTTTCTATACTGTAATAAAGCTATGTATGGAACAGATGAGTTTCTTTTACATTTTTTTAACATATTTTTGATAATTTTGACTGAACTCTCTGCTTGACCATTTGACTGTGGATGATATGGGCTAGTTACAATGTGTTCTATGTCCCATTCATGCATAAAATTCTTAAATTCTAATGACTGAAAAGGAGGACCGCCATCAGACACTAAAGATAAAGGTATTCCATGACGAGCAAAAATGGACTTTAAATGTGTTATTACATTCTTTGCTGTACTGTTTTTATTTAACAAAGCTATTTCTATAAATTTAGAATAATAATCTGTGACAATTAAATAAGTAAGGTTATCAAAATACATTAAATCAACACCTACTTGTTGCCATGGATATTTATTAATTTCAAAATTTTTTAGTGGTTCCTTTGGATTATTAGGTTTAAATTGTGCACATACATAACATTGTTCTACCAAGTTTTTAATATCAGCTGACATGCTTGGCCAGTACAAAGACTCTCTAGCCAGTTTTAAGCATTTACTTATACCTTGGTGACCTTCATGAATTTTACCTAACATTTCCTTATACATTGACTGTGGTACTATTAATTTTGACCCTTTGAACAACAAATCTTTGACTACATGAATTTCAGCTTGTATATTCCAAAATGGTTTTATTGACAGACTGACATTATTTTTATTTTTTGGCCAACCTTCATAATAATACTTTTTTAACAATTGCAAAGTATCATCTTTCTTAGTGTGCTGTAACAATTTTGTACAGTACTCCTTTGTGACTGCTAGACTTGAATGCATTAAATTGACATGACAAGATATTTCTGACTCATTCTCAGGTATATAATGTTCTTTCAATGCTGCTCTAGACAGAGTGTCAGATATAAACATTTCTTTACCTGGAACATGTATAACTTCCAAATCATATTTTTGTAAAGTTAACATCATACGTTGCAATCTTGCTGGTACATCATGTAATGGCTTTTTAAAAAGATAGACTAAAGGTTTATGATCAGTATGAACAGTTACTTTATGACCATACACATACTGGTGAAATTTTTCACAACCAAACTGAATGGCTAACAATTCTTTCTCAATTTGAGCATACCTTGACTGAGTTTGAGTTAATGTTTTTGAACTATAAGCAATAGGTTTATTATTCTGCATAATGACTGCTCCTAATGCTGACTTTGACGAATCGACTGACAAGACTAATGGTACATTGGGATTATAATGAGCTAAAACTGGTGACTTTGTAATTTCATCGATTAAACTCTTAAGACATTGACTATGATTTTCATCCCAAGTCCAGACTGAATCTTTCTTCAAAAGATTTCTTAAAATTTGAGTTTTTTGAGACAAATTGCTAATAAAGGGACCTAAATAATTGATCATACCTAATATTCTTTGCAATTCTTTGACATTTTTTGGTGTGGGCATATTGACAATTGCTTTTACTTTCTCTTCATCAACCCTAGCACCATCTTTACTAAAAACATACCCTAAAAAACAGACTTCTGAAACTAAAAATTTACATTTAGACTTATTGAACTTTAAATTGACTTCACGTGCTCGTTGCATGACTTTATGTACTCTCTCATTATGTACTGACTCGTTTGGTCCATATACCAAAATATCATCGATGAATATTAGAACTCCTTCTAAATCACCGAACAAATTCATCATGACTCTTTGAAAAATTTCAGACGATGCATTAATACCAAAAGGTAACCTTAAATATTTATATCTACCGAAAGGTGTTTGAAATGTACATAAATCAGAACTATATTCATCTAGTTTAAGCATCCAGAATCCTGAAAATGCATCTAAATGAGAAAAACAAACAGCTCCTGCTAGTTGAGATCTGATCTCATCTATTGACTTAAGTGGATAAATTTCCCTTATAATATTCTTATTCAAATTTCTAGGATCTAAACAAATTCGTAACTGACCTGTGCTTTTGACTGTTATCACTATACTGTTCACCCATTCTGTAGGTTTAAAAACCTTTTCAATGACCTGCATTTTCTCCATGCGATACAATTCCTCGCGCAGTTTGTTCAGTAAAGCGAAGGGTACTCTTCTCGGAGCATCCACGCATGGCACTGCTTCAGGTTTGAGTTTCAGGCGACAGACTTGAGGTAGACATCCAAGACCCTGAAATACATCATTGTATTGTGTAAGAATTTGTTCACTAAAATTTTGTTGAGACACAGAGAAAACTCTTTGAATTATACCTAATTTTTCACAAGTTGGTAGACCTAAAACATTCGGACAAACTAAATCTGCGACTATAAACACTATATTTACACTAATAGTGCTATTATTTAAAGATAAACTACATTTTACATTAACTTTACCTATAATGGGTATTGATATACCACCAAACCCACTAACGTTTATTTGACATTTCTCAAGTGACATTTGACTTTGACATTTCAATGATTGAACAGTTTTCTTTGACATAATATTAATATCAGCTCCTGAATCAATAATGCAATTAATTTGTGTATGACCAACTAAAATGTTTATGTCCCATGACTGTTTAGAATAGTATTTGTTTTCTTTTGACTCGACTGTATTGACCTGTTTACTATGTGTTGACTTTGCTGTAATAATTCTACAAGTGTTTGTTGTGTGAGATTCCTCAGATTTGTGTCTGTACTCATCATTAAGATATGAATCTCGACTAAGACTTTTTGACTTTTTTGACTTGACTCTGAATCTCTCAGACTGTTCAGTGTTTTCATCACTGAAATATGACATATGACAAGAGTCTTCATTGGATCTCTCAGACTTATCAGTCACCAGTCTTTTTTCATCACTGAGGCATTTTTTATTAGACCTCTCAGATATGACATTATCACCACTTTCATCACAGAAATATGACACAGGATATTTTTTATGACGAGATGAGTCTACATGAGATCTCTTAGACATTGACTGCGACTGGCCTATGTGCGACCTGACCGTTGATTGTAACTTATATAGTATAGGATCTGACTGTGTGTATGACAACCTGCTATGTCTGTAATGATTTTGATTGTGATGACTTTGTGACTCTAAATGACAATTATATTGACTAGACTTATGACTATGACTGAAGTTATGACAATTTAAAATTCCAACAAAATTGTCTTGACTACCAGTTGAACTAAACGACTCTAAATGACTGACTTTTTTATTATTGGAGTAACAAAATTTTGCAAAATGACCATAAGAGTTACATGACCTGCATTTAGCTCCCTGCGCTGGACATTTGTAGCGGTGGTGTTGTCCACAGCGGCTACACGTCTTCGAGCGCTTCTCAGGACTGGGACTTGACTTTGACCTCCCTGCGCTGGATCCCTTCTGACTGACTGGTGAAGCTCGCCGTCGCTGACGCTCCGCTCGACCACAGCTCCTCCGACGCAGATGCATGACTTTTTCAGACTCTTCACTAGTGGACCTCTTGACAATTTGGTCTGCATCCTGCTGTGCGACGATGAGTGTCCTAGCTAGCTCTCGCATCCTCTGATATGTCAGATCAGGTTCCTGCAGCAGTCTCTGACGTACATGTGCTAAGTCCAAACTCAAGTTGGCGATAAAAATATCTCTGATAAGAGATTCTCTGAGCGTTCCAAATTCGCAATCTTGGCTCTTATTTTCGAGATCGGTTAAGAAATCCTCGATGCTTTCCGATTTCTGTTGACGTGTGGTAAAAAACATGTAACGATACATGGTAATATTTTTTCTAGGTTGAAAAAATTCGTCGAATTTGGCCTTGACGTCATGTAATGTGCTTTCTCCAATATTTATGTTGAATGTGTTGAAAATATTTAAGCATTTTTCACCAATGTGATGTAGTAAAATGGCGATCTTGCGTTTCTCACCGGACTTGTCCAAACCCGTTGCCAACAAGTATAATTCGAACTGTTGCCACCAGCGCTTCCAGGTTTCGTAATTGTTGTTTGTTGCATCTGACGATATTTTAAGCGCCTTCAAGCCATTGTTCATTGCAGTTCCGGTGTCATGGTTGCCACCGACGCCATCCGACTTTTGCATTTTTTGAATTTTCTTTCTTCGTATTGGGTTTTTTCACTCTTCTGACACCATGTATGATTGTCCCGTTGGTAAATATTAAAGACTTTAGATAATTAGACTGGTTTATTACACTTGTAGAATTATTACATTGGAATCGACATCTTCTAGTTCAGATCCTAAGTTACAATGACAAGACTATAGACTATATCCATAGACACTAATACATAGAGATGGTATTAGTTACTCGACTACAGAGTAGTGATGTATGATACAACAAGAGTACATCACGTGTTTTATTAGAAGGAACCCCGAAAATCAACACAGTCCCACAGTCACAGTTTTTTAACTCGAGTTGGTCTCCAAAGCCTAGAGCACAGGCGTAGAGTAGCCAGCCTTTCGGTGTTCTATAGGATACATTCTGGGGAGTGTGCGAGGGAATTGCACGATTTAATTCCCCCATCTCCGTTCCACCATCGGACGACCCGTCGTACGGCGAGTTTTCACCCTTATGTTGTTAACACCTCAACGATCCGGACGAAGCGTTTCGCCTCGTCCTTTATACCGCGTACATCGAGGGACTGGAACAATCTGCCGGCGGCGGCGGTGTTTCCGTCGGACTACAATTTGAGTGTCTTCAAGGCTAGAGTGAATAGGCTCTTAATAAACTAGTGCGCTTTACCATCAACGATTGCGTCACTGCTTACCATCAGGCAGGATTGCGGTCAAGCGCTGGTTTATATTTTAATAAAAAAAAAAAAAAAAAAGTCCACTACAACTATATTAACATAAAAACTTAAAATACTATAATTACATATAACATAATTACCTACACCTAATGTACCCGAACTGTCGGCGCCGTGTTTCGCTGACTGGTGCTACTTAGCTGGCCACGAAACCGGCGGCACACCATATCATTCGGCCAGGCCCAGAACTCTTCTTTGAAGAAATTCTCGAGATGATGTGTCGGAACAAAAACCACGAACGACTTGAAAGTTGTGTTGTGACGCGGCTCTAAACTCTCGTCCCTCCAAATCCAGTTGGTCTTGACGTGCAAATACTCCCGAACCTCCTCAATGTTTTTGGAGTGGTGCAGTCTGGACACATACAACAGCGTCGTCGGTACTGCTGAACGTAACAGCATGTTGGTTCCGGTCACAGCAGTACCGCACTAATTCCGACTAGGAGACTTCTTCCTCTTCTCTACCTAAATAAATTCATCCTTGTCACTCGTGTCCTTTATTGGACCCTGCCTTTTCAGAACAAATGTTGAATTTTGCCGATATGTATTTGTTGTTTTTAATAAACACCTAGCATTACATATGTATGTACGTACATACTACGTATTTTTTTTTTTTTTTTTTTTACAATATAAACCAGCGCTTGACCGCAATCCCGCCTGATGGTAAGCAGTGACGCAATCGTTGATGGTAAAGCGCACTCGTTTATTAAGAGCCTATTCACTCTAGCCTTGAAGACACTCAAATTGTAGTCCGACGGAAACACCGCCGCCGGCAGATTGTTCCAGTCCCTCGATGTACGCGGTATAAAGGACGAGGCGAAACGCTTCGTCCGGATCGTTGAGGTGTTAACAACATAAGGGTGGAAACTCGCCGTACGACGGGTCGTCCGATGGTGGAACGGAGATGGGGGAATTAAATCGTGCAATTCCCTCGCACACTCCCCAGAATGTATCCTATAGAACACCGAAAGGCTGGCTACTCTACGCCTGTGCTCTAGGCTTTGGAGACCAATTCGAGTTAAATCAGGGTCACCAATCAGCCTCTTCGCACGCCTCTCCACTGAATCCTAAGTGGCCAGGTGACACTTAGCAGCACCAGCCCAAATGTGGCTGCAGTACTCCACACACGAACGGACCTGTGCTTTGTACAACATTAGAAGCTGCCCTGGTGTGAAGTACTGCCGGACCTTTGCGATTACACCAAGTTTTCTGGCAGCCACCTTGGCCTTGGACTCAATGAACCGCCCAAAGTTTAGGTTCGAGGAAATCTCAACACCCAAAAGCTGAAGGCGGTCGGTACACTCCAAGGATACGTTCCGAAAAGTAGGAGCCAAGGTGAACGGGCTCCTTTTGGCGGTGAAGAGACACGCCTGCGTTTTGGCGGCATTGAATGCTACAAGATTGGCATTGCCCCATTCGGAGACTGCCTGAAGTGCAACACTCGTTCGCTCTACCATGGCCTCTCTTTCGGACCGGATTGATTCCCTACTAGCCCGAGCATCCGGCAGGTATCTCTCCACAACTGTGCTGTCATCTGCATACCCATAGATACCGGGCATCAGCAGATCGTTAATATGCAGCAGAAACAGAGTTGCAGAGAGAACAGACCCCTGAGGAACACCGGCATTAGTCGACATGGGCTCAGATGAGCATCCGTCGACAACAACTCGGAGGGACCGTTCAGTCAGGAAGTCTTTTACCCAGCCAGTCAGGCTAGGGGAAATGCCGTACGCTGGAAGCTTACTCAAAAGGCCAGCGTGCCATACCCGGTCGAAGGCCTTCGAGACATCAAGGGAGACAGCAATCGCTTCCCCATTTCTCTCGAGGGCCTCGCCCCACAAGTGAGTGGCATACACTAGTAGGTCCCCAGTTGACCGATTGCAGCGAAACCCGTACTGTCGGTCACTGAGGAGATCGTTACCTTCCAGGTATGCCAAGAGGCGCGAGTTCAATACACGCTCCATAATTTTGCAAAGTATGGAGGTGATCGAAATCGGCCGATAGTTGGTAGGATCGGCACGACTACCCTTTTTGGGCACGGGCTGCACGTTGGCAAGCTTCCAGGACTTGGGCACTATACCAGTCCCAAATGAGAGGCGGTACAAGCGTGTCAATACAGGAGACAACTCGGGCGCACATGCTTTTAGAACAATCGCTGGTATACCATGCGGACCACTAGCCTTATTCACGTCCAGACGACACAATGCTCTCAGAACCTCCTTGTTCCGAATGCGAACCTCAGGCATTGAAGTACCGCAATGGGGTAAAATAGGTGGAGTAGCACTGCCAGTATCAAGACGCGAATTATGGGCAAAGAGAGATGCAAAGAGACCTGCTTTCTCTCTCGCCGTATGAGCCAGTGTTCCATCAGGCCTAACCAGCGGAGGCAGTGAGGGCCGACAGAAGTTCGCCTCGACCGATTTGGCAAGGGACCAAAAAGATCTGCTACCGGAAGGCTGCGCAGATAACTTGTTGCCAATATGGGTAATACGGTCGAAGCGAGCCTTCTTTAGTGCCTTTTTGTAGGACTTGGCAGCACGGTTAAAGGCTCTCTTCTTTGAGCTTAGATCCGGAGCTCCGCGGTCACGAGCGTCAACCCAGGTGAGAAATGCCGTGTGCTTACGCTGTTCGGCTTGGGCACAATCGGCATTGAACCATGGGCGAGCCGAGCCACCGACGGGCACGTCATTATAGGGAATAAAATATTCCATAGCCTGACGCACCACATCGGTTATAGCATCCGCACAGCTCGACGGATTGCTAGAAGAGAAGCAGACCTGCTGCCAAGGATAAGACACAAAGAAATGGCGCATCTCATCCCAGTCTGCTGACCTGTATCGCCACATTCGCCGTTCACCACGAGAGTCGTGATCTGGTGGGGAGAAGGTCGACACAGACTTCACCAGACAGTGGTCTGAAGTTCCCAACGGTGAGGAAACTGTTACAACACACCTGTCCGGATCAGTGGTCAGCAGAAGGTCCAGACAATTGGCTGTATGACCAACTACATCAGGCACCCTAGTCGCTTGCTTTACCAGCTGGGAAAGGCCCATTGAAAGCGCGAAGTTTCGCGCTTCTCTCCCAGCGTGGTCGGTCCTCTGGTACGGGAAAAGCCAGTCCTGATGGCAGGCATTGAAGTCCCCCAGAGCGACGAATTGTGCGTCAGGGTGCCGCTGCAGTGCATTGTCAGCAGCCTCACTGAGGTGGTCAAATAAACGAGTTGTCTCCTGATCACCGCTGTGCGATCGGTAGACACAAGTGTAAACAATTTTGTCCACACCAGTGTCAACCAACAGCCATAGGGACGAGAAATGAGGGTCTTCGAGGTGACGGAGGCGCCGGCAACAAATGTCATTGCGGACATACACACAGACCCCGGCACGCTGCAGGAAATGGTGCTCCAATGCGTATCCCGGGTAGTTGAGGTATGCCGCATCAGACGGACATCTGATCTGGGTCTCCGTCAAGAAAAGTAGATGGGGCTTCTCAGTCTCAAGGTGGTGATGTACTGCAATGAGATTGGAGTGCAGACCTCGAATATTAGAGAGGTGCACTTTGAAAGAGAGGACGTGCGCCCGCTGTACACACCTACTTTTCTTATTTGACTTTTTCATTTGAAAAAAAAAATGAGTGAATAGGAAGGAAGACGGCAGTTGAGTGAGGTGATGCAATGTTAATCCCAACAATGCGACCAACGATGCCGGGCCAGAGGGAGATTGATCTGGAGACTGCGGGGACGCCCGAACCCCCCCAGGGATCGCCATCGGGTCCTCTCATCCGGTCGCCAACCGGCACGATGGGGCCACCCTGGGATTTTTCGCAGTTGGCGGGGCAGCCTTTCATATGTGGCTGGCACACTACTTGGGCCCCCAACTACCTGCGGTCGGCCAGCGGAAAACCGTGCTTCGGATCCCGCTACCCTCCGCGACCAAACTCCCGACACGACAACAATTGGCGCATCGTACCCGGCATACATCGCAACACAACTGCTCAGACCCGCCCTCCAAACAGCTTCACCAGACATCATGCCGGAACACGACGAATCGCTTGGCGGCATGACTTTGTCTGGTGGGTGGTAACTACGCCGGCGGCCGATGGTGAGGCCTACCACCGAGAGTGAGGCCTACCACCGAGAGAGTATGGATGGAAAAAGTCCGCCATTCTTCATACATTGGATTATCCGGATGCTTACCAACAATTAGACCGGTAATCGGGGTCCTACTGTACAAATTTGCGATAGCAGAAAAGATTCTTAAAACTTGTGTTCCTTCAACTTATAAACCATAGTATGCGGATTGTTGTGTTCCGCCGCCCGAGACGCCACGTTTGACCCGCGCTCCGCAATCAAAAAATTGGAAAGTTGGTATAAAGTTCCAAATACCACCCGTGTCATACACCAAATTAAGCGCGTTCGCAAGACGATCACGGATAGCCTAAAAGTACGGTGAAACGTGGAAAATTGTGTGTGTTATAGTGAAAAAACCGTCAAAATACACCAAAAGTTTACTTAAAAACATAAATAACTCGGAAAGTAAAGCGGCGACAAACTGTTTTTTAATTATTACTTGGACCGCCGCACCGAGTAGAAGAAGATAGAAGAAGTACCATATATTTCCCGCGCGTGCGCGCGAAAATACAAGGGAAGACCCGTGGACAAAGGAAAACGTGGCCCCCCTTTTTGGGGCTAAAAAGTGCATGTGACAATTCCACAAGAAGCAGAACGGTACCTGGACCCCATACTTTAAATATTAAGAATAAGTGAGGTGGACACATATTAATTTAGAAAACCAATTTATAAAAACATTGTGCGGCTGTGAAACTGACACTGTTTCGTCTCATCCCGAATATCCCAGAAATTCAGCGACGACCTGGTCTGGAATATTGCTGGAAGCTGACCAGAACGACACACAACTCGGAGTAAGGGTTGTGAAATTTTTTGAATCTAACTTTAGCAAATAGTTAAATATTAGTGACTTTAAAATTTTTCCCCGACTGCAAAATAAGTTGGTCCGGAGCAACAAACAAAAACAATAAATAGTGTGTTTAGTTATAGATTTTAATTAGATGTAAGTTGGAAAACTGGCCTGGAAGTATCGGCAAATGTGTACAAAAAGGAGACGGGCGAAAGTTCATAGAAAGTTGGGCCTGAATGTACAGCAACGATTATTGCATTAAATCATTTCAATATTATTACTATTTAAAAAATAAAACTTTATTTATAATGGCAGTTTGGGAGAAAACCGAAATAGGGTATTATTAGCTTGCAAAAAACTAACCTCATTTGCTTTTTTATGAGTTTTCTTAGAAGCTGTCAGCGCTCATATGGCATATTTAAGTAATTATTCAGACTTTTTTGTAGACTAGATTTTATCAGAATGTATTTTTATTACATTAACACATCGTGAGTGTGGTTTCCAAAGGGCCGGCGACGCGTAACAGCATATTAAATGTTACAAAGATGGAGGTTAAAAAAGAATTAGGAAAACCATTTACAATCTAATTAAAGAAAAGAGTAAACGGAAATAAAAATCGCATTTCTCTTATATTGATTTATTAATCGTATTAATATACAATTAATGCTGGAAAAGGAGGTGAAGCTCGTGAGGGAGCGGGTCTCTCAGCGTCCTCACGCCTCTAGCCGAAGCAGAAAACGCCCTGGTCGGGAGACAATATCGAACTCCCGGCCACCATAGGCGCGGGTATGCGGAGTGAACAAAAAAAAAAGAATCAAAATCAAAAATCAATTATTCAAAATAGGCTGAGAATCAGCACTTTTTGAACATCGTTATTACATAAGACAGTCCCCCAAAACGCCCACCCATCAACACTTCCTAGTGCTTTCGCTGGGAAGAAGAAGTGGTGGAACAAACTCTCCAGCGGCACAGCTGTCTGTTCATTTTAAAAAAACAAGACTTTATACAATACTATGTAGGTACAGTAATGAAGACCAGAAAACAACAACATTGAAATTATTTATCATATGCCAGCTAGCCACGCCAAAATACCAGCAAAGCAAAAATAAAAAATAAAATATCATTAAAATGGAAATGTAAATAAGTAAAAACTAATTACTTAAATATAAGCCCCAGGTATAAAGGGTGTGACAGCTCACATATTTATGCATTGTGAAAAAGAAAATTATATGAACTCGTATGTATCTTATATTTCTCCAGAATTAGCTTACTGAAATTCTGGAGAAAGATGTCATTTACAGAATAATATGCCTTTAAACAAAGCTTGGATTTGATTTGCGCTTTAAATGCATTGTAAGGCAAGTCTAGCAAAGCAGAGGGTATTTTATACAAACATAACAACCAACTTCCAAAAAAAAAGCACTACAAAGTGAGATAAACGAATTTTGAAAGTCGGTGGCAAAAAGGAATGCATATGTTCATGATCATGATGTCTTTGGTTTTTATATATTCGTTTGTTAGCTACATCAATATTAGACTGTGAAGTTGATTCATCATGTTCACTTGATACATCTACTGATGCTGAAGATCCAGATGGTCCAGTCATTAAATGATGAGCATTTCTATCAGCTCTCACCCAGCAACGATGACATATGAGAGCTCGAGCTCTTGAAATCTAAAAAAAAAAATATATCATGAGTCTTTTTCTAAAAAAAGAAGTAATACATACATGACTCAGTAGTCTGTAAGCAATTCTGTAAGACCTAATATTTGTAAATAATGTAACTTCTTTGCTAGATACTAACTTAGATACACTGTTTGTTACGGTCCCACAGACAAACCGTGAAAACGGTTTTGCGGTTTTGTGCTTTTATCTCAATGTATTGTACACTAGGTTAAGAAAATAAATAATAATAATAAAGTAAATCTCTTCTAATCTACAACTTCTGGAAATACAGGCTGTAATATAATTAGTTGTTTTTTTTACACTAACTTTTGGCCTAACTATATGATAGTTTCCTTTTCCATTTAATTTTTTCTCATGAATGTGACACTAATATACAAAAATGATTCTCTAAAGCTGACTGCTATTTCAGAGATTAGTGTGAAAAAAATATAAAAAATGGTAGTATAGATAGTGTGTGTGTGTGGTAGTACAAAATACAAAACAACTAAACCTAATAAAAACTTACAGTCTGAGGCAATATCCATTCAGAAATGACTGCATGAATTCTTCTTTCACGTTCGGTGTTAGTGTGCAATGAATGAGATCTTGCCCGCAACACTGAATGTCCACAGTTCACACACACTTGGCGATGTCCAGTCATAAGAGATGGAAGTTGCTCATCTGTGCCCAAGGCAGTCACAGCTAAATCTCTGCATCCTTGGCAAATGTGATGAGATCTATTGACCTACAACAATATTAGATTGTTATTTACAGCTTCAACAAATAAAAATTACAGAAATAGGTATGATGCAGAAACAGCGAGAAAACTGTATCTTTCAGAATTGCGTGTATATTACTTCTTACTGACATCGTGGTCAAACTTGGATTATATTATATTAATGCTTTCATATAAGGTTATTCAATTTAACTATTGTTTCATTGAATTGTTGAATTCTTAAAATTATAAAAAAAGAACTATCTTCCGTAATTGATAATCAAACTGTAAATCTTACTTGGAATTTAAATAACTCAAGTGCATTATAATGACATATATATATATATAGGAATATTATTATTGAAACTGGCTTCAATAATATACCTATATATAGTTATCCTTGTTATACTGTACTCGAAAACTGCTTATCACAAAATGAAGTTTTAATTAAATACATACGTTTTAAATAAATACCTACCAATTGAGGTGTGCAACCCAATGCTGTATAACTGAAAGAATGCTTTCCGCTTCTATTTGTCGTAATCCGATAGAAGGATCACTTTGTTGTATGCCGCAGTTGATGCAATGAAGACGTTGGTCACTCATTTTATGTTGAATCGAAATAAATGCGTGGGTCGTCGGTCAAAACAATAACCGTCAGAATCCTAAATGCGTAGCCAAAGCTGCAAAAAAATATAATAGCACACGAAAACAAAATATGGCAAATTCAAAGCCGGAAGGGAATGATATCAGATATGTGACGTTTGTCGTCACGTTGCCCACCAGAGTTTTAGTTGCCTGTATAATAAAAAAGTATAATTAATCGATTATCAAATCGAACCGCTGATCAATTTGTTTTAAGATGTTTTTGTTAATAACGAAATAATAGATAATATAATTAAGTCCTTTTATTAAAAGATTTTCTAAACCGAATCGGTAGAAATATACTGATTCATTTTTAATTTTATTTTTGTAATAATTTGATTTATCGATTATAACTTATTAACGATTGGTATTTCATCTGGTAACATTGTTGAAAAGTGAAAGTAAAGAAAGTCAGTATTATTTACGTTAAATAATATCTTTTATATTCCGGCGATATCAGAATTAGTAATAAATGATTGAAAACAAAAAAATAAATGAAAATTATTGACAAATAATTCATTTGTGTACAGGTCAGGCCCAATTTCGCCCGTCTCCTTTGGGGAGAATCCGTCAACTGGTTTAGGAGTTACGGCAATTTTCCAAATTCGGGTTTTACCCCCCGATTCGCATACGTGCACGGGTAAATTGTGGGGGAATAGCTGTGGCTCTTGAACGGAAAGTCGCAGAGGGAGAATAATAGAGGGAAGGTCATTTTAATCACATAGGTTACCTAAATAGAATCTCCCTAGTTGCGTGTTCTTCCCACAAGTTTACCCATCTTGAGAACTTGTTTACAATTTTTCTCTGTAACGCATTACAAGTGTACCCACAAAAAAAAAAAGCTAATATTTGCATAAGTACTAACATTTACTCAAGTTATAACTTTGCATCTCGGTGACGCATTTTGACGCGGTTTTCAGCTAATTTCATTGTTTTTATCTATCCGTAACGTTCCCACTAGGGATAATTGACATTTTCGCGTAAATTAGAGTATTCAGCGGGACTCCACATAGAAAAATACACACATAAAATATTTATTTCAAAATTTCCGGCTAAATCTAACTTTGTAGTTATTGTAAATTGTACCTACCTGCCTTACCTGTATTCCTGTGCGCGTTCCGCGTGCTGGAGTCCCGTTTGGTAGTTGTATTTGAAGGTTTTAACAAATTTTTCGGTCAAAATTTAAGTTTTTGTAGTATTATTTCAGTTTTTTCTTCAGCGTAAATTACAAAACCCTCATAGATAACTAACCCCGTCTAAGTTTATTTTATTGTGTGGAGGATTTTTCCGATATTTACTCATTCTGCGTTAATTAGCGCCTCTGAAGGCATTTGATTACATCTGTTAATTACGTGACCGAGTCTTCCTTTACAAGGCTCGTATTCTATTCTTGACCTTTGTTTTTGCTATCCCCCCTTTACAGGGATACGGAAGCATAGGCGGTGTCCCTGGCTGATCAATTTTCACCTATGAACCTAACGTTCACCAAGGCCACCACAATGTACCGCACACCGGTAAAGACGGCTCAGAAAGCTCACCAGGTTCCAGGGTCTTGCCGCGCTCCATCGAAATGGCTGGACCCTCTCTTTCCAGTGTGTGGCGAAGTGTCGTGGAATGGGAGGCCGGGAAAACTGAGCTTCAAGCCAAGGCCCCCGCCAACCCAAAGCGCGAAGCCACACCACCTGTTTCAATGACTCTGGAGAAACGGCGAGCATCTGGAGAGGTCACTAGGTCACCTAAGGTGCCAGAGTCGAGGTTCCCCAGTCTCATGGCGGAAGCGAGAGCTTGCCTGAATAAGGCCAAGCTGCATTTAGGTAACTCTCGCAATCTCAAGACTGAGATAAGGACTGGGGTTACCGAAGCCATACACCGACTCTACGAACTGGTGAAGGAGTCCGAACGTAGAAAGGCTCCTACTATGCCTGCACCCGCGGTCGCACCTGTGGCTGCACACGCGGTCGCCCCTGCGGTCATGCCTGTGGCCGCACCTGCCGTTGCAACGGTGGTTACTCCACCAAACCCGACCACATATCCGACAGAGCTGATGGAGACCCTTGTGGCAGGCCTCAAGGAGCACAGAAAAGCACTGCAAGAATGTCAACAGCACACACAGGCTCTGTCGGAGCAAGTTCGGCAGGCCCCCTGCTGCGCCCCAAGCCAGAGCCCGACTTTCACGCAATTGGCCGCCGTCCCGAAGCAGAACATCCCGGAACCTCTTCACTCGGTAGTAGTATCATCTGTGAATGTTCAGGACACTGGTGAAGAGGTTCTTGAGAAGCTTAGAGGATAGGATAAAAGATAGGATAAAAGAGGGTAGGTGACGCCACCCGACTAGCTATACGTATTTGCAGCTCCAGATAATTTAAATAAAATTAAATAGTTAATTACAATTATTCACTCTAAGTATTAGTTTATTATGTAACCAAAGTATTACTACGTGCGTGGAAGTGTTTTTAAACATTAATAACCATAA
The DNA here is from genome assembly GCA_037179545.1 of Sesamia inferens. Taxonomy (NCBI): domain Eukaryota; kingdom Metazoa; phylum Arthropoda; class Insecta; order Lepidoptera; family Noctuidae; genus Sesamia; species Sesamia inferens. Next base: position 22,136,265 of record CM073947.1, on the reverse strand, counting down.
ACACTGTTAAATGAAAAGTATAAATAACTGAACGGCAAAACGTAAAATGAAGTGATTAAAATTCATATCAGCTACGATCTAAACTAAAAAGTGTACATATAGTGTCAGAAAAGTGATCAATTACCTTACAAAAGTGATTAAATTTCACTAAACAGTGAACATAACGTGGAAAAATTCTTGAGATATGAATCATAATAACAGACTTTTTGTATTTAAAAAATCAAAATTCTTAGAAAGCATACCTTAATTTCGTCAAGAAAGTCAAATACTCCGTGGCTAAGTATTACACAAGTGAAGCTTAACGGTAGTACACGGTTGGGCGCGAGCTCGAATCCCAGTCACCACTTGTCTTTTTGTGTATATATTGATATTCATCCTGCTTAATTTTGACACATCTAAAAGTGAATATTATTATACTCTTTGGACTAACCCTATCACATTAACAAAAGTAATAATTGTGCACAACATTGCTAATTGAGTTTCAACAGAGGGCGCTAGGGTAGACACGCAATCTCGATAAGATGGATGAGCAATACAATAACATAACATATCGTAGACCCGGCAGAACGGCTTCACTAAATGACCTCACTAACATAACAAGTACTAGCGAGAAATCGTTACTTGATGCTACAATGATGAGTTTACCCGATAGCAGCCTACATGACCACACTGAGGTAATAAATAATCTGAGCGAACGAGTTAAAATGCTCACGGTAGAATTACAAAGCGCTCATCAAGAAATCGAAAATTTAAATTCGGAAAACTTTCGTCTTAAAACCGATCTCCAAAAGATGTTAAAGACTGTCAACACATACAAAAAAGTGTGTTCAACACCTGAGAGAAAAAGCCCAAAAACTCCAGTATCAGCACGTAAAATCAAGACTGTTTCAAATAACGAGTTAAAAACCCAAAATAACTACTTAAAAACCAGCTCATTTCAATCCCCGAGGGATTGCGACCAAAGATTGACCACTATGCATAATAAAGAGACTCAAACAGTTTGTTACTCCCATACGCAGACAGTAAACAAGCCGAATAAAGAATCTAGGTCGTTAATGAACAGCGATAAAAAATCTTCATATAGCGAATTTGCAGATAACATGGAAATTAAACGAAAACAAAAGAAGAAATTATGTATACTAAGTAGTTCCAAATCTAAGTGGTCCTTGTCCCTAACTGAAGACGTATTCTCGGATTACTTTAATTTCTGCAATTATGTATATCAGAACGGAACAACAAAGGAACTATTGGGAAACATAAAAAGCAAATTAAAAGATTTTACATTAAATGACTATTGCATAATCTTTATTGGTGAAAATGACATTAAAGCTGAAAGAAATCAAATAGACGTAATAAACATGATAAGAGAATCGCTAAAAAATGTGACCCATACTAATAAAATTATATGCTTACCGACATATATAGCAGGGGCACCCATATACAATTTTAAGGTCGATATGTTCAACAATCTCCTTTATTTGGACATACAAAATCATGACTACGCATACATGTTTGACAGTAACCGTGACCTATCGATAGAAATGTTATCTCAAACAACAGGTAAAATTAATAAAGCCGGAATGAAAAAGATATATGACTGTATTATGGAAAACATTATAGTTGATTGGTGCTCATTTGGTGAGATGGACAAAAACGAAATTAACTGTGAGAAACTCAAAACCATTACGGAAAATTCTCTGGAAATCGATAAAAGTCTCATAACACAGTTTTTTCTCTGAAAAGTATTTACATATTCTACATCAAAATATCGCAGGACTTCTAAATAAATCAGATGCATTATGTATTAACTTGGAAGAGCTCAGAGACAAGGACGGGCCTGTAGACGTTATATGTATATCTGAGCATTTTATGATGGCGGGACAAGAGATAAGCCTTAATCAACCTAATTATACTCTGGCCACGTCGTACAGCCGGAGCAATAGTAAAAGAGGAGGAACATGCATTATAGTGAAAAAGGGACACAAATTCAGGGAAATTTGCGAAATCAGCAGGTTCTGTCTGTCATGCATATTCGAGTGCTGTGCAGTCGAACTTACTAACTATAACATTGTTATTGTCTGTCTCTATAGAGTACCAAAACAAAATAACATGTATACATTTTTTAATAGGCTAGAAAAACTGCTTACCTATATTGCCAAATGTAATTATAAAAATGTTATAATTGCGGGTGACTTCAACATAGATGTTTTAAAGAGCAATAATATTACTTTAGATTTTGAATGTTTGTTGTTAAATTATAATCTAAAATTAGCATCGCATGAACCAACGCGATTTGCTAGTCAAACTTGTATTGACAATTTTGCACATAATTTCAATAAGGGTTGTAAAACCAAAACGTTAGAATTAGGTCTGTCTGACCATACAGCTCAGTTAATGAAAGTTCCTGTGAAACAAGTACCGACACTTAAGTTTTGGCGTTCAACTAAGCGAGATTATAGCAAAGATAATATACAGAAATTCAAAAAATGTATTAAAAGCCTATCTTTCTCACTTATTTATCATACTGATGACCCTAACATAGCTTATCAATATTTTATAGATGACTTTAAATTGTTTTATGACCTTTGTTTCCCACAAACTCAATTCTTAATAAAAGTCTATCAGACACCAAAATGGATGTCACGCGGAATCCAAGTTTGCAGCCGGAAGAAAAGGGACTTGCTATGGAATGCAAGACTAAAGCCTTCAAAAGAAAATAAATTGAAGTATGCAAACTATTGCAAATTATTTAAAAGAATCATATCATTGACGAAACGTGCACAAAATAATTATAAAATAAAAACTTCAAGTAATAAAAGTAAAACGGCATGGCGAATAATAAATAAAACTAGACTCAACCTACCAAAAGATTCTATTGATAGCATACAAGTTGATGATAACACAATAATTAATAATCCTACACAAATAGCAAATGCATTCAATAATTATTTTGTCGACAAAGTTATTCCCATTCCGGATGTTGGGAAGAATGTAACTTCATTAATTAATCACCGTGAAAAATCAATGTTTCTTGCACCATGTTCACCTAATCAGGTAAAACAAATAATAAAAACCCTGAAAAATACAAACAGTGTAGGACACGATGAATTCTGCACAAAAATTATAAAAAACAGTAAATGAAGCTATCTGTCATCACCTAAGCCACATAATTAATCTATCAATATCATCAGGTATATTTCCAAATGATCTCAAATTATCTATCATAAAACCTTTATTTAAAAAAGATAATAAACAGTTTATGAAAAATTACAGACCTATTTCGTTAATATCAATATTCTCAAAAATTTTTCGAAAAATATCTATATGGTGAAATTAATTCGTATCTTGAAAAAAATCGTATCTTGTGCACTGAACAAAAAGGTTTTCGACAAAATAAAACAATAAATATGGCAATTTATGAATTTATTCAAAATCTTATGTACCACGTTGATAAAACGACTCCCGTTTGTGCTGTATATTGTGATATGTCACAGGCATTCGATTATGTAGACCCTAATATATTAATCAGTAAACTTAATGCCTATGGTATTAGAGGTAATATGTTTTACATTTAATTGAATCATACTTAACAGATCGACAACAAGTAACAGTAATTACTAAAGTAAACCTTAAAACTAAAAGAGAAGAAATATACATCTCAAAGAAACATGCTGTAAAGTATGGTGTTCCCCAAGGTAGTGTCCTGGGGCCACTTCTGTTTATTATTTACATCAACGACTTACCATATGTAACGAACCAACCCATGACATTGTTTGCTGATGATAGCACTGTTACTATTGCATGTAAGGACGTAAATCAGTATAATCGTGACATAAATAACTCTTTGACATCTATAATTTCATGGTTAAATAATAATAATTTAAAAATTAATTTGACGAAAACAAATATAATGCATTTTTCACAAAGACTTCAAAATCCGTTAAACATACAATTGATACATGATGATTACATTGTAAAGGATACTCCTGCTACCCGTTTTCTCGGCTTAACTATAGATAGTCGACTTAATTGGAAAGAACATATTGACATATTATGTAAAAAAGTCAGTAGTCTATCTTATGCATTGTATAAACTTGCCCCCACTATTAATCTTGAAGCATTACTTACGGCATATTACGGCCTTGTTGAGTCTGTCCTCAGGTACGGCATTTGTTTTTGGGGTAATTCAACCAATAAGGATATGGTTTTTAAGATGCAAAAGCGATGCATACGTGCTATGTTCGGTATCCATAGTACCGACAGCTGTAAACCACTTTTTGTTAAGCACAAGCTCCTTACATTACCGTCACTGTATATCTTTGAAATAGCTTTATTTGTCCATAAAAACCTATATCTTTTTCCTCGCTTATCAGATATTGTAGAACGTAATCGCCGTGATAATAGCAGGCTCTGTGTTCCCTCTGCTAAAACAGCGCTAATGCGTAAAAGTGTCGTATGTAAGGCTCCAACTATATATAATAAAATTCCAAAACATGTAAAGCAATTAAATACAAACCAATTTTTTTTTTTTTTTTTTACGGACAAATCACACAGATTGAGCTAGCCCCAAAGTAAGTTCGAGACTTGTGTTATGGGATACTACCTCAACGATACTATATTTTATAATAGATACATATATAGATAAACATCCAAGACCCAGGCCAATCAGGAAAAGATCGTTTCCCATCATGACCTGGCCGGGGATCGAACCCGGGGCCTCCGCGTCGCAGTCAGGCGTGTTGACCGCTGCGCCACGGAGACCGCCGTAAAAAAAACCTTTAAAAAAATATTGATCGAAAAAGCTTATTATATATTGATGACTTTCTTAATGACAAATCTCTTTGACTGAACAGAATTATTCCTAACTTTATACTCAAATGCTAATATATTATATTTTATAAAGATGTTAATCATGTATCATGTTGTTATTGTAAATTCATTATTATATTGTTCGACTAATTAATGTAAATTAAAATTCATATTTGTAAGAGATGTAAGAGATAATGTATTTAAATTAATCTTATGAGCTTTAAATATTTTTTGTACACCAGTCATGGTCAAACATGTTGAAACGAACTAACCATTCCACCTGTAATGATCACAGCCATGTATTATTATCACCTACACATGTTTATGCAAATAAAAATTATCTTATCTTATCTTATCTCTTATCTTAGGACGGCGGTCGATGCCAGAAATGAGGGCATTAGGGTGGAGCGGCTGCGCAAGGCGAGGGACCAAAAAGTGGTGGTTGGCTTCAAGACCAGGGAGGAAATGACGAGGGTGACGGAAAGGATCCGAAGGGCGGGCAACCTGGTGGTGGAAGAGGTGAAGAATAAAGATCCTCTTGTCATCATCAGGGATGTCCTCTCCTGCCATACGGATACGGAGCTGCTGCAGTCTCTGCAGCGGCAAAACACCCATCTGATAGGAGACATACCTGCAGGGGAGCTGAGGTTGGGGGTGAAGTACCGTCGCAAGACGAGGAACCCCCTTATGTGCCACGTGATCCTGCAGGTGTCCCCTCCTGTGTGGCAGATGCTGACGTTGGCGGGTCGTGTGCACATTGACCTGCAACGGGTGCGAGTGCTGGACCAGTCACCGCTGGTACAGTGCACTCGCTGTCTGTGCTTTGGACACAGCCGGAAGCTGTGCACGAGGCCCGCCGACCTCTGCGTCCACTGTGGAGACCCCCACATGCAGGCGGACTGCCCGTCGCGGCTGGCATCGGAAACTCCAAGATGTCACAACTGCCTGACAGCCAAGATGAACAGAGTCGACCACAACGCCTTCGACAGCTCGTGCCCAGTTCGCACCAAGTGGGATGCATTGGCGCGTCTGTCGGTGGCGTACTGCTAACATGCTGCCAGCATCACATAGGTTTAAGAAATACAACGGTGTTCACGCCAGAGGAGAAAATTGTAATCAATTTCTTTTGAAATTGGCCCAATTGAAAACTGACTCCAAAATAACCACTTCCCAGCGTGTTAAAACTTGCATACCGTTGTGGTCTAAAGAACTCGCCGAAGTTAAAATAAGTAAAAAATTAGCACTTGTGAGTCTGTCTCAAACTAAACAAATATATATTAAAACAATAGGAAATATGTATGTAATAGGTAAAAATGAAAATAATTAGGATTAGAAATGATGACTATTTGATATATTATACTTAGATATTAGGTAATGTAATAAAATAATGATAAGTTATATATTATGAAATATTAAATTTTAGGTTATATAAAAGAAACTCTAAAAACTTATAAAACTAAAAAAATAATAATAATAATAATATATGCATATAAAAAGTTTATTTTTAAGATATGTTAAGAGGAAATTTATTTGAAGACTCATTAGTTTAGTTACTTATTAATGTCAAATATATAATACGCGCGGACAGAACAGACCGAATGACAAGGGCTCTGATCACGTCAGAGGAACACTAAGCAAAGGCAGGAGTGGGTTTTAGCCGGTAGGAGTCCGGCACTGCCCAGACTGGTTCATTAGTGAGGCAGTCTGGGCGTCCATGAGGATTTCCCACTCCTGCCAATAAAAAAAAAATAAAAAAAAAAAAAAAAAATAAAAAAAAAAACATAGTATGCATACATATTACTAGACGACACAAATAAAAAGAAATACCTACATTGTGATTTTATGAATGATTAATAAAAGTTATAAAATTAGTAGGAAAAACATTAATATAATCAAGATTCTATTTCTATGCTGCATTTGTATTATGATTACTCAATCATAAGCTTTTACACCAGCGTGTATATGAATTTATGCTGTGTTAAATTGATCTTATTACTAAAAGTACGTGAACATTTATCACACTAATAAGTGTGTGTACGCACATGCAGTGTTACTCTCCTTTCTACTAAAATAACGTTGATAAATATCACACTGATAAGGTTTTTCAACAGTGTGTTTACGCAAATAGGTTGTTAAATTACTATTTTTACTAAAATTACGTTGCCATATTTTACACTGATAGGGCTTCTCGTGAGTGTGTGTATGCACATGGATTGTTAAATGACTCTTTTTACTAAATTACGATGACATATTTCACACTGACAACGTTTTTAACCAGTGTGTGTACGCATATGGATTGTTAAATGGATCTTTTGACTAAAATTACGTTGACATATTTCACACTTATAAGGTTTTTCACCAGTGTGTGTACGCATATGTTTTGTTAAACTCCCCTTTTCACTAAAATTACGTTGACATATTTCACACTTATAAGATTTCTCGCCAGTGTGTGTACGCATATGCATTGTTAAATTACACTTTTCACTAAAATTACGTTGACATACTTCACATTTATAAGGCTTTTCACCAGTGTGTGTACGCGTATGTTTTGTTAAACTCCCCTTTACACTAAAATTACGTTGACATATTTCACATTTATAAGGTTTTTCACCAGTGTGTGTACGCATATGCAGTGTTAAACTCGCATTGCTACTCAAATAACGTTGACATATTTCACACTGATAACGTTTCTCACCAGTGTGTGTACGCATATGAATAGTTAATCTTTGCCTTTGTGTATACACACGCTGACAAATATGACACCTATACTCTTTTTTTACATTATTAGAACTATTCCGTATACATAAGTAAGGCTCTTTGAAATATGTGCCAGGCTTGGACGTCAATTTCTGAGTACTCCGGATAACCTTCGAGTCTGGATTATCTTTTATAGTTTGCTCGGCTGTTATTGCATCTTTTTCTTTTGTTTTTCGTGTGTCCTGTTTTGGTTCCCTCACAAAGGTGGCCTCTGTAAGTAAACCTAGAAAGTACACAATGGGAGATTTAAAGAATTGTCTTTTGAATTTGTTTGCGTCTCCGACGCACCGGGTGTGCTGCAGCTATCTACATCTCGTTACTGAGAGCTTGGAAAGTACGCAGGATAATATTCTGCTGTCTTAACTGGTGTTCTACGTGGCTATTTTAAATTAAATTTGAATATAGACGCTCTTAATTACATGTATATGTTGTGTGTACAATAATTATTGTTATCTGAAATAAACATATTTAATTGAATTTAACTATGATGGCATAAGTTTAATTCTGTGCACGATCTGGTAACATCATTTCTGTACCACAACGTTAGTTTAATCTATCCACCTATCTGGTGACAGGCTTTTGCCCGGTAAAGGCGACACAATGTAATCTAATAAAAAAAAAAACTTTAAACAGCACTATGGGTAGAACTCAAAATTACCCATTTAACCAATTACATACTTTAGGCCTATTAGGTAACACTAGCCACATCCTACCAGGTGAATCATTGGCTTGTCTGCTTAGCTATATAATTAACTAATACTTACTTATTGTCTCCGTAGCTCTTCTATTCTTCTTTGTTACTTCTTCGTCTTCGACTTCAAATTTACAGATAATTAAAGGGACATCATCTTCTAAATCTGTCTCAGAACAGTGTGGTGGTACATCTGCTACATCTAAACAACTATAGCCTAAATTTTCGGGTTCTAGCTCTGTAAGTAAACGAAACAATGAAGTGTATTATTTGTTCTATTTCACGATACAATGTGGTTATCAATACAAGGATTAAAACTTAACTCTGAAAATGGTTTGAAATAACACAAAACATTGTCTAGTCAATATAAAATCAAGTGAACAAATTATATTTCATTATATATTATCAGCTTTTTTTTATATATATTATAAACTAGCGCTTGACCGCAATCCCGCCTGATGGTAAGCAGTAATGCGATCGTTGATGGCAAAGCGAGCTAGTTTATTATAGTTCTTGCAATTTACGAGCGCGCGTGACTCTTGCTTGTAGTATGTTGTGTACATGCACAATGCGTTAGTGTGTGTGCCTGACGGAGCGTTCAGTAGCGAGCGGTCGCCCGCTCAGGTCACTTGTGCTTATTGTTTTCACGTCGCTATCCGCCACGAAGTACCGTCAGCATGTCAAATACCGATAAAAAGCGCAAAATTATTCGTAGTGAGGTGAGTTATTTAAATATGCATTTATAGCGTTAATTTAATATTAAACTTTTTGTATGGATCAACGACCATGAACATTGTATTATCTTTATTATTTGTAGGGTCGTGCAATTATCGCCCGAGTTTTTCATTTTCTTCAAGAAGAATATAATTTCATGAAGGCGAATAATAATGATAATTGTGATTTGAGTCCTTTGGCTAACGTAAGAAAACGAACCGCAGAAGCAACAGGGGTCAGTGAACGTACTGTAACTTCTATTTTTAAAGAAGAAAAAGAGATGAAAAAACGTATATAAAGCATCCTCCACAACTGGAGATTATCACTAAATATGAGTTTTAAAAATTATAAGAAGTGGCTAGAAGAGAAGCTTATGCCAAATTTGCCAGAAAGGGCAGTTATTGTGATGTATAACGCGTCCTATCATAACGCCCGCAGCAGTAAAATTCCTACGTCCAGTTCAAGGAAGAGCGATATGATAAAATGGCTAACTGATAACGGAATTTTATGTGACGAACGATTAAAAAAAATCGAACTCTATGATTTAATAAAAAATAATAAACATCGTTTCATAACATTCAAAATTGACGAAATAGTTAAAAGCAAGAATTTTGAAATATTACGTTTGCCGCCCTATCACCCTGAGTTGAACTGTATCGAGAATATCTGGGGAATTTTAAAAAATAAAATTGCAACTAAAACTATCGGGCAAAATATGACTATTTTACAAAATTTTATAAATGAGTGTTTGAACGATATCGACAATGATACCTGGCGTAACACTTGCAAGCATGTCGAAAAACTTGAAGAAGAATATAGAAAATATTTCGATTTGGACTTCGAGTTAATGATTAATGTAGAATCAACTGATAGCGACACTGAAGAGTTTGAAGATAGTGACACTTCTGACGATGAATAATAATTAATTTTAATAAAACTTACTATTAAAATATTTGTTTTATTATCATTGTTGGTTTCAAAGAAAAAATAATTTTAACATTGATTATTTGTATGCTAACCGTAGCGCGTCTACGCGCACGCACACATTTACACGTATACAGATACGACTTGAACACAACTAAGAGCCACGCGCGTTCGTGAATTGCAAGAACTATAAGAGCCTATTCAATCTAGCCTTGAAGACACTCAAATTGTAGTGTGACGGGAAAACCGCCGCCGGCAAATTGTTCCAGTCCCTCGATGTACGCGGTATAAAAGAAGAAGTGAAACGCTTCGTCCGGATCGTAGTGGTGTCAACAACGTAAGGGTGGAAAGTCGCCGTACGACGGGTCGTCCGATGGTGGAATGGAGATGGGGGAATTAAATCATGCAATTCCCTTGCACACTCGCCAGAATGCATCCTATAAAAGACCGAAAGGCTGGCTACTCTACGCCTGTTCTCCAGGTTTTGGCAGCTGATGTCTATATTAAATAACTTATAATAATAATTAATAATATAACCAACTACTTACTTATTATCTCCCTGGCTTTTCTTTCTTTCTTTGATACGTTTTCGTCTTCCACTTCAGTTTTATATTTAATTAAAGGTATATCATCTTCTAAGTCTGATTCATAACAGTGTGGCGGTATATCTGCCACATCAAGACAGCTATTGTCTAAATGTTCGGGTTCTAGCTCTGTAAGTAAACAATAAGTACCTGCGTAAGTTTCGACCCTGTGAGAATATTAGAATTAAAAGTAATCCTATGCATTAATCTTGGTGATAATAATCTATGTGTGCCAAATTACATCTAATTCCGTTCATTAATTTTGGTGTGTAAAAATGTAACAAACACATACATACACTCACAAACACGCTTTTATAATATAACACCAAGTTTCCACTTATTACTCTTATATTTATTATTTTTGAGAATCACACTTCCACACGCTGTCTACATCTGTGATTATTGTCCTATAGCAGGTATGATAGAAATTTACTACCTCTGCACCTTTTCTGTTTTTTTCTTGTCAGTTTCTATGTGTGTACTATCGGAGTAACTCCCGCTTGCCCACCTTACAGGCCTTATGGCCTTATTCATAAAATATGCTATGCAATTATTTGCATAGCATATTTTATGAATACAACCGTTCGACGTAAGTTCTTTAGAATATTGAATGTTGACAATAAGTAATGAGTTTCTTATGCCTTCTGTTTGTTTAAGAAAATGCTTTATTGGTAATTACATAAAAGGATTATATATTAAAAATAATGACTATCCCCCTTATTCATAAACGCTACTTAAAGTTAACTAATGATTAGCGATTCTATAACCATACATTTTTGACCTTTTAACGTCACCTAACTTTTTGGATGACAATTTATGGCCGGAAGGTATTGTTTTGCGTAGATATGTAGACTTCAGGAAAGGAGCTGATGAATCCCACAAGAGTATCAACAATGGATCAGAAAAGTAACAATAACATCTCTATCGCAAAACCCTGTACCCTTGTTACTTTCAATTGTAAATCGATGGCCAGATCGGTAGACTATGTCAGGTTACTGTGTCAAACATCTGACATAGTAGCATTGCAGGAAACATGGCTGCTGCCTCATGATGTTCCGTTTCTAGGCAGCATACACCCTTTATTCGACTTTGTGGGCAAGTCGGCGGTGGATACTTCGAAAGGTATTCTACGGGGTCGAGCGTATGGTGGAGTGGCAATGCTGTGGCGTAGGAGCGCCTACGACAGTGTAACGTAAGTGCAGTGCAAAAGTGTGAGTCTTGTTTCTATTAGAATAACAGTAGGCTGTAAATCGTTCTTAGTTTTTTTCAGTATACATGCCAACTGAGTCGATAGATAATCTTGCTGAATTTGTGGATTGTCTTAGTGAGATTAACGCAATTATAGAGAGCAGCGGTGTGGATGCAGTGGTTATCCTTGGTGACTTTAATGCGCATCCTAATGGATTATTCGGCAAAGAGCTACTGAGTTTTTCCACTGAAGTACAGTGGCGTTGCGCTGACGTTGGCGTACTTGGCAAAGATTCGGACACATACACGTACGTGAGTGATGCGCATGGTACTACAAGTTGGTTAGACCACTGTGTTGTGACTGATACGGCGTGGAGCTCAGTTAAGGACATTAGCGTAATGTATGACGTGAGTTGGTCGGACCATTTACCAATGGTTATAACATGCGATATAAGCATAATAAGGTCTAAACTTATGGTTGAAGTACCAAAGTGCAACAAGGTAATTCGGGGAAACAGAGACTTGCTACAAATTGAGTATTTTGGTAAATTTTGTAACGTTAAGTTAAGAGATTTTGATTTTCCGGTGGAATTTACTAAGTGTTGTGATAATCTGTGTGGTAATAGAGGACATCGTAAAATCATAGATAATTTATATAAGGAGATTATGGGTATTTTGTGTGAGGGTGCAGTTTCGTGTTATAATAGGGTAGTACGGCGCAAAAAAGGTTACGTAACTGGCTGGAATAAATACGTAAAGAATGCACACGGGAGGACTCGGCTTGATTTTCAAAACTGGTCTTTATATGGTAGACCTAAAGGTGGTTTACTATATGACAAGATGGTTGAAAGTAGAAAGAATTTTAAGACTCAGTTAAAATGGTGTCAAAGTAACGAAGAACAAACTAAAATGAATATCATTGCTAGTCATCACGAAGCAAAAAAATTCAGTAGTTTCTGGAAAGCCACAAACAAATTGAATCCCAGGTTGAGCTTGCCCGTGAGTATTGATGGTGTCAGTGAACCCCATGAGATTGCTAACCTATTCAGTGTGGCTTTTAAGGTGGATTCCCCTCTGCGTCCTTCGTCTGGTGGGTCGGAGGTGTTAGGGGGGGGCTAGTGATGTGAAGTCGCCAGGTCATGACGGCTTGAGCGTAGAACATTTACGCTATGCAGGTAAGCACTTACCACGCGTCCTGGCAATGTTATTTAATTTTTGTGTGAGTCACTCTTATCTTCCGGCTGACCTGGTGAAAACAATTGTAGTACCCATAGTTAAAAATAAGACCGGAGATGCGAGTGACAAGAGCAATTATAGGCCTATATCCTTGGCTACTATTATTGCGAAGGTGTTGGACAGTTTGATTGACCGGCAGCTGGATAAGCATTTATCGTCACATGATGCCCCGTTTGGGTTTAACCCGCATTTGTCCACGGAAACAGCTATTCTCCGTCTCAAACAAACTGTTCAATACTACGCTGGTAGGAAGACTCCGGTCTATGCATGTTTTCTGGACCTCTCCAGGGCTTTCGACCTGGTGTCTTACGATTGCCTATGGAGGAAGCTGTCTGACACTGGCCTGCCTAGGGATCTCATGGAGGTGCTTAAGTATTGGTATAACAACCAATACAATCACGTTAAGTGGGCGGGTGTCCTGGCGGATGCATATAGGTTGGACTGCGGGGTGAGCCAGGGGGGACTCAGCTCGCCTAAGCTTTTTAACCTGTATGTTAATCAGCTAATCTGTGAGCTTAGCAACACCAATATTGGTTGTTTCATTGATGGGCATTGTGCCAATAATATCAGCTACGCAGATGATATGGTGTTGCTGAGCCCATCTATCGGCGCACTTACAAGGCTGATTCGTATTTGTGAGGAGTATGCGGTGGCCCACGGTCTCAGGTACAACGCTGTCAAGAGCGAACTCCTGGTTTTTAAAGCGGAGAACAAAGGTTATGACTCGGTCCCACCTGTTACCTTAGGGGACGCTCCGCTTACCAGAGTAACGAAGTTTAAGTACCTGGGACATTGGGTCACTGATAGTCTATCTGACGATTTAGACTTGGAGAGGGAACGCAGGGCAGTTAGTGTAATATGCTGGCTCGTAGGTTTTAGCGTTGTACGAGGGAGGTCAAACTTACGCTTTTTAGAGCATATTGCCAATCTCTGTACACATGTGCCCTATGGGTCAATTATACAAAAAGTACGTATAATGCTCTGCGTATCCAGTACAATAACGCCTTCAGGGTTATGTTGGGGCTACCGCGATTTTGCAGCGCGTCGGGGATGTTCGCAGAGGCGGGTGTGCCTGATTTTTATGCACTAATCCGTACACGCATAGCATCCTTGATGCGGCGAGTACGCGATAGCTCCAACAGCCTAGTCTCTGTGATAGCCGGCAGGATGGACAGCCCAATAATGTGGCACTGGAAGACGATGCATCGAGCGTCATACTGTTACGTGGACTGAATAGTTTTAAGTTTAATTTTATTTTAACTGTTTTAATTTAAATGCATACCTACATTAATTCCAATTTTGATTTAAATTAAATTGTAATTCATAATTCTTTGACATTTTATTAATTTAAATTTTATTGTATTGCAATTCATAATTCTTTGACATTTTATATTTTTATTTTAGATTCATGGAGCAGTTTCATTTTATTTTAATTTTATTGTTAAATTTAAATTTTGTACTTTAATTGTAATTCTGTTTTAATTTTGATTTTATTTTACTGATTAACTTCTACAATTTTGATTTTAATTTTGGATGAATCTTTTATGTTGTTGCTATTTTAACAAAACTTCTACAATTTTGATTTTAATTTTGGATGAATCTTTTTATGTTGTTGCTATTTTATATGCAATTTCTATGGACCATGGTCTGACAATAAAATTTATTATTATTATACTCAAGATAACTCTTTTTTTTTTCTTTTTTTCTTAAATTTCGGTTTTACACTGAAATGACGGGCCTAAACCAAGTGCATTTCAGGTGGGGAATCTTGGTTGGAGATTTCTTCTTGCAAAAACTTCCTAACAATGCGGCATGTATTTAGAATGGCAGCTTTTTGCATACTGATGTAAAGATATTTTGGTAAACCTAATAGTTGTATTCCGTGGTGTAGATATTTAGGTATAACTCCTGTACTAGAGAGCACCAACGGCACAATATATACTTTGTTCATCTTCCAGATTCGTGTAATTTCTTCCTTTAGTTCCGTATATTTGTGTATTTTTTCGGTTATCGTTTTCTGTAAGTTATGGGTATTGGGTACGGCTATGTCTATTAGGTACACTACTTTGTCTACTTTATCGATCATACTGATATCCGGTCTATTATTGTGCACAGTTTTATCAGTTAAAATTGCACTGTCAAAGTATATCTTGTGTGTGGAACTCTCTAGCACCGGTTTAGGGACATATTGATAGTAAGGTATAAGTGGTTGTGGTATAAGTTTGTGTTTTGCCGAGAGCTGTTGGTGAATAATGTTTGCGACCTGATTGTGCCTATGAGTATAATCGGTGTGAGTGAGTGTTGGACAAGCGCTGGTAATATGTTGGAAAGTCTCGGGCTGGCGGTGACATTTTCTGCATTTATCGTTCTGGATATTGGGGTCTTTCAGTATATATTTCCTGTAATTTTTTGTATTTATGACCTGGTCTTGAATAGCATTATTATTTTATCATTTTATCGCGGTACCATAATCTAATTACTATCCTAATTACACAAAAAATAATTAAGTAATAAAACAATAGGTAAGCGTCTTTTCCACAAAAACATTTACAAAAATTGTATTCGACGAAGTTATGCACACAGCCGGTAATAAGCGTGTCAAGGACACGATTTCGGCTGGGGCACTAACGAACAAAAAATAAATATTTAATGATTTGCGGAAACACGGGGTGAACCGGGAGGGGGGAGGGGCCGAGGGGAGGTGGTGTCGCTTGCGCCGATCGCCGACAAAGAGAATATCTACATATCTATCTCTTTTCGTTTCTTTCATGTACTTATTCATTTTAATTTCATTGATGAAATGTGACTTGACCCCGGCAAATGACCGCTGCCGACAATTCTCTAAATAGAAGTTGCTCTAAATGGTAATTAAATGGTAGTTTCTAAAAATTTAAGTAACTTCGTTAATAATAACATTTTATGAAAATAAAATCTCTTCATGAAGCCAAAATGTTACAAAGTATATGTGTTTTCAGTAAATGTCGCCATTATCGCGGCACGTTGTAGATGATACGAACACCGAAGACATTAAGTTATAAAATTAATGAAAATGGAGAAAGAATACCGCCCTGTGGAACACCAGCATCCAGGTCACACCAACTCGATGAGCTCTCATCGACGCGAACCGACTGCCGACGTCCCCGGAGATAAGGGGAGAACCATTCCAGTACCTCGGACGAAACCATAAGGCGAGAGAATAGCAAGGAGAATATCGTGGCTAACGGCGTTAAAGGCATTCGGCAAAACGGTAACTTTGGTATCCTCCATAGGCTCTCTAATGTCACTTTAAGGAGAGCGGAGGCTGTGCCCAGATCTGAAATCAGACTGTGAGGGACTGATGAGGCTATTCCGATAAATAAACCCAGAAAACTGCTTATGTACGCAGGCCTCAAGCACTTTAGACAGGAATGGGAGAATAGAAATGGGATGAAAGTGACTGGGTTGAAATTGTATAGAATCGAGAGAATAGTTAAAGATGTGGGTGATCGGAGGGAGAAGGCAATCAAGAATCCAAACAACCATACTTAACGGATGATGCCATCACATCCCACGGCCTTGGATTTTATTGACAAGATATTTTTTTTTAATTCTACGGTCACTGGAGAGAAGTGAAATGCTTCTATAGGGGACTCGATAGGCCAGCAATGAAATCAACCGTTTGAGCCAAAATTGGGGATCCAATGGACTTGTAGTTCTGAATTGACGATTGATATCATCAAGGCCAATTGAATTAGGAAAATCCACATGCCGTGGCCTGCCGATACCAAGAGTGCCAAGGAACTTCCAGATATCAGCAGGTGAAGAAGAAGATATATTATTGAGAATATGACGGCGTTTAGCGTTGCGTATCATCTGGTTACAGCTATTTCTAGCGGCTTTGTAAGAGTTCCGATTCACATCACAGCGATCCTTTCTAAATTTCCGAAAGGCCCGATCCGTACGCCTCATCGTCATTCGAACCCCTGTCGTGATCCAGGGAGCAGGAGGACGTCGAAGTTTAATCCGCTTGACAGGAGCATGCTTGTCGTAGAGTGAAAGGACCGCCTGTTCAAAAATATGCAGCTTATCGTCAACCGTTGGCGTCATAGCCAGGTGTTCCCAATTAAGGTCTGACGTATCCTGAGGAAGCCTCTCAATGATGGACATTGCGCGATTGGACAGCGCGCAGAACACCGCATGCGCAGAACTTTTGGGATGGGTTTAGGTGGCCTTAGGACATAAGATAGGTAAATGAGGTCATGATGGGAAAAACTAGGTGCGGGATACTGACCATCAAAGGGAAGAAGGGAGGGTTCAGACGTTATAATTAAATCGAGCCAAGTGTCATCACCTGAGATATTGAAATGAGTTGGTTGAAGTGAAAGGACATGAAGACTAACGGACTCAATGATATGAAGGAGTTTACGGGATCGGGCAGAGTGATGGGTAAGGTCAGTGTTGAAATCGCCCATGATGACGCAGTGTGCATACTCAGAACTTACTAACTCAAGCGCCAATTCAAGATCGGAAAAATAGTCTACGACGGGCGGACAATAGACAACACCAAGTAGAGTCTTGACGCCTCTGACATAGACCTCCAAAAAGAGGTACTCGGCGGAAGCACTGTAATGTGGTGGTGATGAGGCAATGATTTTAAAAAGAAAATCACGACGAAGATAAATAGCTACACCACCACCCCTTCCAATTCTATCATTGCGAATAAAAGTTAAACCTGGGAGAGAGTAGGAGGTAGAGAGAAGAGGAGGCTTTAGCCAACTCTCATATATCAGAATGGATTCGTGTAAGAAAACGTGTCCAACAAATCACTATAATGACTTGGGACACTCTGCGCGTTAATGTGGCAAACATTGATTAGATACATAGATGATAGATAACACATTTATTTGATGCAACAAAAAAAGGCACAATACAGGTAAGACAGGAAAAAAAATACGCCAAGTGTGTCAGTCAAGGAGCTGAAACTAGCATTAGCGGATGAACCAGACAAATTAATAGCAGAGTGAAAAGAATCATTGTCAGATAATATAATTTATATACTAATACTAGCTGACCGGCAAACGTTGTTTTGCCATATAAATAATTTCCTAGAAAAAAAAAAAAAAAGATGTTGGCCGATTCTCATAGATACCGGATAAGCACACAAAATTTCATCAAAATCGGTCGAGCCGTTTCGGAGGAGTTTAAGTTCGAACACCGTGACACGAGAATTTTATATATTAGAAGATATTACGACTTTAAAACTAATTACACACATCAAAAGTGTCTAGAGATCAACATATATTTTTGCAATAACTTTTCTCCTGATTGATATTAATTAAAATTTTCTTTAAGGATTCATCAAAAACAGTGTTTTCGTTTGTCACAGTAACGATAAACCAAGTCACCTTTGCATTAATAAAGAAATTTGCCATTTTCCTAATAAAGGGATATTTGACATTTGAACCACTAACACAAAAGTTCGAAAAAAAGACTGAAATAACAGTTTTCTCTAAAATTTTATTGGGTAACTTAAACAATTAATAATCCGTGTTTCTACCGCGAACACTAACAACACAAGAACATCGGTTTGGCATACTCAAAATGAGTTCATCCAAATCACGCTGTGGAATGGCCGCCCATGTTCGTTGCAACAACAAAAAAAGGTCTTCTTGCGACTGGATACCCTCCATATTCGGCAGAGCTCTTCTCTGTAGCATATCCCATGCATGCTCAATCGGGTTCAAGTCTGGCGACTGAGCAGGCCAGGGCAGGACATTGATGTTAGCTGCGGCGAGAGTCTGTCTTACAGCTCTTGCGGTGTGCGGTCGTGCATTATCATGCATTAACTGAAATAAGGGACCGATTTGCACTTGTAGAGGAACGATGACGTCTGATACAATCGTCTCAGCATAAATTTGAGCGTTGAGGTTGCCTCTGATCCAAATCAACTCAGTTCTTCCGCCGATCCAAATACCCGCCCATACCATGATGGTTCCACCACTATAAGGATGGACTTCCTGGCAGGATTTTAATCGCTGTTGGCGTCCAGGGGTTCTCCAGTGTCGTATACGTCTTGTATCCGGTCTCATACCAAAACGAGACTCATCAGAAAAGCACACGAAACGCCATTGTTCTTCTGCCCAATTTCTGTGTTCAAGAGCCCATTGATATCGAATCCTACGATTGTGCATTGCTATAGGTGGTACCCGTAGCGGTCTTCGGGAATGAAGGTTCACTTCATGCAAGTGGTTTCTGACTGTTTGGTCGCTAATTAAGTTCCCTGAAGAGTGATGAAGCCTCACGGCTAACATCATGGCGGTTATTGTTGGAGCTCTTCGAGTTAAGATTTGAATGTATCGGTCTTGTCTCCGTGTGGTGCAGCGATACCGTCCTCCATGGCGCTCAGCCACGGTACCAGTGCTTCGGTAACGTGTCCAAAGTCGACTGATAACACTCTGACTTGTATTCAGAGCTAAAGCCACAGTACGTTGCCGGGAACCAGGTTCTATCATTCCCACGGCTCTGAGCATTTCTTCCCTGCTTAAATGACGTCGCCGCTCCATAATAACCTTGGTTTTAATCAGTAGTAGGGAAATAGTAGCACTAATAATGTCTTCAATGCGTTGTGTGTTTTTATAGGGAAAATATTGACAGCTTATTTTCATCTTTTACTCGAATTTGATTCACAGTTCCTGATTCAAATTATGAAATGCACCAAAAAGGATCCATATAAATTTATAAAATCATAAATTTATTACAAAGCCACATCTCAATCTCAAGAAATCCGCATAAAAATGCTTGATCCCTAGACACTTTTGATGTGTGTATGTACAATTATATTATAATACTAGCTGACCCGGCGAACTTTGTTCCGCCTTAAAGGCAATAAATATCACATGATCACATTTTTACTTTTTCAATTAGGAACATTGTAAATAAAAAAAAATATTATTACTTCTAATTGAAATCAGTTCCTAATTGAAAAAGTAAAAAATCCATGATTTTTTTATTTGTCATTTATTTATTGTAGCACATTGTGAAAGAAATTATGAATTTCTACCTTTGCTTCGTAAATTATCTAGCTGTTGATCTCTGAGATGTCGTGGTGGCCTAGTGGTTAAAACACCAGCCTCGCTTGTATGAGTGCGCGGGTTCGATTCCAGGTCAGGCAAGTATCGATGTAACTTTTCTAAAGTGATATGTACTCTCTAGGTATATCTAGGACACCAATGACTGAAGGTGAAGGCAAACATCTTGAGGAAACCTGGACTTTATAAGTCTGAAATCGCCACCCCGCATTGAGAAAGCGTGGTGATTACGCTTAATCCTTCTCTGCATGAGAGGAGACCGGTCTCCAGCAGTGGGACGATAAAAAGATTGATGATGATGATGATGATCTCTGAGGTTTTCGATTGCCCGATTTCGCATTGTCAACGGAACAGTTTCACGGACTGCCGCCTCCCTTTGCTCTTGTGAGTGAGAAGCACGAAGTCGAGTCATACTAAAACGGCGCTCTGCACGTGCAATTTCTTGCTCTTCTTCTTCAGTGCTTTCATTCAGAATGTTTCGATTTACTCTTGCATTACCGCTTTGTCGAGAAAGATTTGAAGGTCTTGGTCACGGCATGATATTTTTATTGATGATAAATGGCACAGCAATACAATATTAGAAATTTTGAAATTGAAGTTGGCTTCGTGGTTTTTTATTAGAAACTTTAAACCAGCAGAGAGTATTTATATTCTTTGCTTTAAACGATTGCTTCAACCGGTTAGACTTTTTTTTAAATATGCTCAGCTGTCATTTGCTTTTTGTTATACCATTTTTGATATATGAATTTCTGACTTACATTTTGAATGAGTTGGATTGTTATTCCATGTCAGTTGCGTTTTGTTACACCATGTCTTATGTCACGTCACACGGGAACGACGGGGACGGGTTCTTAGCTACCTCCCACCAATATTCAGCTAAATCGGTTCAGCCGTTCTTGAGTTATATATAAATAGTGAATAAGCAACTGAATCGATTCCAATAATGTTTACACCATGTTATATTTTGTCCCAAACACATTTAGAAATTGTTGCAGTGTAGTCACCGAGCGCGTCACGCAGCTTACGTACGATACATCATAGTATTGCGCGCGCGCAACAGCTGACCCTAGAAGTCAACGCACCGCGCTCGCTCGCCCGCGGATCTTTGACCATATTTTTGTTGGGACAACCAAGTAGAGTAGCAAGCTTATAACTTTGTGGTTTTTCATTATATCTTTTTGAAATTTTGTACATAATATTATTAACTTAAAAATACTGGACACGTGTTTCCTACTTTGTGGAAGTGCAAGGTACCAGGGTAGCACAAAAGTTTAGAAGAAGTCGAAACAATAAACCTCATTTTCATCATTATCAAATAATCGTAATACATGAAAGAAGGTTTATTGTGCATATTTTTTGACGTGTAAGGTACCAGGGTAGCATAAAAGTGTAGGAGAAATCGAAACAATAAAAAAACTCATTCATCATTATCAAATCACCATAATTAATACATGAAAGAGGTTTTATTGTGCATAGTTTGTGGACGTGTAAGGTAACAGGGTAGCACAAAACTGTAGGAGAAGTCGAAACAATAAACCTCATTCATTCATCATTATCAAATAATTGTAATACATGAAAGAAGGTTTATTGTGCATATTTTTTGACGTGCAAGGTACCAGGGTAGCATAAACGTGTAGGAGAAATCGAAACAATAAAAAAACTCATTCATCATTATCAAATCACCATAATACATGAAAGAGGTTTTATTGTGCATAGTTTGTGGACATGCAAAGTACCAGGGTATCACAAAACTGTAGGAGAAGTTGAAACAATAAACCTCATTCATTCATCATTATCAAATAATCATAATACATGAAAGAAGGTTTATTGTGCATATTTTTTTGACGTGGAAGGTACCAGGGTAGCACAAAAGCGTAGGAGAAATCGAAACAATAAAAAACTCATTCATCATTCAAATCACCATAATTAATACATGAAAGAGGTTTTATTGTGCATAGTTTGTGGACTTGCAAGGTAACAAACAGGGTAGCACAAAACTGTAGGAGAAGTCGAAACAATAAACCTCATTCATTCATCATTATCAAATAATCATAATTACATCAAAGAAGGTTTATTCTGCATATTTTTTTGACGTGGAAGGTACCGGGGTATCACAAAACTGTAGGAGAAGTCGAAACAATAAACGTCATTCATTCATCATTATCAAATAATCATAATACATGAAAGAAGGTTTATTGTGCATATTTTTTTGACGTTCAAGGTACCAGGGTAACATAAAAGCGTGGGAGAAGTCGAAACAAAGAAGCTCATTTATTCCCACAGGAACGACGGGGAGCGGCATAGAAAGTATCCTATGTCCTTCTCCCAGTTCTTAGCTACCTCCTTACCAATTTTTAGCCAATTTGGTATAGCCGTTCTTCAGTTATAAATGATGTAACTGACACGACTTTCTTTTATATATATAGATACATAAGACTAACATTATATGGCGTTCACTATTGACATGATTAGCTTATAGTAAGTTACGACTGACGGCTAACGACTTCAAAATTAGAAGACAGACATCGAAAACGACTTCGATCTATAAAAATTGACGTGGCACGGCGTGGTGTTTAATAGTATACAATATGTAAAGAAAACCCTGTCCGATCCGTGGAGGTAATGTTAGGTATCGATAACAGATTCTACTAATGGATACAATTAACTTAACTTAAAAAAAAAGATCCCCCTAAAAAATAAATATTATTTTGCAAAAAAAGGTAACTTTATACATTTGCGGTAAGCAACTCTTCCGGGGGCGGCGGGGGACAGGGCGCGCGGCACTTGGTCGCATCGCTATTCGCTCATAATAATACCGGAGTTGTCACTTTTTTTAAAATTACCAAATTTCGAGGAAGTTGGAATTAATTCGCGGGAAAAAAAGATTATTTCAAAATTCATCAGTATCGTTTCTATGATGATTACGTAAAATTTTATATTATACTAGCTGACCCGGCAAACGTTGTTTTGCCATATAAATAATAAAAAAAAATTAGGGGTGGACTACCCCTAACACATATTGTGGATCGATCCGCATTGGCTAATGTCACGATGACTTCATACGCGCATCAGCACTTGTTGTTGTTCCATGTGTTCTCAGGAGTTTTATCGATGTATTTGTACAACCCGGTACAGCACATCAGTTGTAAAGCATTTTGTTAGATAAACAACAACAAATAACAGATAAATAAAAACACCACTGCGGAACCGAAAATCGTTTATATCCTTGTGACGTCACTTACAAGGCGCGACGCCATATTGCTGAATAAAGCATTTCGGCGGCTTATTTGAATTTTTATTTGCATGTTCCTTACGAAATACGTATTTAGAAAAAAAAAAAAAAAACTTTTGGTGAACTTAATCGCAACCAAGTAATAAGATAGAAATTATAATTTTTTTTTTTTTTTTTTTTTTATTAATGTATAAACCAGCGCTTGACCGCAATCCTGCCTGATGGTAAGCAGTGACGCAATCGTTGATGGTAAAGCGCACTAGTTTATTAAGAGCCTATTCACTCTAGCCTTGAAGACACTCAAATTGTAGTCCGACGGAAACACCGCCGCCGGCAGATTGTTCCAGTCCCTCGATGTACGCGGTATAAAGGAGGAGGCGAAACGCTTCGTCCGGATCGTAGAGGTGTTAACAACATAAGGGTGGAAACTCGCCGTACGACGGGTCGTCCGATGGTGGAACGGGGATGGGGGAATTAAATCGTGCAATTCCCTCGCACATAAATCTGTCAAATAGCCTATTATTATATTAAAACCAAAAGCTAACAATACCGTCACTTTGATATTCCTCCATTGGCTCAATACCATCATCTAGTCCGTCACTAACAGCTGATAATTCTTCTTTGATAGCAGTATTTCCTGTTTCACAGTCATCATCTATACTTATGTGGAATATTGGTGAAGTAATAAGCCCACTACAAAACTCTAATCGGGCTTGATTTATTAAAGGATTGAGCTGTAAAAAGACAAAGAAAGATCAGAAGGTTGTGTGTTCAAATCAGGTCAGGATCACCATTATAGTAACGTTATGAGCAACAGGGTGTAGAGCTCCCTCATCCTAAATAGAAAAGGGAGAACTCTACAACCAGATAGGTGCTAGCCATGCCACTATACATTACAGCAAAGTACATACATGTAACTTATTATGTACAAAGTACTCAGTAAATTATAAGTATATAATAGTTGTATGTATAATAATTTTATGCTTATATTTGACAAAAGCTTTTATATTGCTATACAACATGCAATGGTTTAAAAATCAAACACGGTATAAGCTTGAGAGGAACCACTTTCACATTATACAGTATAAATTATAAGAATAAATGGCTGTTAAAGAATATCTTACCTCATATTTGTCACTCATATTATGAGCAAAAAGCTCTTCGGCTTTCAGACATTGTTGCAGTAATCGGTGACATTGCTTTAATTTAGCAAAGCAGAAGACACAAGCTAGTAGCGGTCTAATATCTTCAGTTACAAACTGCAACAACATTTGACATGTATCTACTATTTTGATTTTATTATTTATTTATCATTTATACAAAAGAATAAGGATTATTCATATTAAACAGCTACCAAATATCATTAAGGTATAAACTTGTGCTATCATGAGTCTATCTCAATATCCAACTATACAATGGAGCATGTTATATAGAGATTATATTTTTATGTGTAATATATAAGGTAGACATGATAGTGTCTCCATTTAATGTAACCAGTAGTTTGCTCAACATTCTCATTGTTGGCACACTGTGTACGAGGACTATTCTTAGAAACTAGCAGTTTCTAAAGATGTTTAATTTTGGGCCACCACTATGTACGCTATATAAATAAAAAGGAAAAAATAAAAGAATTTCATAAAAATACTACTAAATTAAATTGAATAAAAATACAAGTATATATAATTAATTATTTGAAATGTTTTTAGTGAGATGACATTTGATTGGCGACTTTGACAGTTCCATTTTGCTGTTGTGTTCGTGTCGAGTGCTGATTGAGTTGATTGTGTTTATTTAATGAGCCGTATGTTCAGAATTCATGTTCTGTTTTTTCCGCAGTCATATACATGACACGTAAATCAAATGTCACTGTCAAAATCTTATTTCGCTTATTGCTGACCACCATATTTATTAGTGGTTGTGTTGCACTCCTTGGCAGAGTTAAATTGAATCTGTATAAAAACTAAGCCAAAATATAGGAATAAACATTAAAAACAGTTAACTATAGCGTAACTATACCTAGCATTAAGTGTACAATGTACTGGCCCAGGCTCCATACATTTCTGAAACATCTCCTTTAATAAACATAGTAATAAATTAAAGTTAAAGAAAAACCATGTGACTTAATTAATGGACACATGTAATACAAGTCTCCCCCGTATAATTTGTTAAAGTGTTGCTAAGTTTAATTTAAAACATTTACTTTTCCAAAACTGAATACAATTTTTCACTTAGAACAAGATACACTGGTTACAAACACATACATTCCTTGAAATGAGAATCTTTTGAATTTAGACAACACAGTTTGTGTAATAGCTTAGTGGCCCTTGTTCACTGCATGTCACAGGTGGGAATTGAACCCATACAGAACAAAATTGTATAGCCAACAGGTAGTGTTCTGGGTCTATTTGAGTATGTGAGTGTAAATGTTTGTAACTACAAACCACTATTTAATACTTCTATAAAATATAAATACCATAAA
Organism: Sesamia inferens; assembly: GCA_037179545.1. Lineage (NCBI taxonomy): Eukaryota > Metazoa > Arthropoda > Insecta > Lepidoptera > Noctuidae > Sesamia > Sesamia inferens. Next base: position 22,110,584 of record CM073947.1, on the reverse strand, counting down.
ATTATAAATGACTATTCGATAATGATACCATTTTAATTATTACTTGTTTTTTCCTCAACAAGAGAGCTTTCATTCTCTCTACTATAACAAAAATTAAACAAAACACTTTGCTGTGCCCGACAGGGTCCATAATTGTTTCTATACTATTCTATATGAACTATTATGTAACATTATGGAATGCAATAAAGTATTGAGTAATTAGACCCTCAGTAAAGTGGGCAAAATTAAAGGGTTCAAGTAAAACTGTGTGCAACAGTGGGCAATATTAAAAAAAATTAAAGAGTACAAGTAAAACTGTGATACAGCATGATAACTGAATAGAGCTGGTGTTAATGGGTTTCAATTGGGTAACTAAGTCATGTAGTTTCTTGCTTAACTTTTGTTTATTATCTAAACAAATGGAGTCATTAAGAGGAGTTAACTACCCAAGAAAAGACAGTTCTAGAGCTGTCTTAAAGTTGGTACACTGGTGTTAAACTATCAACATTATTGGTCCCTATGAACATAACAACTCTAAAAATAATAACTTACTGGAATATTAGTCAGCGTCCCGTATAGTTTATGCAAGTTTCTGCTGGCCACTATACACAGGCGGACATTCTCCGCTGAACATATCCTACACATTGGTAGTCTATCCATATTTTAGTTCAGAAAGTATCGGATACGGTTTTTTCTCTGCTTTGAAAACTCAACCGACGTCGATTATTCTGCCAGCGTCTTGTAGGGGGTTATTAAATGAACTAAGTTTTTATATTATAAGAGTAACACTATTGTTTTGAAAGAAAAACGTTTCACTACTAATAACACCCGGCTTATGTTTTATTCACGTTCAAGCAGCTAGAGTCGAGTAGTACTGACTGTAGTAGAGACTGTCTACGACCGAAGTAAGAAGGCGTATATGTAGTAGTATATAAGTATATGAGTATCGTTTAATTTATTATATATCGTACGGCACAAAAAACCAAGAAATTTACTATTAATTCTTGATTAATGATAATGGCCTTTTTTTTTTTGTTTTAATTTATTTCTGACGTGGATTCAAAGTCCTTCAGCCGTATACATATAATATAAAACTTAATAGATAATGGCCTTTGTGGGCAGTGTTGCCAACTGTGATTTTGAAAAAGGCGTAGACCTGTCGAGAAAATTACGTAGATTTAGTAAAAATGACTTACTAAAAGTTCGTAGATCTACGTATTTTTTTTTTCAAGGTAAAATGAAGAAGTTTGGGTAGGTGAAATTAAATAAAACGAGTATTTTGATAGGTATACCATCACCTTGTTACGTATCGGTACCAACACATGTCCCCTCAACGTGACCAGCACCTTGTCACGAGGCCCAAATCAGCCGAATCAGGATATTATACCTATTTTCATGCAACTGAAGCTATGCGGAGTATTACAACATCCCAACGGCTGAGTCGTCTCCTCGTGTCGCCGCCTCGTGCCCAGCCGCGAATCGCTAAATCATCAATCACCTCATTAGACGTAAACCCAAAGCACATATATAGAGGAATCCCGACAGATGCAGCGGCTGTAGATATTAGGCATTAGACATAATGTAGGATAGTAGAGTGTAGCATTGTCGTCCTAACTTCGGACGCATTCGCACTTAGGTTAAGTAGATTTAGGAGTTACCAAGTAATCTTAACTATAATAAATGTAGTATAAGTGATTATAGTTTCCATTTGCACCCTCCGTCGTGGCCGAAAATGTAATTGGCGCAGCCGGTAGGATACTCGCGGGACGGTTCGCGAGCGCGTTAAAATTATCTAATATCGATATTTGTGAGCGCGAGCAACCCGGGTCGCTATCAAGCACCGTACGAGTATCCAGAATCTACGTGAAGCCACAGCAGAGGATATCCACACATCGATAGCGTAATTGGAATCAAAAATCATCCAACGTTAGAAAAAAAGAAAGAAAATACAGCAATATATTATAATTAGAATAATTTAGATACGAGAGACTTTTGAATGTAACCAATTACAAGCTAGCTGCAATATACACAAGGCAATCCCAGAAGCGAGGAGGAGCATGTATCCTTATCAAAAACTGTCTTAAACACAAAGAGCTCTTAGGTATATCACAGCATTCTATACCTAACGTCATTGAATGCTGTGGTATAGAATTGACTTATCAGAATTTAATTGTTATGTGTGTTTATAGGCCACCGAAGTCAAACAATATAAATGTTTTTTATGAAAAATTGGGCATTATTATGAATATGTTAAGTATCAAACAAGATAAAAAAATTGTTATGTGTGGGGACTTCAACATAGATACATTAAAACGAAATAGCGTAACTTTGGACTTTGAATGCTTTCTTTTGGGCTACAATCTTAAGTTAGAATTGCGACAACCCACCAGGCTAGTCAGCAATACCTGTCTAGACAATTTTGCCCGTACTTGTCAGTTAAAGTGTAAGTCACAGGTCTTGGACTTTGCGTTATCAGATCATACTGCTCAGGTATTAGAAGTAAAGGTTGCCAAATCATGTGTAATAAACTCTTGGCGCATTAAAAAACGGGACTTATCTAGCGAAAATTTAAATAGATTCAGAAAACACCTAAAATGCTTTTCATTCTCTGAAATCTACCAGACTGAAAACCCTAACGAGGCATATGATTATTTTTTGGAAAACTTTCTTTTATTGTATGATCTTTGCTTTCCTTACAAATTGGTAACTCTTAATTTAAATAAAAATGTTAAATGGGTATCACGAGGTATACGAGTGTGTAGTAGAAGACAAAGACATTTACTGTGGAAACAAAGGCGCGAGCCATCTAAATTTAATATAAATAATTTCAAGAATTATTCACGTAGATTTCGTAAAATAATCCGATTGACACAAAGAGCGCAAAATATTTATTACATAAACACCGCAAACAATAAATCTAAGGCATCCTGGCAGGTAATAAATAATAAAGCACGAATTACCGACCCTATAACCCAGATTAAAATGCAAGATGCCATTATTACTGATCCAATGGAAATTGCAAATGCTTTTAATAATTTTTTTATTAACCAGACTAAAAACAATATGATAGTAAATTCAACACCGAATACCACCACCACGCGGTTAAATAATCCACAGTCAATGTTTATGCAACCAACTTTGGCTCAGGATGTCGTAGTGGCGATAAAATCCTTAAAAAATAAAAATAGCACAGGATATGATGGCATATCGACGGCTGTAGTGAAGTATGTAGCATATGACATAGCTCCACATTTAAGTCATATATTGAATTTATGCATTTGCTCTGGAGTATTTCCGGACAGTTTAAAAACAGTGATAGTTAAGCCAATTTATAAAAAGAGCGATAAAGAAAATCTAGGTAACTATAGACCAATTGCTATGATACCGATTTTCTCAAAAGTTATGGAAAAAATAATTTACGCCTCCATTGACAAGTTTTTGACAAAACATCACATCCTCAGCGAAGAACAAAAGGGTTTTAGAAAAAATAGGGGTATAAATACAGCGGTCTATGACCTGATTAATATTATTATTAGTAATGTCGATAAAAAAGTACCAGTCTGCGCAATTTTGACAGACATGACGAGGGCCTTCGATTGTGTTGATCATGAAACTCTCATTAATAAGCTAAGCAATATAGGCATCAGAGGAAACATACTACAACTTATAAAATCGTATCTTCAAAACCGTAAGCAATATACAGAAGTATCTAGAATATGTTTAAAAACTAAGCGTGAAAACAAATACTTATCTGAGGGCAGAATCGTCAAGTATGGCGTTCCACAGGGTAGTGTGCTAGGCCCTCTATTGTTTCTGTTGTATATAAATGACTTGCCCCGTTGCATTAATCATCCCATGATCCTATTTGCTGACGATAGCACGGCCTTGATTAAATGTATTGACGTAACAACATATGAACAGGACATTAATAATACACTAATTGACATTATACACTGGCTTGACCATAACAACTTAATAATTAACGTGTCCAAGACTAATGTTATGCATTTTTACCAACGCATAACACCACAAGTGTTAAATTTACACTATGATGGACATAAAGTTAACCAAGTACCAGTCGCAAGGTTTCTAGGAATAATGATAGACAGTCAGTTAACCTGGAAGCCTCAAGTGGAAGAAGTAACAAAAAAATTAAGCGCAGCTTCATATTTGCTCTTTAACTTATCCAGGAAGGTAAATATGGCGGCAAGACTGGTTGCATATCATGGTTTAGTCGCGTCAACCTTGAGATATGGTATCATTTTCTGGGGGAATAGTAGCTTCAGGGAACTAGTATTCAAGGCTCAAAAACGCTGTTTAAGGGCAATGTGCAATTTGAAAGTAACGGATAGCTGTGTTCCTTTTTTTAAATCACTAAAAGTGCTAACTTTTCCAGCTCTTTACATTTTTGAAATTGCCGTTTTTGTAAAGATGAATATGCATCTTTTTAACAAAATGTCAGAAAGCAAAAGGGGTCCTATAAGAAAACAGTATCAAAATATGTTGCGTCTTGGTACTCATAATACCGCCCTGTTAAAGAAAAGTGTTGTATGTATGGGCCCGATAATATATAACAAAATACCCAATGAAATAAAAAATGAGACAATTCCACTTTTCAAAAAGAGATTGTCTAATTTATTGATTAATAAATGTTACTATTCAATTGACGAATTCATAAATGATGAGAATATGTAATCCTGATTGAATTTTATTTTTATTGATATTTCATTTTATTTTTACTTTTGTTATTTTTTTTTTTTTTTTACTATTTTATTTGTAATTTTATTTAACCTGACATAATACTTTTTTTTATGACATTTTCTTAATTTTTATGACATTATTTTTGTATCTTATCGACATTAGTTTAAAATCTGTTTTTGCATGCCTAATCTAAGGTAGTTAGTAAAGGATCTTGTATAACTGAACATCTTCATTGTGTACCTACTAATAATGCAAATAAAATATTATTATTATTATTATTATTAGACATAGAAGACATATTAGTTCGCAGAATAACTAGGTACCCCGCCGGCGCAGGCCCATCATACGGCGCAGCATCCAAGAAGTCTTCCTCCTCCAGAGCCACCAGAAGCAGATGACACCGATAAATATGAACGAGGCCCAAAGCATTCGCGAAAAGGTGCAGATCAGCAGCAAGCTACCCAGGAAAGCCTCCACAGGCTGATAGTCCATCGCTCGCAACCACGCTTCAGCATCGTAATTGGTGACGCCACCGATCCCCAGGATATTGATGATGAATTCCTCCCCTTAAATCGGGCAGTACGGAACGAACGACGGAATGAACTTATATTACATCGAAAGAAGATCAAATATCTACACTATAAGCAAAAATACAATTCATCGTCGAAGTTACACAAAAGCAATTTATCGCCATTATCCTCCGAATTAGAAAACTGGCGCAACTGAAGACGTATCCAGGCATCGATACAACGTAGAAAACCATGTTTATGTAAGTCCTTGAACCCTTCTTCAAGTGTTGCTACCTTGTCCTTCCCTTTTACCTATATTATACTAGCTGACCCGGCCACGCGTTGCTGTGGCTAAAGTTTTTGTCATATTACATTATAGTAAACAATCTAAGAGGAACAATAAGAGAACATCAGTCACGGAGTCCACTATGCTTTTTCACACAGATGGTTTTTATAAAAAATATGGTGATCTCCTTATTTGACTTTCTACTACTATAACCCTTTAGTACAATGAAATTATTTACGAACAAAGACGAAAATGTTGATGTTGGTATACAAATTCACTGGATTGAGATTTGAAGGGGAAGTACGTTGAACACAATTAATTAAAATGTTCTTCACTTAATATTAAGCAGAAATCAATAGGTAGAAAATAAAAATTTATGAGATTTATTATTTCCATTTAATTTTATAACAAATATAAGTATATTACAGTATAATACAGTAAATAACATGTGACGCTTAAACTCATGAATGAGGTAGGCAAGGTAGACAGTCTTAAACTTTTAAACATTAATATCTATTTTTTGAATTATAAATACTTTCAATTTCAATTTAAATTAACACCAATCGGTGCACAATGTTTTTGGTTAACCTGTCTTTAGCTAACACAAATAGATTCGACGGTTTCCCAACACGTGAACACGCAACATATAGTTGCCCATGAGAAAAACATGAATTTTCCAAATCTAAACCACAAATGGACATTGTTTGACCTTGAGATTTATTTATAGACATGGCGAAAGCTAAACGAAATGGAAACTGTAGCCTTTTGAAGGTTATGGTAGAATCTAATGGTATTGTAGCATATTGTAGCATTGTACAAATGCCACACGTGTTCGCTATTGTGGCGATGTACAAAGGCTACACATGTCCTCTTCCAAATTACACCAAAAAGGTCGACTATTAATCACACAGAGGAACGCGGAAGTCATGGCGCGCGTCCCAGCGACCCTCACTCCCGCAGCGAGGGTTCTCATTCTTCACTCCGGAACACATCTGCAGGTCCAACGGTCAACGTCCGTGGGAACCATAACGAGTCATCTAGCACGTGACTGAATTGGCGCGCTTCTACGGTAACCAATCATACGCAGTGGCCTGCCTCGATCAACGAATCAGCATCAAGAACGCACGCAACGCCGCGTGGACATCGCAGGACGGAAGCTGATTCGTTATTGGTTACCCCACTATCATTTAGAGATAGTTAGTATAGAGATAGTTAGTATTTAAGTGAGTGCATAGCTTGTAAGATACATTATTATCATATTCTACATCATTGTACAACATCATTATACAACGTCATTATTATATCCATTCCTTGATCACACTCTTGTATCGCGTCATTTTACACGTCAAATACATTGTACTCCTTTACATTCGTGCAATACATAAAGTTCGATTTATCTGAGTTTTAATTATGCGACACGACCTACGCGCTACAGTGGTGACCCCGACGTGAATCAAGACAAACGTGACGGTACTCGTGATTAGCACATTCTAGTGGCTTCCCACAAGCGGGTCTCACCACTAGGATTTCAAGAGGCTATATTCACGGTATTGCTGCGTGATACACCAGAAGAGTAATCAGGATGTCGACCAGCAACGCAACACAGGTAAGCAACGCAACACAGGTAGGAGGGCAAGTCGACACGCTCACACTACAAGCACGGCTGTCAGACTTTTGGCCGGCGTATCCCAGACTATGGTTTACACACTTCGAAGCAGTAATGGCGCCACAGAGACAAGGTGATGACGCGCGTTATCAAGCAGCTATCGCCCGACTAGGCCTGGACGCACTTCAACAAGTAAGTGATATTATAACCAACCCGCCCATTGCAAACAAATACGAAGCCCTGAAGTCCCGACTCATCAGCGTCTACGAGGAATCCGAAAGCCGGAAGCTGCAGAAGCTGATGGATGAGATGGAAGTCGGGGATCAGAAACCCTCACAGCTGTTGCGAAAAATGCGGGAACTAGCCGGACAGAAAATACCAGACGGTACACTGCACATCATGTGGACCCGGCTACTTCCACCCTCATTACGCGCTCTCCTCACCGTGAGCAACACTACGGACTTGGAAAAGTTATCGCAAGTAGCAGACAGTGTAATGGACAGTATCGCGCAACCTAACCAGGTCGCGCAAATTTCACGCACGAGCGATGTGGCTGCCCTACACGATCAAATAAGGCAGTTATCTCTGGAGCTGGCAGAACTCAAGAACAGGCAGGAATCCAGACCACGATCACACAGATCATTCGACAGACGGCGTTCGAGATCGCGTTCAACAAGCAACGATAATAGCAACCGCAGGTATTCAGAACAATCACTTATCTGTTATTATCATCGCAAGTACGGCACGGAGGCGCTCAAGTGTACACGTCCGTGCAATTTCAACAACAACAACAGCGCCCAGTCGGAAAACTAACGCCTGCGTCGGTTGAGGCGGCAACTGACGCGAACAACACTTCCCACCGCCTATTCATAACTGATAGGAATTCGCGTCTGTAATTTCTAACTGATACGGGCGCAAACGTTTCCGTGATACCGAGGACAAAAGGCGGGAAAGCAAAGCAAACCGATTTCTGTTTGTACGCAGCACACAACACGATCTTTCCAACGTACGGAGAGAAAACCCTACAACTGGATCTCAACCTACGACGGCCGAACACCTGGAAATTCATCGTCGCTGCAGTCAGCAAACCCATCATCGGTGCAGACTTTCTGAAGCGTCATCAACTTCTCGTCGACATAGCCGGCCGACGTCTCGTCGACAAAGTTACCAACATCACCGTCAGAGCATCAGTCATTCGTTCCGCCGAACCCACAGTTCGAAGTATCGACATGGAACAGCCGTATCACCAGCTCCTCAGTAAGTTTCCTGATATCCTGCGACCATCAAGCATGAAGGATACTCCCAAACACAAGGTAGAACACCACATCGAAACTACTGGCCCACCAGTGTTCAACAAGTGCAGACCTCTTCCTCCACATCGCTACCTGCCCGTGAAGAAAGAATTCGAGCTCATGATGCAGCAAGGAATTTGCCGACCAAGCAAAAGCCCTTGGTCCAGTCCGCTGCATGTCGTTCCTAAGAAAAACGGCGACTTACGCATCTGTGGTGACTACAGAAGACTCAATGACGTCACCAAACCCGATCGCTATCCAGTCCCACGCCTCAAAGATTTTACCTACCTACTTCACGGCAAGAAAATCTTCAGTACTCTCGATTTAAACCGAGCTTATTCTCAAGTACCTATCTTCGAACCTGATATCGAAAAGACAGCGATCACTACACCATTCTCTCGGTGGTAGGCCATAACATCGGCCGCCGGCGTAGTTACCACCCACCAGACAAAGTCATGCCGCCAAGCGATTCGTCGTGTTCCGGCATGATGTCTGGTGAAGCCGTATGGAGGACGGGTCTGAGCAGTTGTGTTGCGATGTGTGCCGGGCTCGATGCGACAAATGTTGTTGTGTCGGGAGCTTGGTCCTGGAGGGTAGCGGGATCCGAAGCACGGTGCTCCGCTGGCCGACCGCAGGTAGTTGGGGGCCCAAGTAGTGTGCCAGCCACACATGAAAGGCTGCCCCGCCAACTGCGAAAAATCCCAGGGTGGCTCCATCGTGCCGGTTGGCGACCGGACGAGAGGACCCGATGGCGATCCCTGGGGGGGTTCGGGCGTCCCCGCAGTCTCCAGATCAATCTCCCACTGGCGCAGCATCGTTGGTAGTGTTGTTGGGTTTATCATTGCATCACCTCGCTCAACTGCCGTCTTCCTTCCTATTCACTCAGTATATTAAAATGAAAAGTTTTAAAAAGAAAAGTAGGTGTGCACAGCGGGCGCACGTCCTCTCATTTAAAGTGCACCTCTCAAACATTCGAGGTCTGCACTCCAATATCGATGCAGTCCATCACCACCTTGAGACTGAAAAGCCCCACCTACTTTTCTTGACGGAGACCCAGATCAGATGTCCGTCTGATGCGGCATACCTCAACTACCCGGGATACTCTTTGGAGCATCATTTCCTGCAGCGTGCCGGGGTCTGTGTGTATGTCCGCAATGACATCTGTTGCCGGCGTCTCCGTCACCTCGAAGACTCTCGTCTATCGTCCTTATGGCTGTTGGTTGACACTGGTGTGGACAAAATTGTCTACACCTGTGTCTACCGATCGCACAGCGGTGACCAGGAGACAACTCGTCTATTTGACCACCTCAGTGTGGCTGCTGACAATGTACTGCATCAGCACCCTGACGCACAGTTCGTCGCTCTGGGGGACTTTAATGCCTGCCACCAAGACTGGCTTTTCCCATACCAGAGGACCGACCACGCTGGGAGAGAAGCGCGAAACTTTGCGCTATCAATGGGCCTTTCCCAGCTGGTGGAAGAAGCGACTAGGGTGCCTGATGTGGCTGGTCATACCGCCAATTGTCTGGACCTTCTGCTGACCACTGATCCGGACAGATGTGTTGTTACAGTTTCCTCACCGTTAGGAACTTCAGACCACTGTCTGGTGAAGTCTGTGACGTCCTTCTCCCCACCTGATTGCGACTCGCGTGGTGAGCGGCGAATATGGCGTTACAAGTCAGCAGATTGGGATGAGATGCGCCACTTCTTTGCATCTTATCCTTGGCAGCAGGTCTGCTTCTCTTCTAGCAATCCATCGAGCTGTGCGGACGCTATAACCGACGTGGTGCGTCAAGCTATGGAGTATTTTATCCCCTTCAGTGACGTGCCCGTCGGTGGCTCGGCTCGCCCATGGTTTAACGCCGACTGTGTTCAAGCTGAACAGCGTAAGCACACGGCATTCCTCGCCTGGGTTGACGCTCGTGACCGCAGAGCTCTGGATCTAAGCTCAAAGAAGAGAGCCTTTAACCGTGCTGCCAAGTCCTACAAAAAGGCGCTTAAGAAGGCTCGCTTCGACCGCATTACTAACATTGGTAACAAGCTCTCTGCGCACCCTTCCGGTAGCAGATCTTTCTGGTCCCTAGCCAAATCGGTCGAGGCGAACTTCTGTCGGCCCACACTGCCTCCGCTGGTTGGGCCTGATGGAGCACTGGCCCATACGGCGAGAGAGAAAGCAGGTCTCTTTGCATCTCTCTTTGCCCATAGTTCGCGTCTTGACACTGGCAATGCTACTCCACCTAATTTACCTCATTGCGGAACTTCAATGCCGGAGGTTCGCATTAGAAACAAGGAGGTTCTGAGAGTATTGTGTCGTCTGGACGTGAATAAGGCTAGTGGTCCAGATGGTATACCAGCGATTGTTCTTAAGGCTTGTGCGCCTGAGTTGTCTCCTGTATTGACGCGCCTGTATCGCCTCTCATTTAGGACTGGTATAGTGCCCAAGTCCTGGAAGCTTGCCAACGTGCAGCCCGTGCCCAAAAAGGGTAGTCGTGCCGATCCTACCAACTATCGGCCGATTTCAATAACCTCCATACTCTGCAAGATTATGGAGCGTGTATTGAACTCGCGCCTCTTGGCATACCTGGAAGGTAACGATCTCCTCAGTGACCGACAGTACGGTTTTCGACGCAATCGGTCAACTGGGGACCTACTAGTGTATGCCACTCACTTGTGGGGCGAGGCCCTCGAGAAAAATGGGGAAGCGATTGCCGTCTCCCTTGATGTCTCGAAGGCCTTCGACCGGGTATGGCACGCTGGCCTTTTGAGTAAGCTTCCAGCGTACGGCATTTCCGCTGGCCTGACTGGCTGGGTAAAAGACTTCCTGACTGAACGGTCCCTCCGAGTTGTTGTCGACGGATGTTCATCTGAGCCCATGTCGACCAATGCCGGTGTTCCTCAGGGGTCTGTTCTCTCTGCAACTCTGTTCCTGCTGCATATTAACGATCTGCTGATGCCCGGTATCTATGGGTATGCAGATGACAGCACAGTTGTGGAGAGATACCTGCCGGAAGCTCGGGCTAGTAAGGAAACTATCCGGTCCGAAAGAGAGGCCATGGTAGAGCGTGTGAGTGCTGCACTGCAGGCAGTCTCCGAATGGGGCAATGCCAATCTTGTAGCATTCAATGCTGCCAAAACACAGGCGTGTCTTTTCACCGCCAAAAGGAGCCCGTTTACCTTGGCTCCTACTTTTCAGAATGTATCCTTGGAGTGTACCGACCGCCTTCAGCTTTTGGGAGTTGAGATTTCCTCGAGCCTTAACTTTGGGCGGTTCATTGAGTCCAAGGCCGGGGTGGCTGCCAGAAAACTAGGCGTCATCGCGAAAGTCCGGCGGTACTTCACACCAGGGCAGCTTCTAATTTTATACAAAGCACAGGTCCGCTCGTGTGTGGAGTACTGCAGCCACATTTGGGCTGGTGCTGCGAAGTGTCACCTTGCGGCTTTGGATTCGGTGGAGAGGCGTGCGAAGAGGCTGATTGGCGACCCAGACTTAACTCGAAACGGTCTCCAAAGCCTCGAGCACAGGCGTAGAGTAGCAAGCCTTTCGGTCTTCTATAGGATGCATTCTGGTGAGTGTGCAAGGGAATTGCATGATTTAATTCCCCCATCTCCGTTCCATCATCGGACGACCCGTCGTACGGCGAGTTTCCACCCTTACGTTGTTGACACCACTGCGATCCGGACGAAGCGTTTTGCTTCCTCCTTTATACCGCATACATCGAGGGATTGGAACGATTTGCCGGCGTCGGTGTTTCCGTCACATTACGATTTGAGTGTCTTCAAGGCTAGAGTGAATAGGCTCTTAATAAACTAGCGCGCTTTACCATCAACGATCGCGTCACTGCTTACCATCAGGCGGGATTGCGGTCAAGCGCTGGTTTATAATTTATAAAAAAAAAAAAAAAAAAACCATTCGGTTTATTCGAATTTCCACGAATGTGCCCAGGTCTCAAGAACGCCGGACAGACATTCCAACGATTCATAAACGAAGTACTCAACGGAATAGACTACGCGTTCCCATTCATCGACGATGTTATCGTTGCATCTGAAAGTGAAGCAAGCCACATCGGAGATCTGCAGGAAGTTTTACGCCGATTAGACACGTATGGTGTCACTATAAATCCCTCTAAGTGTGTTTTCGGCAGCGAAACCGTCAAGTTCCTAGGTTATGAAGTATCAAGCAAGGGGATCAAACCACTTCAAGACAAAGTCAAAGCAATCACAGAATACCCAAAACCCAAAACCATTCAGGACTTACGAAGATTTATGGGGATGATAAATTTTTACCGAGAGAATGTCCCAAATGCCACAAGCACCCAGACACCGCTGAATGCATTCCTTCATAATTAAAAAAAAAAAAGACAAGACGAAAGTAAAGTGGGACAATCAATCGACAAAAGCTTTTGAGTTGTGCAAACAAAGCATAATAAACGCTGCTTTATTGTCTTACCCATCCAGTTCGCCAGAGGACCAAATCGCTATTTTTTCGGACGCCTCAGCTACCTGCGCCGGGGCATCTCTACAACAAAGGCGAAGCAACGGACAATGGCTGCCACTCGGATATTTTTCAAAGAAATTTTCGGAAAGACAAAAGAAGTACTCGACTTTCGATCGGGAGCTCCAGTCAATACATATGGCAATAAAACATTTCAGAAAGATGTTTGAAGGCAAAGAACTCGTGATTTACACTGACCATAAACCGCTGACCTACGCAATTCGTAAGCCGCCTTCCGATAACGACACACCACGGCGAATTCGGCAGCTACTGTTTATCAGCGAGTTCACTACTGACATTCGACACGTGAGCGGAGCTCAAAACGTTGTAGCAGATGCATTATCACGCATCGAAACTATCGACGTGCCATCACCTATCAACTACGACGAGTTATCTCAAGCTCAAGAAAACGACAGTTGTATCCCTACATTGTCTTGTAGCGCGTAGGTCGTGTCGCGTAATTAAAACTCAGATAAATCGAACTTTATGTATTGCACGAATGTAAAGGAGTACAATTTATTTGACGTGTAAAATGACGCGATACAAGAGTGTGATCAAGGAATAATGACGTTGTATAATGATGTTGTACAATGATGTAGAATATGAAAATAATGTGTCTTACAAGCTATGCACTCACTTAAATACTAACTATCTCTATACTAACTATCTCTAAATGATAGTGGGGTAACCAATAACGAATCAGCTTCCGTCCTGCGATGTCCACGCGGACGTTGCGTGCGTTCTTGATGCTGATTCGTTGCTCGAGGCAGGCCACGGCGTATGATTGGTTAACGTATAACGCGCGCCAATTCAGTCACGTGCTAGATGACTCGTTATGGTTCCCACGGACGTTGACCGTTCGACCTGCAGATGTGTTCCGGGGTGAAGAATGAGAATCCTCCCGGAGTGAGGGTCGGAACCCTCGCTGCGGGGGTCTGCGTCACTGGGACGCGCGCCATGACTTCCGCGATCCTCGTATGATTAATAGTCGACCTTTTTGGTGTAATTTGTAAGAGGACATGTGTAGCCTTTGTACATCGCCACAATAGCGAACACTTGTGGCATTTGTACAATGCTACAAGTCCAAAACTGTTTTCTACGTAAAGCCACAAATGCCCCTTGGTTCGTCCGTAATGAAATCTCAAAATCCCCACCATCCAGCAGTTCATGAAGCGTCTTTCCAAACGCTTCTTTGATCGTCGTTATCTAGTTCAGCTACCGTTTCGTGATCCTCAACCATCATTTGAGGGTTCATTTAACATTGCCCTTCGGCAATTTCATCATCTAGAGAAGCGTTTGCTTAATCAACCAGCATTTCATCACCAATATCAAGAACATATCACCAGGTCAGATGGAGATTGTGTCACCGAAAGAGTGTCAGTCCCCCACTGCCTATTACATACTTCATCATGCGGTTGTGAAGCCTGGGAAGTTGCGCGTCGTGTACATTGTCAACTTCCTGTAAAGATAGGAACGGAGTCTCCCTCAGCGACCCCCTCCTTACCGGCGCCAAGCTGCAGGCGGACATCTGCAACATCATTTTGAGTTTTCGTCTCCATGCCATTGTTTTCACTGCCGACGTACGACAAATGTGCAGGCAAATCGTCATCTCGGATCCTCATCGAGATTATCAACGAATCTTGTTCAGAATTTCACCTGATCAATCCATCCAGGAGTACCGTCTCAGTCGAATCCCATTTGGTGTATCATCAGCGCCATATCTAGCTATAGATACGTACCATGTGTCAGCTTGCTCAAGATGAGCACACATCGTTTCCAGCCGCTGCTGAAGTGCTGCTGAACGATATGTACGTTGATGACGTTGTAATTAGCGCGCGAGATATTGAACATGCCCTTAAGATCAAACAGTAACTGACGATCTAGCTTAAAGGCCTAGAGACTAAGCCAGAAAACTTAAAAAAAAAACAATCGCCAACTTCTCTCTGGATAGTTTTTTGGCGGGAAAGCCAAGATGAGTGCAACGCTCATTTTTCATTGGACTTTTAAATTATTTATAGTGTCGTTTACTAAATAAAAACGCGAGATTTATGTAGTAAAAGTGCATTCAGTGAATAATTTCATAAAGAACGGTGAAATATTGTAGCATAGTGGCCACATCGTGTCTTTACGCTAAGCCCCTCCTAATCGGCCTCACGCGTGAATCGAAAGGACTTAGTTACGGCACGCATGACGGCATGATTAAATCGCTGGAAAATCAACAATCGGAGTTACAAAAAGAGTGTATTACCCTTAACAGTCGCCTTTCGGCTTTGGAAAAAGCTTCCCGTGGGTGTAATATTGAAATTCAGGCTGTCCCAGAAATTAAGAGCGAAGACCCAATGGAGGTTTTCCTGAATCTGTGCAAGGCCATCAATGCTCCGATCTTAGACTCTGAAATACGTTCTTGTCGCCGAGTTGCGAAAATGGATACATCTACAAGCAGACCTCGTAACATATTGGTAACCGTCGCCTCATCTAGGCTTCGTGATAATGTTTTGTCTGCGTCCCACCGCTTCAATAAGGAACTACTTATCTACTTTTCACTTTGTATGACTTTTCACTGTAATACTCTCTGTTTTGTTATGCGACGCGCACACACAACACATTTTTTTGTTTGTTCATATGTCTTGTGGTCCACGATACAATACCGCATTTGTTCTATACTCTCTCCCCACCATACACCATACATGACTGACATTTGTTGTATTAAAACTGAAATTAGATATTACCTCTCTGATAAGATGTTATTGCGACTTTCAACCTGTACAGTCAATAATATTTTAGAAAAATGAGTGACCGTAAATTAAAGTTATTTTATCACAATGTTAGGGGTTTTAGAACGAAAACTTTGCAATTTTACCAAAATGTACTAAACTCTGACTCTGATATAATATTAATTACAGAAACCTGGCTACATTCAGGCATCTTATATTCAGAACTTTGTGATGATAGATACGAAGTTTTCCGTAACGACAGAGCGACTCTAACACAAGGAGGAGGTACAATGATATGTGTTAAAAAATTATTGGCAGCTAAAATACGTTCTGAATGGTCACGCTCCCAGTCCGAATATTTATGGATTACTATACCCCGAAGTTCGCTAGATAATACTTTTCATGACCTACATATTTGTATCACATATATTGTTGGAGGCAAAAGTGACCAGGCCGTGCATATCTATAATATCATTAACTCAGTATCTAACGTTAGCAAATCCTTTCCTAATGACCACATTCTCATTGCGGGAGATTTTAATTTACCGTGTATTAAATGGTCACAGTTGCATACTACAGTAGCACATGAAGGTTACTCTGATACGCAATTAGCTGCTGAAAAACTTCTTAACGAATTTAACATGCTTTCTCTGAACCAATTTAATCTTATTACTAATCCTTGTCTCAATGTTCTAGACTTAATTTTTGCAAATTTCTTTCTAACTATATACAAATCTTCGCTGCCCTTAGTTAAAGAGGATATGGCTCATGCCACCTTGGAAATAGAGATAAGAGATATATTCATACCCTCCTTGACCAAAAATATTGTCAATAAAAAACAGTTTCATAAAACGAATTATGACATTGTAAATAGAGAAATCAATAACATTAAATGGGATAATATCCTTTATGAGGGCTCTGTTGATGACGCAGTCTCGGTCTTTTATGAGTTTATTAACAATTTAATCACACTTCACGTACCACTTTCTTTTACTCATGAGAATCGTAGCTATCCTGTATGGTACTCTAGATCTCTTATAAAAATAATTAAACAAAAATCAAAAGTGCACGCAAAATGGAAAAGATTCAAGAATCCTAGGGACTATGACGAATTTGCACTTTTGCGCTCACGACAGAAAATCTTACAAAAAAATGTTATGACAATTTCATTCAATTATCGCAATGTAATATCCAACATAATCCAAAATTAATATGGAGCTTTGTACACTCAATGCGTGGCACACGAGGAAAGTCCGAATACCCACGAGCACTGTCAAACGGACACGATACTTTCGATAATGGTTCAAGCATTTGCCAAGGTTTTAGTGACTTTTTCCAGAGCGTTTTTGTTCCCCCCACTTCAATTTACCCGGAAACTGAGTTTCTTTCCGCCCCCCGAGGTGACAGTGGTTACGTTCATACATTATCGATAACCTCAGACTTAGTTCTTAAATATCTGAGAAAACTTGATCCCAATAAAGGAGCAGGTAGCGATGGTATACCCTCCGTATTTCTTAACAAAAGTGCAAAAAGTATTTGTATACCATTTTCAATAATTTTTAACAGGTCATTAAAGGAAGGCATCTTTCCAGATAAATGGAAAGAGGCCCACATTATTCCAATCCACAAGAAAGGGTCTAAGGGAATTATACAGAACTACAGACCCATATCCATACTTAACGCTGCATCCAAACTTTTTGAAAAAATCATCTACGATTCTATCTATCACACCATAGCTTCTAACGTCAGTGAGTTTCAACACGGTTTCTTGAGTCGAAAATCTGTTTATACTAATCTGTGTGAATTCTCAAATTATGTTATTCGTTGTATGGATCAGCGAGCACAAGTGGATGTCATCTATACGAACTATGAAAAAGCGTTTGACCGTGTAGATCACTTTATCCTATTAAAAAAATTATATACTTTGGGAATTCCGGGAGATCTTTATCGCTGGGTTACGTCATATATATCCAATAGACGACAGGCTGTTGTACTGGGTGGTTTCAAATCTAATTACGTGAATATATCGTCCGGGGTACCACAGGGATCTCACTTAGGCCCTTTGTTTTATAATGCTTACCTATATGACTTACATTCATGTTTTACACATTCAAAACACTTACTATACGCCGATGATACTAAAATATACTTAAAAATTTCTAGAATTGATGATTGTCTGAAAATTCAAGACGATTTAGATTGTGTTTCTGCATATTGCACCTTAAATAGGATAAAAATAAATGTTGATAAATGCTCTCAAATGACATTTACTCGTAAAAAGCGGCCTTTTCTTTTTAATTACACGATAAACAATAAGTTACTCAACAGGACCACAGAAATTCGTGACTTAGGTATAAATTTAGATGGTGAAATGGCACTAACTAGTCATATTAACATCATCGTTGACAAGGCTTACAAAAATCTGGGCTTCGTCTTACGAATTTACAAACCCTTCAATGACATAGGTTATATAAAGATGGTGTATTATGCTTACGTAAGAAGTATCATAGAATTTGGAAGTATCTTATGGAACCCACAGTACAATATATATATATTAATAAAATAGAGCGTCTTCAAAAAATTTTTATAAAACATTTAAACTTCAGACAAAAAATTAACTTTTCCACTTACGAAGAAGCATGTAAGCATTATCGTATTGACACTTTGCAAAACAGAAGAACTATGCTTGACTTAGCATTTCTTCACGATATAGTTAACACAAATCTCGACTGCCCTTCTTTGACGTCACTTATATCTTTAGTCATACCTCGATGTCGTCCTAGATATAACATTCACAATGTTTTTCATGTTCCATTGAAGAAAACAAACTACGGGAACAACGAATTCACTTCACGACCTATTAAAACATTTAATAAATATTTCAGCGATATCGATATTTATACCGTTTCGAAATCAAAGTTTAAGTTGCAAGTGCTTGAGAGGCTGTCGACATGAATTATCCAGCGGGAGTTTTTGTGGGGGTGTGTGTGTGTGTGTGTGTGTGTGTGTTTGTTTGTATGTATACATATATTAAAAAAAAATAAAATGATACATTATTGTTTTATAAGTTAAGGTCATTTTTATGTTATACTCAGGTATGATATCCTGTGCTTTTATGAATTATATTTGTTTTAGTGTAAGCATCTATCGTAAATCGCTGTTGGATATCTTAATAAAATAAAATAAAAATAAAATAAAATACAGTATAAATTATAAGAATAAATGACTGTTAAAGAATATCTTACCTCATATTTGTCACTCATATTCTGAGCGAAAAGCTCTTCGGCTTTTAGACATTGTCGCAGTAATCGGTAGCTTTGCTTTAATTTAGCAAAGCAGAAGACACAAGCTAGCAGCGGTCTAATATCTTCAGTTACAAACTGCAACAACATTCGACATGTATCTACTATTTTGATTTTATTATTTATTTATCATTTATACAAAAGAATAAGGATTATTCTTATTAAACAGCTACCAAATATCATTAAGGTATAAACTTGTGCTATCATGAGTCTATCTCAATATCCAACTATACAATGGAGCATGTAATATATAAGGTAAACATGATTGTGTCTCCATTTAATGTAACCAGTAGTTTGCTCAACATTCTCATTGTTGGCACACTGTGTACGAGGATTATTCTTGGAGAGTAGCAGTTTCTAAATTTTAAAATTTAGAAACTGACCTATTTTAATGGACACATGTCTAAAATATTAAGAACATTTATTAGTATTTTAATGATCAGTTTTTGTTTAAATTTCATATAGTTATCTAGAAAGAGCGAAACCGGAAATTACGCCAACTCTCTAGTACCCTCATTTAATTCGTCAAAGTGGTGGCGGGATTGAAATTAGAAATAAGCATTTTTAGAGCCAGTATGCTCAGTTCTTGGTTGTCATCCGAATCAGTCGGAATAGTTAAGAAATATTGGAGTCCGTCCGTTATGTATTCAATTTAAGTATAATATATTGGCTGTTACCTGTTGTGAAGAATAAAATTATTATATGGATCTGTCCAAGTTGCAGTTTTATTGAAATCTCAGAAGTGAGAGAGGATTCAGCCCACAAAATAAAGGTATGTATAAGCAATATTCATTTCTTGATTATAAAAAAAAATATTATTTATCGTTATTTCAAACCATGCCATGTAGTATTTAAAATATTAATTTTACGTAAACCAAATCTAATCGGTGGTTTTATTGTCGTTCATTCATCTGATGAGGGCAACTCCAACAGTTTCTAATCGTGAATGGGCAGCGTTCGGTCAGGGCAACTCCTTGACAATGCTATTTATTCACATTTTGTGGTTTATCGCGGCGAACATTTGGTTAAGGCGACTCCTTAATATTGTTGTACGTGATAGCTACAGGAAACTGTATGTAATTTGGGTACCTAGATGTTTAGAATAAATATTTTTATGAACATAATAATTGAGGGTATGGTTTGAACAGATATTTTTAGACACAGATCAGATACAGTAACTATAATATGTATGTTCACTGGATTATTGTTAAGATTGCGTGGACTATGCTGGTTCACTGGACTATTGTCAGGATTGAGTGGACTATGCTTGTTCACTGGATTGGATTATTGCTAGGATAGGGATAAGGTATGAGAAAAAAAAAATTTAACAAATTAGAATATAACAAATTGCCCAATGAAATCAAGGAGTGTAGAAGCATGAATATTTATAAAAGAAAACTAAACAGGATTGCGTGGACTAGGTTTGTCCACGGGATTAATGTCAGGATTGCGTGGACTAGGTTTGTCCACGCGATTAATGTCAGGATTGCGTGGACTAGGTTTGTCTACGGGATTAATGTCAGGATTGCGTGGACTAGGTTTGTCCACTGAATTAATGGCAGGATTGCGTGGACTAGGTTTGTCCACTGGTTTAATGGCAGGATTGCGTGGACTAGGTTCGTCCACGGGATTAATGTCAGGATTGCGTGGATTAGGTTTGTCCACGGGATTAATGTCAAGATTGCGTAGACTATGTTTGTCCACGGGATTAATGTCAAGATTGCGTGGACTATGTTTGTCCACTGGATTATTATTAAGATTGAGTGGACTATGTTTGTCCACTAGATTATTGTGAGGACTGAGTGGATTATGTTCAGTAGTTGCTTGGATAAAATTAATGGCTTAAAGCTTATGAAACTATTAGCAATGAATATTTTTGTACTGATTTGGATAATCGGGGTATGAATTTCTACTCGGTTCAATTTATTTTCAGCCATGGTACCAAGCGAGGATGATAAAAAGGAGGGGCACCTCCAACTACTCCGCCTAGGAGGCAATCAAAGAATAAAAGGAGAACGACTTCTACTTCTAGCGAAGAGGCCACACCAAGGAAGGCTCGTAGGACATCGAGTATGTTGGCCGCAAAAGACTTGTTGAAGCTGCTCCCCGACTTCAAAGGAGAACCAAGTGGAAATTCATTTTAATTTTTAAAATTTAAAATAATGTAGTTCCCGAATTCGACCCGGCCTATAGGGCTCAAACCATTGACAGCTGGCTTAGGAAAACGAGAATGACGAGGCAAACTAGTTGTCATTATTTCATTATTTTCATTTTCGTCAATTACCCATTCATAACAATTTACATTGTGTTGAATATTGCATATAAAATTAAAATAGAAATACCACATGTGGCTAAAAAAAAATTAAAAATGTCGATTTGAATATTTTATTGTGTGTACCTACATAAATAATAAAATAAATAATCACAGACAAACTTAACAAGTCAATCAATTATTCTTAAGTATGTCAATAGATATATAAACAAATGTCAGATATGATTACAAGAAAAAAATAAATAAAATAATGTCAAATGCATTGTTACAGTCAAAGTTAAGGAATTGAGTCGAAAGCGTGTTCACTGGTACTTTCTTTATTTTGTATCATTTGACATGAATTCTGATACTGATTATAAACTAAACATCTTTCCAACAAGGTTTTTAATTTATTTTTAAATAAATGACTATTATATATTAACAATTTCAAATCAGTTAGTAACCTATTGAACAATTCAACTGCTTGGTAGCTGGAGCAATGCCTGACCACGTTAAAATTTGGTTGCAACTTGTGTTTAAACTCCTTTCTTCATCTGCTTTCTCTTACCTTACGTTCCTCTTGTGATTGATACTGATGAATATACTTGGCAAAGTAACAAAGAATAACCAATATATATAAAATTAGTACTGTCAAAATATTCAACTTAAAAAAATGCTCTCTACAAGATTCTGTTTGTGAGATCCTTATTCAAGTCCTATTAGCACATTTCTGTAAGATGAATGCTTTCTGAGACGTATAATTGTAACTGTTACCTCAATCTAGCTTCGTTAAGCACTATAATAATTAGCCTTTAGATGCTTTAAATCTAAAATATCTCTAAGGCTCCTGAGTGCATAGCATGCTGATGAAATAGAAGAGTCAATAGCAGCTAGCTCATGTTTTTAATTTAAGTTCACATCTATGTTAATACCTAAGAATTTGACTTTGTCTACTAAGTCAATCTTGTCTCCATCAATTTGTACGTCTAGATTGTCGTTGTTACGAGTTGTTGTCTTGAATAAAGTAATGTTGGTTTTACTTGTATTTAGCAAAAGGTAACTGTAAACCCATCGTAAAGATTTTTAAGTGGTTCGTTTACAGCTTGGGTCAATTCTTTTAAGTCATTGGCCCCTATTATGTTAGTGTCATCCGCAAAGACAAGTTTTACATTAAGTTTAGTGTGATGCATAAAGTTCAGCAAGTCATTTGTAAATATAATAAATAGAATAGGCCCCAAAATTGAGTTTTGAGGTACACCACGTTGTATCTTTGTGATTTTAGACGTGAATACAACTTCCATGATTGTTTCTATAAATAAATAAAATAAATTGTTTATTTCTCAACTTTGTACATAATTTGTATAATGTTTTTCTTAATTCTAAATAGCTATCGATGCTTTTAATTTCTACAGACATTCTTCTATTATGTAAGTAGGATCTTATGAGAATTAAGGATTTGCCTCTCGATACTGTAATGTTCTAAGTCAGTCAGTAATAATTCATTGTCAATAGTATCAAAAGCTGAGCTGAGGTCGATAAATAGTCCAGCCACTTTCATTTTGTCATTTAATTTATTAATATGTGTTTATGGCATCAGAACAAACAATCTCCTTTCTGTTAACCAAATTGTCTTCTATTAATTATTTTGACATTCAAATGCACCATCATTTGACATTCATATACATAATATTGCCATATTTAAAAACAAAGTGTGCTCTATTCATTGAATTCTGATTATTAAGCCAGATTACAAGAAATGAACTGTGAGATTCTGAAGTAGATGTTCTATATTATGATTAATTAAATAAGGTAATTTAATGTAATGATTCTTTTTCTTGATTTGATAATCAACTGAGATTTTAAGTAATATATTATTGAATAGTATTTGTTATTGTTGTATATTATTGAAGTAGAAAGTCCGATAGAATCTAAGTTGTGTACTTCTATATTATGTTTTTTATGAATTCTTGATATTAGCTGTAGTGCGCCAGGAGGCTGCACTACGTAGGATGGCCGAATGTAATGTAATGATTCTTTCTAAAATATTAAGAACATTTATTAGTATTTTAATGATCAGTTTTTGTTTAAATTTCATATAGTTATCTAGAAAGAGCGAAACCGGAAATTACGCCAACTCTCTAGTACCCTCATTTAATTCGTCAAAGTGGTTGCGGGATTGAAATTAGAAATAAGCATTTTTAGAGCCAGTACGCTCAGTTCTTGGTTGTCATCCGAATCAGTCGGAATAGTTAAGAAATATTGGAGTCCGTCCGTTATGTATTCAATTTAAGTATAATATATTGGCTGTTACCTGTTGTGAAGAATAAAATTATTATATGGATCTGTCCAAGTTGCAGTTTTATTGAAACATGTAATACAAGTCTCCCCCATATAATTTGTTAGAATGTTGCTAAGTTTAATTTAAAACAATTATTTCTCAAAAACTGTTGAAGCAAGAAGTTATAAATATAGTTTTATAGGTAATCTCTTCATACTGGTTGCATTTGATTGTGTCAAGTGATTTGACGCATGACAATACAAGAAGGAAAAGTGTTGTCTTTTGTGTTGATAAATGAAGTCATGTTTTTTCTTGTAAATATTAGTGTGTGCTTTGGTTTCTGAATATATTTTATTTTACACTCTTTGCTATCTACTATTACTTTGCTACCTAAACTCTATCAGGTTATGGGCCAGCTAGTATAGAAGTGGAAGGAAGTATAGATAGTTCAATCCACGAAGACGCGCCCCACCAATTTTAGGTTGAGGGGATCGCGGGGCGCGGGGAATTTCTTCGAGCGTCAGTCACGGACCGTCAGTGGTTCGATGCACACAAGTAGTACAACCTGTATTCCAAAAATCCAGACTTGACACGAAAGTTGCTCTACTTTATATTTTTTTAAAATGTTGAAAAGATCTCAGCGTGTTGTACTTAAAAGCCAGGTATGTAAATTATTGTTACGAAACACATAAAATAATAAAAGAAAAGTAGTTTAATTCAAAATTAAATTTTACTAACTAGACTTCATTTTATATTTAAAAGTAAGACTAATGTTATTTCTTTTTTTTTTTTTTAATTGTAGGCAAGAGAAATTATTTCTAAAGTTTACGATTTCATGAAAAAAGAAGCAAGTAAAAATTTTGCAGAAAAACTCACTAATGCCCGATGGAGAACCGCACATGCTGCTGGAATATCTGAAAGCACAGTGACTAGAATTCTACGCGAAAGAAAGGCTTATACTGAGACAATAAAGCAAACTACAGTATCTACTATGGAGTCTAATATAACTATGGAGACGGATGCGATAGTTTCTGTAATCCAAAGTGAAGAGCGTACAACAGAGCCGACTACGGAAATGGATACTGATTCTAAAAATGAAGCGAGTACGTCGCATTCGAATTTAGCAGGCAGAAGTGCTTCTATTTTTACATCACCTATGAAGAAGAGAAGGGTAAGACCACGAAAAATTAATTTAGACAAATTTGATATTGGTGTAGTCCGAAGAACTATCCAAAACTGCCATAAAGAACATCATCAATTTCCAACATTATCACGCCTTAATACTATTTTGAAAGACCGTATACAATTTAATGGATGTAGAACCACCCTAAGAACATTGTTACTTAAGCTTGGTTATAAATGGAGAAAAACTGAGAATAATAGGAAGGTCCTAACCGAAAAACATGATATTCAAATGTTAAGATTGAAATATTTAAAACAGGTAAAATCTTTTCGTAATGCAGGTAGACCTATAGTGTACACAGAAGAATCATATATTCATACCAACCACGTGCAAAAAAAATCTTGGGCCGACAAAGGCTCTAAAACAGCAATGAAACAAAATTTAACAAAGGGTGTGCGCATAATTATAGTACATGCCGGAAGTGCTGAGGGTTTCGTACCAAATGCGTTGTTAACGTACAGAGCAGAGATCAAATCCGGAGACTACCACGATAATATGAACTCGGATAATTACTTAAAGTGGCTTAAGGAGAAACTAATACCAAATCTCCCAAATGATGCCGTGGTAGTCTTGGATAATGCAGCCTATCACAATACTAGTTCGGAAAAAATACCCACATCCAACTCCAACAAATTAGACATGCAGACTTGACTGAATGCAAAAAATATCCATTTTGTACCAACCTACAAAAAGCCTGAACTTTATGACCTTATATTAAAAAACAAAGAAAACTTCCGCAAGTACAGAGTTGACGAATTATTAAAGGAATATGGATTCACAGTGCTTCGGCTGCCTCCTTATCACCCAGAGTTAAATCCAATCGAAAACATTTGGGGTATTGTAAAAAACGACGTTGCTAGCCGCAATATCAATCAAAACTACACTTCGATTATGCCCATTTTAAATGAAGCACTTGATCGAGTAAATAAAGATGTCTGGTTCAATACTTGTCAGCACGTGGAAAAAATAGAAGACGAATACATGAGACACTGTGATCTTGATTTCAATTTTATTATAAATGTCTGTGATACTTCAGAATCTGAATCAGACATTTCTGAAACGAGTGATTGACGATTTTTATTTCAATAAAAAAAGTTCCATAAAACTTTTTCACGTATTTCATTTATGTCTCTAATTACCTCCTATTATTATATAAAAATGGTATTATAATCGTATATTAACTAATAATCACATAAAATATCCACACCTCAATTTTCCTTGCAGTCGGGTAAAGAGTATAAAATTGAAGTAGAGCATCTTTCACTTTGACCATGACGCTCTGTCCTGATTAGTCAATTTATTGTAGTGTGGGTGTGCACTCATAGATAATTATTGTGTACGGATAACACTCAAACATTGACGGAAGCTTGCACACATATACTATAAACGGTTAGGAGAAATAGTGGGGCGCGTCTTCGTGGATTGAACTATCTATACGTATGGATGGAA
Organism: Sesamia inferens; assembly: GCA_037179545.1. NCBI lineage: Eukaryota > Metazoa > Arthropoda > Insecta > Lepidoptera > Noctuidae > Sesamia > Sesamia inferens. The sequence continues at coordinate 22,084,542 of CM073947.1, read as the reverse complement.
AAAGTCCGCCATTCTTCATACATTGGATTATCCGGATGCTTACCAACAATTAGACCGGATAATCGGGGTCCTACTGTACAAATTTGCGATAGCAGAAAAGATTCTTAAAACTTGTGTTCCTTCAACTTACAAACCATAGTATGCATACATATTACTAGACGACACAAATAAAAAGAAATACCTACATTGTGATTTTATGAATGATTAATAAAAGTTATAAAATTAGTAGGAAAAACATTAATATAATCAAGATTCTATTTCTATGCTGCATTTGTATTATGATTACTCAATCATAAGCTTTTACACCAGCGTGTGTATGAATTTATGCTGTGTTAAATTGATCTTATTACTAAAAGTACGTGAACATTTATCACACTAATAAGTGTGTGTACGCACATGCAGTGTTACTCTCCTTTCTACTAAAATAACGTTGATAAATATCACACTGATAAGGTTTTTCAACAGTGTGTTCACGCAAATAGGTTGTTAAATTACTATTTTTACTAAAATTACGTTGCCATATTTTACACTGATAGGGCTTCTCGTGAGTGTGTGTATGTACATGGATTATTAAATCACTCTTTTTACTAAAATTACGATGACATATTTCACACTGACAAAGTTTTTAACCAGTGTGTGTACGCATATGCCTTGTTAAATTGATCTTTTGACTAAAATTACGTTGACATATTTCACACTTATACGGTTTCTCACCAGTGTGTGTACGCACGTGGGTTGTTAAATGACTCTTTCTACTAAAATTACGTTGACAAATTTCACACTTATAAGATTTCTCGCCAGTGTGTGTACGCATATGCATTGTTAAATTGATCTTGTGACCAAAATTACGATGACATATTTCACACTTATACGGTTTCTCACCAGTGTGTGTACGCACATGGGTTGTTAAATGACTCTTTTTACTAAAACCACGCTGACAAAAGTCACACTTATAAGATTTCTCACCAGTATGTGTACGCATATGCATTGTTAAAGTGACCTTTTGACAAAAATTACGATGACAAATTTCACACTTATACGGTTTCTCACCAGTGTGTGTACGCACATGGGTTGTTAAATGACTCTTTTTACTAAAACCACGTTGACAAAAGTCACACTTATAAGGTTTCTCACCAGTGTGTGTACGCATATGCTTTATTAAACTGCCCTTTTTACTAAAATTTCGTTGACATATTTCACAGTTATGAGGTTTCTGACCAGTGTGTGTACGCATATGCATAGTTAAATTACACTTTTCACTAAAATTACGTTGACATATTTCACAATTATAAGGCTTTTCACCAGTGTGTGTACGCGTATGCCTTGTTAAATCGATCTTTTGACTAAAATTACGTTGACATATTTCACACTTATAAGGTTTTTCACCAGTGTGTGTACGCATATGTTTTGTTAAACTCCCCTTTTCACTAAAATTACGTTGACATATTTCACAGTTATAAGGTTTCTCACCAGTGTGTGTACGCATATGCAGTGTTAATTTACTCTTTCCCCTAAAATTACGTTGACATATTTCACACTGATAACGTTTCTCACCAGTGTGTGTACGCATATGAATAGTTAATCTTTGCCTTTGTGTATACACACGCTGACAAATATGACACCTATACTCTTTTTTTACATTATTAGAACTATTCCGTATACATAAGTAAGGCTCTTTGAAATATGTGCCAGGCTTGGACGTCAATTTCTGAGTAGTCCAGATAACCTTCGAGTCTGGATTATCTTTTATAGTTTGCTCGGCTGTTATTGCATCTTTTTCTTTTGTTTTTCGTGTGTCCTGTTTTGGTTCCCTCACAATGGTGGCCTCTGTAAGTAAACCTAGAAAGTACACAATGGGAGATTTAAAGAATTGTCTTTTGAATTTGTTTGCGTCTCCTACGCACCGGGTGTGCTGCAGCTATCTACATCTCATTACTGAGAGCTTGGAAAGTACGCAGGATAATATTCTGCTGTCTTAACTGGTGTTCTACGTGGCTATTTTAAATTAAATTTGAATATAGACGCTCTTAATTACATGTATATGTTGTGTGTACAATAATTATTGTTATCTGAAATAAACATATTCAATTGAATTTAACTATGATGGCATAAGTCTAATTCTGTGCACGATCTGGTAACATCATTTCTGTACCACAACGTTAGTTTAATCTATCCACCTATCTGGTGACAGGCTTTTATCCGGTAAAGGCGACACAATGTAATCTAATAAAAAAAACTTTAAACAGTCCTATGGATAGAACTCAAAATTACCCATTTAACCAATTACATACTTTAGGCCTATTAGGTAACATACCAGGTGAACCATTGGCTTGTCTGCTTAGCTATATAATTAACTAATACTTACTTATTGTCTCCGTAGCTCTTCTATTCTTCTTTGTTACTTCTTCGTCTTCGACTTCAAATTTACAGATAATTAAAGGGACATCATCTTCTAAATCTGTCTCAGAACAGTGTGGTGGTACATCTGCTATATCTAAACAACTATAGCCTAAATTTTCGGGTTCTAGCTCTGTAAGTAAACAAAACAATGAAGTGTATTATTTGTTCTATTTCACGATACAATGTGGTTATCAATACAAGGATTAAAACGTAACTCTGAAAAAGGTTTGAAATAACACAAAACATTGTCTAGTCAATATAAAATCAAGTGAACAAATTATATTTCATTATATATTATCAGCTTTTTTTTATATATATTATAAACTAGCGCTTGACCGCAATCCCGCCTGATGGTAAGCAGTAATGCGATCGTTGATGGCAAAGCGAGCTAGTTTATTAAGAGCCTATTCAATCTAGCCTTGAAGACACTCAAATTGTAGTGTGACGGGAACACCGCCGCCGGCAAATTGTTCCAGTCCCTCGATGTACGCGGTATAAAAGAAGAAGTGAAACGCTTCATCCAGATCGTAGTGGTGTCAACAACCTAAGGGTGGAAAGTCGCCGTACGACGGGTCGTCCGATTGTGGAATGGAGATGGGGGAATTAAATCATGCAATTCCCTTGCACACTCGCCAGAATGCATCCTATAGAAGACCGAAAGGCTGGCTACTCTACGCCTGTTCTCCAGGTTTTGGCAGCTGATGTCTATATTAAATAACTTATAATAATAATTAATAATATAACCAACTAATACTTACTTATTGTCTCCCTGGCTTTTCTTTCTTTCTTTGATACTTTTTCGTCTTCCACTTCAGTTTTACATTTAATTAAAGGTATATCATCTTCTAAGTCTGACTCATAACAGTGTGGCGGTATATCTGCCACATCAAGACAGCTATTGTCTAAATGTTCGGGTTCTAGCTCTGTAAGTAAACAATAAGTGCGTAAGTTTCGACCATGTGAGAATATTAGAATTAAAAGTAATCCTATGCATTAATCCTGGTGATAATAATCTATGTGTGTCAAATTACATCTAATTCCGTTCATTAATTTTGGTGTGAAAATGTAACAAACACATACATACACTCACAAACACCGCCTTTATAATATAACACCAAGTTTCCACTTATTACTCTTATATTTATTATTTTTGAGAATCACACTTCCACACGCTGTCTACATCTGTGATTATTGTCCTATTGCAGGTATGATAGAAATTTACTACCTCTGCACACTGACCTGTATAATTACCACTGGACTGGCTGTTCCGTAAGTTTGACAGCTATGTTTTTGTGCCTATTTGAAGCGCCACTAGCGAGTGTCCACAGAACTAATTTTGACGTATATTGTAAATGGCTGCGAGAGAAGTGTTTGTTTACAGTAAGGTAATTTTGCATTTTTAAATATTTAGTTAGAATTTTATGTTGTGATTCTTATAAGCATTATATAAAAGTTATCAAGAATGAGGTCATGTGTATATTGTAAGCGACGCTATAAAAAAGGCAGTGAAATATCATTCCACAGGTTTGTTGTTTGTAATAATTTATTTAGTCATATTTTTACATATCAGAAACTTTACTCGTAATAATCCTGTCTTCTTACTTCTTTTATCATGTTTTATTCTAAAGAAACATTAATGCAATTATACGTATTACTAAAGAATCTTTTTATTTACAAGTTTCAACTAGAACCGTCAGTGGTTGCATCATATCGATGTTTTCATTATCGATAGTTAATTTAACACATTTTTTCCGTGATATTGATATAACTTGTGTAGTCAAGATCAATGATCATGGTCAGGATGCTAATGGATATGAAATGTTCAAACCTTCATTGTAAATTATGTTACTTAATCTATATTTTTTCCAGATTTCCAAAGGACTTTGAGGAGAGAAAAGTTTGGCTTGAGAATATGGAAACTATAAACTTGACTCCTAAAACATATATATAATGTTTCGACAAACATTCAGTAGAACAACATTGAAACCAGGTAGCATTCCGACAATATTTGAATGTTTGTTGTTTTTATATAAATTAATTTACTAGAAGTACTTATATGATACAGTTGCCCTCCTTACCTGATCAATCCTTATAATTAATCAAAGGATCCATCGCACAGACACTGAGTGCCACCATTTTCTCAGACCTGGGTCTATTACTCGGACCAATGTGTTTGGTTGGTTAAATACTGATTCCTACAATATCACATGTATCTGGGTATCTGTTTCATAATGTGATACTTATGTATCTTTTATGTTAACTTCATTGCACCTAGCACAAATCGTCTCTGCATCACTCAATGGTTGACTGGTAGAAAATTCCTGTGGCATAAGTCCGCCTGCATACATTTGTATGCAAAAGTATAAATAGATATGCAAGTATATACATATATGTGACACCTAAATCTCTCGAACCGAGCAAGCATATTTCTGGATGTGTATATTAACATCAAATCTACCCTGTGTTTTCATGCTAAAATTATCATAAATATTCATTGAGCTGTGATATTAAGATTTTTGTCTACTTTTCAGGAACATCTACATTTGCATCATCGCCTCGTCCGTCAACTTCAACTTCATTGCCTCATCCGTCAACGTCTACATCTTCGCCTCGTCCGTCAGCGTCTACGTCATTGCCTAGTCCGTTAACTACAAAGTCGGCTAATGTAGGTACTAGTTCAGCCAAACGAAAATTATTTTGTGATGCAAATATTATAGAATTATCGGATAAGTCAAAGAGAGATCAAGAACAGCTAACTGGTCATGATTATGATGTCTCATCAACTCCTAAAAAGGCAAGAATTGAATTTGGATTTTTACATGACCATTGTTATGAAATTACACCAAGGTCGTCAAAAAACCTTGCCCAACAAAGGAGAAGATCCTTAAAAATTTCAAAAGCAAAAACTTTAAGCCAAGTGTACGGAGGTTGAAATTCAAAATAATCAACCTCAAAAAAAAAAAAGCGTAAATCATGATAAATACCCCCCACAGTTACGTGCTTTTGCAATAACTCTTCATTTTTATTCAGCTCCAAAATCAAATAATTTGTTTCCAGAATTACGCGTTCTTTTTTTAATAACAATGATGTTTGAAACTTTAAATAGTCATTTTGATGTATTAATTAAACAAATTATAATTTACTTAATTATAATTTGTTTCATCGATGTAAGAATTTTTGCAGCTACGAAAAATTATTCTTTGTCGATTACAGGTCAAAGTATAAGAAATTTCTTTCTTCTTAATTAAAAATATAAAGTAAAATTATAAAACGTGTTTTATTTTACCTTCACAACTATGTTACTTAATTCATTATTCCATGGCTTCTCGTAGCCAACCGATAAAAATATCTATCGGTTTGTTAATCCAGGTATCTAACATGTGTGAGCACGATCTATTTGCTGTAAAGCATCTATTTGTTGGGTTAGTCGTTTATTGACTTGATAGTGCTATGGCTGTTGAGAGTATGTCATGCTCACTCAAATGTCTCGCTGGTGGTGGCGTGTGTGTTGGGTCATTAGGTTCCCTTCAATATGGTTGAGCTGAATGATGCTGATCCATACGTCATGTTCGTGTACGGACGCCGTCAGAGGGGACTGGTCATCTCTTAGCTGCTACGGCGTATTTTAATTTCTGAATTGTTGTTTTTTTTTTCCATAATAGACGCTCTCAGCGTACAATATATTTCTGCATCGTTCTCACACGATTGATTTCAAAATGAATGATGTAATCAAATATTTGTATCAATAGCTTGATTTAAAAGAGTGTCCATGGAGTTTCTTGCCCGTTCTTCTCCATAGGTACCTACTTTTTGGAATGGGCGACTAGCTTCACCTTATTGACTGACCGAACTTCTGACAATTCAAAAGTGCCTGTAACTGGTTTATTTGAAATAAATGCTTTGATTTGATTTGTGCCAAATATCGTATGATTATGTAGCTAAGGCCCGTATTCCAGAAGCTCACTCAAAACTCAAGCATTACTTTTAAACTCGTTTCAAGCCATTTGATTGGTTGAAACTAGTTTAAACAGAGATAAATGCTTGAGTTTCCTTCTGGAATACGGACCTAAAAGTGAAATTGTAACAAATATTCATCTAAACATTCGCAGTATAAAATCAGTCTGATTAAGACATAGATCGTGTATTTTAAGACTTCAAAAAAGGGGGTTATCCTTTCTGCCCTATCTAATATCACAAGAATAGCATAGTTTTTGCATACACGTATGTTAGTCTATACCAGCGTTTTAACATGTGTTCCAAATTTTTATGTATGCACGCTTGTCCGCGTACATCTAAGAATGAAGTTGGATTGCTGAAATTCTTTTAGTTAGTAGTTTAACTTGGGGAGCAATGCAATTAATATAATATCGGACAACTATCACACAACGCCGTCTAGTCCCAAGCTAAGCAGAGCTTGTGTTATGGGTACTAGACAACTGATAAACATACATATATATTTCTAAATACATACATATAATAGATAAATTACAACTAGACAGAACAAATGATCGTGCACATAAACATTTGACTTGGGTGGGAATCGAACCCACGACCTCCGGCATAGTAGTCAGGGTCACTAGACTAACAGGCCAATTGCAACATTAATGAAGAAAGCTAAAAACAATAAGATAAAATGTTAAAAAAATACATTGAAAAACCTAAGAATAACGCTTAGATTTGGCGTCACGGGACGTCTGGCAGATGTGAAACATCGACATTATTTTGTAAAATATATATACCATCATACGCCAACATACCAGCCACGGTATGAGTTCGGTTTTATGTGCGGCTATAGATGTTTCACATCAAAAACAAATTATAAAAACACTGACTGAAAAAAATTAATATTTATTTTTGAGGTCGGGTTTTAATCATTTTAATTAATATTTTATTTACATAAAGTTAAGCAACTACTCATATTTAGTGTTTTGTAGATTGTTAGTATAATATAGGAAATAGTTATGATAATACTTTTATTTATAATTGTAAACTTATTATCAAGAGTTATCGATATATTTTGTTCGCTGATGTCGACATCACTAGTTTTAGTACCACAGACACTCGCTACGTTCGACAGCGCCAAAATGGCGATTATCAAACAGGCACAAAAGCACTTTGACAGCCGCCAGTCCAGTGGTAATTATAGAGGTCAGTGACCTCTGCACCTTTTCTGTTTTTTTCTTGTCAGTTTCTATGTGTGTACTATCGGAGTAACTCCCGCTTGCCCACCTTACAGGCCTTATGGCCTTATTCATAAAATATGCTATGCAATTATTTGCATAGCATATTTTATGAATACAACCGTTCGACGTAAGTTCTTTAGAATATTGAATGTTGACAATAAGTAATGAGTTTCTTATGCCTTCTGTTTGTTTAAGAAAATGCTTTATTGGTAATTACATAAAAGGATTATATATTAAAAATAATGACTATCCCCCTTATTCATAAACGCTACTTAACCCACTTAACCCTACTGTGTCGTAAACGACACACCAACCTAAAAAAAAATTTGAAGGATATGAGGGTACTTGAACTTATTTTTATACATCACGCTTGACAATCGAGAAATCGACTATTAGTTGCGAAGTGTTATTAGTGTGCTGCAGTTAATTGCTTTTATGCTGAATGACGACAAATTCTGAGGTTTTTACAATGAGAAATTCAAGGTAAGATAACATTATCAACAAGGAAGATACAAACACCTTTTATTTATATGTGATATAATTACGATAGCTTGATTCCTATAGACTTCTCAACTTGAAAAAAGTTGGTTCTTTTATAACATATTCAACCAGTAGTTTAGGTTTTCTTCGTACGTGTCGTAAAAGACGCGGTAGGGAAATGTGCTACTACAAATAAGAATTTTATTTCGCTACAGAAAATCACGAAAGCTCCTCAATTTGCATAAGATAGTCGAGGAATTAGAACTAAATGATAAGGTAGAAGTCTCCATAACTAGCATGCCTCCGGAAAATTGTAATGCCGAAATTTCGCACCAGAACTCGGGAGATGAAGATTTTGTGTCCATTCAAAATCTACCGGGATCTCAACTCAGAGCACCTTCTGAAATTCAGCAAGATTCTTCTGACGATAGCGAAGATAACAACTTGCCTTTAGAATAGCTTTCCAAAGGCAAATTCCAAGAGATATTCAGCCGATACTCTGTGGCCAAACGTGCATGGTCCAATCAATAGTCCTATTCATTATTTTGAATGCATTTTTGACGAGTAAAAATGATATAAGAAATGATAATGAATTGTAATAACCTATACGATGTTCAAAAAAATAAAGAGGGTAATATTAGCTCCAGTGAGATGAAATGTTTTTTGGCTATTTTGCTTTATAGTAGTTACGTGGTGGTGCCAAGGCGAAACATGTATTGGGGAAATATTCGGATTGCATCAACGCCATGTCAAGGGATAGGTTTAATTTTACTATGTCGAATATTCATTGTTGCGACAGTACACAACTCAACATGAATGATACATTTTCAAAACTGAAAGCGCTTTTACGCGTTTCAGTTCGATCACCTGAAATTTCGGACAAATGTCGCTGTAATTCTTCTTGAGAAGAACAAGAAAGCTGAGAGTAACAGAGATGGACTTCCACCACAAAGTGTTTCTGGGAAATTGCGGTATAGTCACAATCAATACATACTAAAGTACAGGGTGGATCGGCTGCGATGCGGTGTTTGCCACAAAAGTATTAATTTCTCTTGCCTAAAATGTAATGTAACATTACATCCAAAAACATGTTTTGAATATTATCATACACAAATAAGTAGATTTGCTTAAATAGGTACAAATAAACATATTTTTGATGTCGTCTTTGAATTTTCTTGGGTATTCCTTAATTAAAATGAAGTCTATTGAAATCTACAAACTAAGCTATCAAAGTAGTAGATTCCCCTACTGTGTCGTATACGACACAGCATTTTCCAGCTTTTCTGGAAATCAGATTTTTTTTATAATATTTTTTTGCGATTATTTAGCACATAAATAATAGGTATACAAAGTTTCAGGTCAATTACTGAAAAAAAGGTTATTCAGGAACAAGTGGGTTAAAGTTAACTAATGATTAGCGATTCTATAACCATACATTTTTGACCTTTTAACGTCACCTAACTTTTTGGATGACAATTTATGGCCGGAAGGTATTGTTTTGCGTAGATATGTAGACTTCAGGAAAGGAGCTGATGAATCCCACAAGAGTATCAACAATGGATCAGAAAAGTAACAATAACATCTCTATCGCAAAACCCTGTACCCTTGTTACTTTCAATTGTAAATCGATGGCCAGATCGGTAGACTATGTCAGGTTACTGTGTCAAACATCTGACATAGTAGCATTGCAGGAAACATGGCTGCTGCCTCATGATGTTCCGTTTCTAGGCAGCATACACCCTTTATTCGACTTTGTGGGCAAGTCTGCGGTGGATACTTCGAAAGGTATTCTACGGGGTCGACCGTATGGTGGAGTGGCAATGCTGTGACGTAGGAGCGCCTACGACAGTGTAACGTAAGTGCAGTGCAAAAGTGTAAGTCTTGTTTCTATTAGAATAACAGTAGGCTGTAAATCGTTCTTAGTTTTTTCAGTATACATGCCAACTGAGTCGATAGATAATCTTGCTGAATTTGTGGATTGTCTTAGTGAGATTAACGCAATTATAGAGAGCAGCGGTGTGGATGCAGTGGTTATCCTTGGTGACTTTAATGCGCATCCTAATGGATTATTCGGCAAAGAGCTACTGAGTTTTTCCACTGAAGTACAGTGGCGTTGCGCTGACGTTGGCGTACTTGGCAAAGATTCGGACACATACACGTACGTGAGTGATGCGCATGGTACTACAAGTTGGTTAGACCACTGTGTTGTGACTGATACGGCGTGGAGCTCAGTTAAGGACATTAGCGTAATGTATGACGTGAGTTGGTCGGACCATTTACCAATGGTTATAACATGCGATATAAGCATAATAAGGTCTAAACTTATGGTTGAAGTGCCAAAGTGCAACAAGGTAATTCGGGGAAACAGAGACTTGCTACAAATTGAGAATTTTGGTAAATTTTGTAACGATAAGTTAAGAGATTTTGATTTTCCGGTGGAAGTTACTAAGTGTTGTGATAATATAATCTGTGTGGTAATAGAGGACATCGTAAAATCATAGATAAATTATATAAGGAGATTATGGGTATTTTGTGTGAGGGTGCAGTTTCGTGTTATAATAGGGTAGTACGGCGCAAAAAAGGTTACGTAACTGGCTGGAATAAATACGTAAAGAATGCACACGGGAGGGCTCGGCTTCATTTTCAAAACTGGTCTTTATATGGTAGACCTAAAGGTGGTTTACTATATGACGAGATGGTTGAAAGTAGAAAGAATTTTAAGACTCAGTTAAAATGGTATCAAAGTAACGAAGAACAAATTAAAATGAATATCATTGCTAGTCATCACGAAGCAAAAAATTTCGGTAGTTTCTGGAAAGCCACAAACAAATTGAATCCCAGGTTGAGCTTGCCCGTGAGTATTGATGGTGTCAGTGATCCCCATGAGATTGCTAACCTATTCAGTGTGGCTTTTAAAGTGGATTCCCATCTGCGTCCTTCGTCTGGTCGTGGTGTTGGGGGGGGGGGTGTGCCTGGGCTTATGAGGTTCATATGAATAGGGGGAAGTCACCAGGTCATGACGGCTTGAGCGTAGAACATTTACGCTATGCAGGTAAGCACTTACCACGCGTCCTGGCAATGTTATTTAATTTTTGTTTGAGTCACTCTTATCTTCCGGCTGACCTGGTGAAAACAATTGTAGTACCCAAAGTTAAAAATAAGACCGGAGATGCGAGTGACAAGAGCAATTATAGGCCTATATCCTTGGCTACTATTATTGCGAAGGTGTTGGACAGTTTGATTGACCGGCAGCTGGATAAGCATTTATCGTCACATGATGCCCCGTTTGGGTTTAAGCCGCATTTGTCCACGGAAACAGCTATTCTCCGTCTCAAACAAACTGTTCAATACTACGCTGGTAGGAAGACTTCGGTCTATGGTCTATGCATGTTTTCTGGACCTCTCCATGGCTTTCGACCTGGTGTCTTACGATTGCCTATGGAGGAAGCTGTCTGACACTGGCCTGCCTAGGGATCTCATGGAGGTGCTTAAGTATTGGTATAACAACCAATACAGTCACGTTAAGTGGGCGGGTGTCCTGTCGGATGCATATAGGTTGGACTGCTGGGTGAGCTAAATCTCCGAAAGGCCCGATCCCTACGCCTCATCGCCATTCGAACCCCTGTCGTGATCCAGGGAGCAGGAGGACGTCGAAGTTTAATCCGCTTGACAGGAGCATGCTTGTCGTAGAGTGAAAAGACCGCCTGTTCAAAAATATGCAGTTTATCGTCAACCGTTGGCGTCATAGCCAGGTGTTCCCAATTAAGGTCTGACGTATCCTGAGGAAGCCTCTCAATGATGGACATTGCGCGATTGGACAGCGCGCAGAACACCGCATGTGCAGAACTTTTGGGATGGGTTTAGGTGGCCTTAGGACATAAGATAGGTAAATGAGGTCATGATGGGAAAAACTAGGTGCGGGACACTGACCATCAAAGGGAATAAGGGAGGGTTCAGACGTTATAATTAAATCGAGCCAAGTGTCATCACCTGAGATATTGAAATGAGTTGGTTGAAGTGAAAGGACATGAAGACTAACGGACTCAATGATATGAAGGAGTTTACGGGATCGGGCAGAGTGATGGGTAAGGTCAGTGTTGAAATCGCCCATGATGACGTAGTGTGCATACTACAACTTACTAACTCAAGCGCCAATTCAAGATCGGAAAAATAGTCAACGACGGGCGGACAATAGACAACACCAAGTACAGTCTTGACGCCTCTGACATAGACCTTCAAAAAGAGGTACTCGGCGGAAGCACTGTAATGTGGTGGTGATGAGGCAATGATTTTAAAAATAAAATCATGACGAAGATAAATAGCTACACCACCACCCCTTCCAATTCTATCATTGCGAATAAAAGTTAAACCTGGGAGAGAGTAGGAGGTAGAGAGAAGAGGAGGCTTTAGCCAACTCTCATATGTCAGAATGGATTCGTGTCAGAAAACGTGTCCAACAAATCACTATAATGACTTGGGACACTCTGCGCATTAATGTGGCAAACATTGATTAGATACAATAAAAAAAGGCACAATACAGGTAAGACAGGAAAAAAAAATACGCCAAGCGTGTCAGTCAAGGAGCTGAAACTAGCATTAGCGGATGAACCAGACAAATTAATAGCAGAGTGAAAAGAATCATTGTCAGATAACATAATTTATATACTAATACTAGCTGACCGGCAAACGTTGTTTTGCCTTATAAATAATTTACTAGAAAAAAAAAAAAAAATAGGTGTTGGCCGATTCTCATAGATACCGGATAAGCACAAAAAATTTCATCAAGTTTTAATTTTATAGCTGTTCTGAGCACGTTGTGTTAATTTAATATTTTTTTTATAGATGGCCGTATATTTTTTAAATTCTTGTTTATTTTGATCATTGCGTTCCAGTCGATAACGCCACAGAAGTGTCCTTTGATTTTTACTACACGTTTTGATTCCCCGCGAAACCCACTGAGGTCTCTTGTGTAAGGCTATTTTTATGCGCTTCAACGGAAAACACAAATTATACATTAAGGTGAACGTCTCTAGAAATAAATTATAGGCTGTGTTCGGATCGTCTAAATGATACATTTCCGAAAGTGAAATATTTTGCAAGCATTCCCTGAACTTTTCCATATTTTCCTTGCTGTAGTCGCGACGTTTAATATACCAATGCTTTAGAACGTATATTCTTTTCACCGGACACTTGAGAATTTGACAGGTGTGATCAGATAAAGCAAAATCGATTACGTCATGTTTACATTTTTTACCCAGATTATGAGCAAAATGGTCTACCTATACATGTTTTACTGGAAAGTCTAGTTGGCTGATTAATTACTAATTTAAAATTGAAATTGAGCAAAATACATTCTAGATCTAGTAGTATTAGTAGGTAGTATTATTAGGCTTTAAAGTGTCAATGTTAAAATCTCCGCATATTACAATATTTCGTTTGTTTTTCTTTGTTATAAGCTGGCATAATTTGTGAAGCCGCTCAAAAAATGTTGTTAAATTATTTACATTTGGTACTCTATAAAGGCAAATCACAATGATATCAATATGGGTTAATTCGATAGCACAACATTCAAATGTGCTACTCATTGCTAAGTCCCTTACTTCAGGAATTTCCTTCCAATGGTGTCCTTTTTTTAACAAGATACATGCTCCCCCTCTTTTAATATCTTTTCTACTGAAACATGTAGCTAGATCATAGTCATTCTCGATCTGAGCATTTCCATCATGAAATGCTCAGTTATGCAAATTACGTCAATGTTAAGTTAATATTCTTCACCCTAAGTTCTTCCAGACATACACAAAGTGCGTCAGATTTATTTAATAGTCCTGCAATGTTTTGATGTAATATATTTATATGGTTATCATAGAAAAAACTGGGTGTCCGATTGTTCCTCATTAGGTTTTGAATCAAGGTCAATAGTCAATAAGTCATATTTTTTTACACCACATATAAAATCGTTAATATCATTGAAAATTGTCTGTATTCCCAAATTGTTCAGTTGTCCTGTCGATTTCGATAATAGATACCGAACCAGTTTCGATAATAGATATCGATTAGAAGTCGATATCTATTATCGAAATTGGTTTTTTAATTATATGATATTTATTTAAATATAAATGTATTCGTTGAAATTAATCGTTTATAATGACAGTATCTTTTCATAATCTCATAAAATGGCGTTTATGTGTTTCAAATGTTTAATAGTATGCAATATGTAAAGAAAACCCTGTCCGATCCGCGGAGGTATTGTTAGGTATCGATAACATATTCTACTAATGGATACAAAGCCGGGCTTAACTTAAAAAAAAAGATCCCCTTAAAAAAATAAATATTATTTCGCAAAAAAAGGTAACTTTATACATTTGCGGTAAGCAACTCTTCCGGGGGCGGCGGGGGACAGGGCGCGCGGCACTTGGTCGCATCGCTATTCGCTCATAATAATACCGGAGTTGTCACTTTTTTTTAAATTACCAAATTTCGAGGAAGTTGGAATTAATTCACGGGAAAAAATGATTATTTCAAAATTCATCAGTATCGTTTCTATGATGATTACGTAAAATTTTATATTATACTAGCTGCCCCGCAAACGTTGTTTTGCCATATAAATAATAAAAAAAAATTAGGGGTGGACTACCCCTAACACATATTGTGGATCGATCCGGATTGGCTAATGTCACGATGACTTCATACGCGCATCAGCACTTGTTGTTGTTCCATGTGTTCTCAGGAGTTTTATCGATGTATTTGTACAACCCGGTACAGCACATCAGTTGTAAAGCATTTTGTTAGATAAACAACAACAAATAACAGATAAATAAAAACACCACTGCGGAACCGAAAATCGTTTATATCCTTGTGACGTCACTTACAAGGCGGGACGCCATATTGCTGAATAAAGCATTTCGGCGGCTTATTTGAATTTTTATTTGCATGTTCCTTACGAAATACTAATTAAAAAAAAAAAAAAAAAACTTTTGGTGAACTTAATCGCAACCAAGTAATTCAAGATAGAAATTATAAATCTGTCAAATAGCCTATTATATTAAAACCAAAAGCTAACAATACCGTCACTTTGATATTCCTCCATTGGCTCAATACCATCATCTAGTCCATCACTAACAGCTGGTAATTCTTCTTTGATAGCAGTATTTCCTGTTTCACAGTCATCATCTATACTTATGTGGAATATTGGCGAAGTAATAAGCCCACTACAAAACTCTAATCGGGCTTGGTTTATTAAAGGATTGAGCTGTAAAAAGACAAAGAAAGATCAGAAGGTTGTGTGTTCAAATCAGGTCAGCGTCACCAGTATAGTAACGTTATGAGCCACAGGGTGTAGAGCTCCCTCATCCTAAATAGAAAAGGGAGAACTCTACAACCAGATAGGTGCTAGCCATGCCACTATACATTACAGCAAAGTACATACATGTAACTTATTATGTACAAAGTACTCAGTAAATTATAAGTATATAATAGTTGTATGTATAATAATTTTATGCTTATATTTGACAAAAGCTTTTGTATTGCTATACAACATGCAATGGTTTAAAAATCAAACACGGTATAAGCTTGAGAGGAACCACTTTCACATTATACAGTATAAATTATAAGAATAAATGGCTGTTAAAGAATATCTTACCTCATATTTGTCACTCATATTATGAGCAAAAAGCTCTTCGGCTTTCAGACATTGTCGCAGTAATTGGTGACATTGCTTTAATTTAGCAAAGCAGAAGACACAAGCCAGCAGCGGTCTAATATCTTCAGTTACAAACTGCAACAACATTTGACATGTATCTACTATTTTGATTTTATTATTTATTTATCATTTATACAAAAGAATAAGGATTATTCTTATTAAACAGCTACCTAATATCATTAAGGTATAAACTTGTGCTATCGTGAGTCTATCTTAATATCCAACTATACAATGGAGCATGTTATATAGAGATTATATTTTTGACGTGACAACGTCTATTAAATTGGTACGGCGTGGAGTCATTCTCGAAAACACCGTAACGGCCGAATCTGACGCCACACAGAGTCCACGCCTACTTTACCCCCACCCCTAGAGCGTGTGTCACACTCGTGCGCGAGGTCTATTACTATGTAATAGACGTTGTCACGTTCAAATATCGGCAGTAGACGGAGTTCTACAGACAACCAGTTTTTTATTATGTGTAATATATAAAGTAGACATGATTGTGTCTCCATTTAATGTAACCAGTAGTTTGCTCAACATTCTCATTGTTGGCACACTGTGTATGAGGACTATTCTTGGAAACTAGCAGTTCCTAAATTAAATAAACTTAGTAACAAACTAAAATTAAAGAAAAACCATGTGACTTAGTTAATGGACACATGT
The DNA here is from genome assembly GCA_037179545.1 of Sesamia inferens. Lineage (NCBI taxonomy): Eukaryota > Metazoa > Arthropoda > Insecta > Lepidoptera > Noctuidae > Sesamia > Sesamia inferens. Next base: position 22,068,114 of record CM073947.1, on the reverse strand, counting down.
AATACAAGTCTCCCCCATATAATTTGTTAAAATGTTGCTAAGTTTAATTTAAAACATTTATTTCTCAAATACAGAATAAAATTTTTCACTTAGAACGAGAAACACTAGTTAAGTACAAGCATATACATTCCTTGAAATGAGAATGTTTAGAATCTAGACAACACAGTTTGTGCAATGGCTTCGTGGCCCTTGTTCACTGCATGTCACAGATGGGAACTGAACCCATACAGAACAAATTTATTAGGCCTACATAACAGATACTTGTTCCGGGTCTATTTGAATATGTGTGTGGAAATGTTGGTAATTAACCCCACAGTACAGCGAGCAACATTAAAAAATAATTAAAGAGTACAAGTAAAACTGTGATGGAGCATGTCAACTGAATAGAGCAGGTGTTATGTTTAATTAGGTACCTAACTAAGTCATGTAGTTTTTTGTTTAAATTTAGTTTATTATCTAACAAATGGAGTCATTAAGAGGAGATAAGTTAACTAGCCAAGAAAAGACTGTCCTAGACCTGTCTTAAACTTGATACACTGGTGCAAAACAATCAACATTATTGGTCCCTAAGAACATATCAACTGTAAAAATAACAACTTACTGGAATATTAGTCAGCGTCCCATATAATTTGTGCAAGTTTCTGCTGGTCACTATACACAGGCGGACATTCTCCGCTAAACATATCCTACACATTGGTAGTCTATCCATCTTTCAGATATTTATATTATATAAATGAGAAACACTTGTTTCGAAAGATGAAGGCAAATTGTTTTATTTTTTTTTTTTAATTCTCGCCGTTCTTGGGAAAGGCAAAGGCCAAGCTATGCAGCCAATGTGTTAAATAAAAGTTATTTCGATTCCAAGAATTAGGGCTCTGACCGAATTCGCCTCCATCTCCAAATCGTTGTCAATAAACTGGCTAACTGGTTTAAGAAATAGAAGATAGAAGTCAACCCCCAAAAAAGTCAAGCAGTACTCCACTCGAAACCGCGACTTAATGTCCCCACTCCACGACCCATCTCCATGTCTGGCGAGCTGATCCCTTGGGAGAAGCAAGCCAAATACCTAGGTGTGATTCTCGACCGCAACCTCAATTTCTCAGAGCACATTAAGGCGGTCCGCTCACGCACCGCCTTCGCTCTGGGTCGACACCACCCCGTCCTCAACCCGCGTCATATCCATAGGATGCAAGCAGTCCAAAACTGTTTTCTACGTAAAGCCACAAATGCCCCTTGGTTCGTCCGTAATGAAATCTCAAAATCCCCACCATCCAGCAGTTCATGAAGCGTCTTTCCAAACGCTTCTTTGATTGTCGTTATCTAGTTCAGCTACCGTTTCGTGATCCTCAACCATCATTTGTAGGTTCATTTAACATTGCCTTTCGGCAATTTAATCATTTAGAGAAGCGTTTGCTTAATCAACCAGCATTTCATCACCAATATCAAGAACATATCACCAGGTCAGATGGAGATTGTGTCACCGAAAGAGTGTCAGTCCCTCACTGCCTATTACATACTTCATCATGCGGTTGTGAAGCCTGGGAAGTTGCGCGTCGTGTACATTGTCAACTTCCTGTAAAGATAGGAACGGAGTCTCCCTCAGCGACACCCTCCTTACCGGCGCCAAGCTGCAGGCGGACATCTGCAACATCATTTTGAGTTTTCGTCTCCATGCCATTGTTTTCACTGCCGACGTACGACAAATGTGCAGGCAAATCGTCATCTCGGATCCTCATCGAGATTATCAACGAATCTTGTTCAGAAGTTCACCTGATCAATCCATCCAGGAGTACCGTCTCAGTCGAATCCCATTTGGTGTATCATCAGCGCCATATCTAGCTATAGATACGTACCATGTGTCAGCTTGCTCAAGATGAGCAAACATCATTTCCAGCCGCTGCTGAAGTGCTGCTGAACGATATGTACGTTGATGACGTTGTAATTAGCGCGCAAGATATTGAACGTGCCCTTAAGATCAAACTAAGCCAAAAAACTTAAAAAAAAAAACAATCGCCAACTTCTCTATGGATAGTTTTTTGGCGGGAAAGCCAAGATGAGTGCCACGCTCATTTTTCATTGGACTTTTAAATTATTTATAGTGTCGTTTACTAAATAAAAACGCGTGATTTTTGTAGCAAAAAGTGCATTCAGTGAATAATTTAATAAAGAACAGTGAAATATTGTAGCATAGTGGCCACATCGTGTCTTTACGCTAAACCCCTCCTAATCGGCCTCACGCGTGAATCGAAAGGAGTTAGTTACTGAAGTCTAGGCCGTATGGCGTACTATGTCTTTGCCTTTTCCGTTCAAAAGTACGCAAAGAAGTGAACCAAAATAAAAAATCTCTCTGGATAAAAAACACATCACCATCAAAAATGGCAACAAGAACGGACGCTGACCGACGGATCTAACCAAAGACATTAAAATTATATTTACAATAGACAGGACATCACGAACAAAATTGTAAGCCAATACTTTTGTCGACTTGGTTAAAAGTCGCTCAGTCTAGTGTCCGCGTCAAGACGTAACATGTGTCCACCAAGAATAAACATTTTCTAAGGAAATATGCCCCGTTGCGCTTTGCGTTGCTGTACATCTCGTTATGGTAAAATGACTGGACCTAACTTCGGAATGTTTTTGTATGAATTATTTATATTTAGTCTGTAATTAAAATTTTAAAAAATTCTTAAATAGTTCTAGAAACTTTTTTATTATTGTAAGAAGCGCCCTCTATTGTTGAATAGTTTTACTATTTTCATGTAGAGATGTAGTAATGTTGTTTATCGATTTAGTTATCGATAATACTTATTAAGTTGAAAACATATAGCTATATTTTATTGACATTTAAAATATAGCTAAATAAACTTAAAATATTACTATATTTCAAGTTTATTTATTAGTAACTCTATTTGAACATAATCTTGTCATATTAATGAACAAAATTGAATAGGTTTTATGTTATTTTAGGTTTTCGAATAAAAATTATGTTGTACGGGAAAAGTGTATACGATTTGTCCAGATAGACCGTAGAGAAGAAAATTGGCTTCCGTCTACTTCGTCGAAATTATGCTCAAAGCATTTTAAAAGTGAAGATATCTACTTTTTAAAGAAAAAAGAGTTGTCGATCAAATTAAAAAAAAAAAAGGATCGGTACCTTGTACTAGTAATGAATTAGAAAGTTATTAATTTCAGAACTTTTCCACTTAATCGTAAAAAATCGTAAAAAAAGGGATCATATTTATGGTTAAGTGGATAAGTACATAAATTAGATAACTTATTTATAATGAAATATATTTATAAAATATGTAGGTACGTATACGTAGTACAATGATTGCAAGCTACTTTGTGATTTTTAAGATTCCGTACCTAAAAGGTAAAACGAACCCTATTCATGAGACTTCACTATTCGTCTGTCCCTCTGTCACCAGGCTGTATCTCATGAACCGTAATAGCAAGACGTTGAAATTTCTAGAAATTATGTTAGTATTTCTGTTGCCGCTATGACAAGCGCAAAAAAAAATATATTTTAAATAAAATATTTTCCCATACAACAAACATGATTTTTTGCTCCATATTAATAACAGAAACAGATAGACGCTTAAAAGGTTCACAGAATATTTGGTTATATATTCAAATTAAAAATAAAATAAATATTGAAGGCTCCCATTTTTAAAGATAATGAATGGTACGGAATTAGTTCGCCAGATCTTGCTCCAGCAGACTACCATTTTCGTCGTGATTTGGACAATTAATTCACACATTAGACAGTTCTGCTTTCACACAGTTTGTGCAGTCTAGATCCTCAGAATTCTATCGCAAAGGTATAAACGACTTTCCTATTAGACGGCAGCAATGTATACATAATAATGGTAACTAAGGTGGGTGGACCATGGAAGGCCATGCTCCTTTGAAGGCTATTAAAAAATCGTAGTTGTTGACATTTAAATACATATTCCTGCTACTACACACTAAGATCCTACAAACTACAGGCCACAAACGTGGCGGCGTGTCGATCGTGTCACTATTGTGGCAGTTTTATCCAACGTTTCGTAGGCTTCGGTCGTCGACGTTACAATTGTTATTCGCGCGCACAACAAAGCGTACATTTTTAGTCAATAGCCTATTATTATTTCATGTTTTTTTAATGTGAATTGTCGTATTAGTATATGTTTATGGTACTAAAGAAAAAAGAACATAGCTTTGCCTCAATTTACATTAAAATATTGGTAGTGTTCCTAGGAAAGCCGGTGGTTCCTTATAAGACCAATCAAAAATTTGACGGTTGGCCTTGCTATGGTGCATGGAACCACAAGGAACATTCACAAATCCTGAACAAATGAACACTTACTTTTTGGTTATAAGTAATGAGAAATTGTTATAATTATAATAGTTTGTAGTATCTATTATTTATTATAATTATTAGAACAAAGTTATAGTCATAATTATCAATTTTGGCCTTACAAAGAACGGACCCATAAGAAGGCCATTTACGATAAAAAAAAAATTGCAATTTCATAATAAAACCTGATGACAAGTTATTTAAGGCCAATATAATACTCATTACTAATATTTTTAAATAATTTATATTAATATATTCTTAGTTATAGAATGGTGTTCAAGTAATGTTCATAGAGTTTTTTATAGATGATAAAAATAAATTGAGCATTTAATGCTTCGCTTAAATAATAGAGCTTATTATGTAATTTTAGTAAAAGCGGATATATTTAATGTTACAACTCTATTTTTAAGTTTAACAACAGATGTATAATGTTGGCCTTGTTTGGAGCCGTGTTCCATGCAAAGCCATTTGGAAGAGCTTTACAAAACTTTAATCAATGTTGTTTAAAGTTAGGTAAAAAAAAAGATTTTATACGGTGGACAATAAAACAAAGTATTACTTAATAATTTGTTTCCTTCATTTATCCAATAAATAAACGAAATAAAAGTATTTACTCGTTAGAGTGGCCATCCATGGTCCACCCACCTTATATTGATTAAATTTATTTATTTATTTATTCTTTATTGTACACCAATAAAACATCGAACAAAAAACATGGAACATGAAACATACAATGGGCGGCCTTATCGCTAATGCGATTTCTTCCAGGCAACCAAAGAATGGACAGATTCTCCTGAACCACATATGGGAAATGTGTTAATTAAAAATGAAAAAATAAACAATTATTTAGATTTTCAGTATTAATCGGTAAATTTAAACTTTAAAGCTAAGTTTCTACTTATATTAAAAGATTTATATAAATAGAAACTTGTAAACATTGAAAATGTCTATAATTTTTCTGCTATCATAATACGAATAAACATCGTCGTAGTAACTTCTTTGAATATTATCGATAATTTTATATCGAAATGATACAAGCCCTACCACAGTTTTTTGCATTGCCATTTAAAAATATTTGCAAACAAACGTGTAGAAAAGAATCATTTTGGTAAAAACGAAATGCAAACAAAAATTTCAAAACAAAATGCGCTTTATGGCCTAAAAAGTCTATTAATGTAAAAAATCGCAATAAACTGAGTATTAAAATAATTCGTAAGCATAACACATCTAAAATGCCAATAGACGGTGTCACGGAAAATGAGTAGTAGCTAATAAAATTCTAAAACAGTTTTTGATCTCTGTACAAGACAAGTTTCACTTAATTTGTACTTTTCTATATTTATTTACCCGATTTGAACTACACTAGGGTATTAAATCGGATCTGGCAACATAGACCCCACTGGCCACCTACCGCGCAATAGCTGAATATATTTTATGAAAGCGCGGGAAACTTAGAATCTGGCGGTCGTGTTTTTCTGGTTTTCCTTTAATTTAATTAATTATTGTGGATCAGTTAAGTTATTTAGTATATAGTTATATTATTAGTAGTTAGTTACTTATTTGTGTATATAGTGTGCAGATATTTTACTGCTAATTATTTGGTAAGTTCTTTTTTTTTCTAATATGGGGGCTGATCCCCCGGACGATCCTGGCGGCGGGCCAGGACCTGGTCCACCTGTTGCGTTCAATGTGGTCATCGACGACTCATCTATGGATACTGAGGATGGCCTCATAGGCAAATTTTCTGATAGAAAAAGAATCAGACCACGCAAACCGCGATGCCGTTTATGTAATATGAAAAAACGGAAAAGTAAGGATGGACGATTTTTTGTTCAGGCATGTCAATGTGAAGATTCTGATTCAGCTAATTCTGACATTTCTAGAGCTCTTAAATCTGAAGTTGAAATGCAACCACCCAGCCACATGAGTAAACCTGCCAATGAAAACCTTTCAATTTCAAAACACAGTGAGACTGGTTTGGGTCTCTCACAGTCGCAACAAACCTATTTTGCCAGAAAATATGTTAGCTTGGACTCGGGTCCTTTTACTGTCCATGTACAAAGAGTAACGACCATTGAAAATGATTCGGTATCTTTACACCCAATTCAATTTGGAAAAGTTTTGAAAAATTTAAAAATTAATAACATTGTTAATGGTAGTGTTAAACGTATAGGAAGAAACAGAATTTCAATGGCCTTTACGAATTTTGAAGCTGCTAATAAATTCACAGAAAATGCAGAGTTATTGAATCTTTCATATAAAATATTTATACCAAGTTTCAATGTAACAAGAGTGGGTATAGTTAGGGGCGTGCCCCAGGACTGGTCTGAGCAGGAAATTCAGGAAAACATTACTGTTCCTATTGGTTGTGGGCAAATAGTTAAGCTTCGGAGAATAAAACGCAAGACTATGAATGATGGTATTTCTTCATTTATTAATACAAATCTTGTAGTTTTAACTTTTGATGGGCAAGTACTTCCTAAACGTGTTTACATGTGCTACACAGCTCTGCCAGTAGAATTATATATATTTCCCACAATCCAGTGTTATAACTGTTGCAAATTTGGGCATACTAAATCACAATGTCGATCTAGGCCCAGATGTTTTAAGTGTGGAGATGAACACACTCCAGAAAGTTGTTCAGTGGTAGTGGAAAATGGTAAGTGCTTCCATTGCTCTGGTAGACATTTTGCTACTAGCAGGACTTGTCCTGAGTTCACACGGCAACAAAATATTAAAATTTCTATGGCCCAAAATTGCATCTCATATGCTGAAGCAGCCAAGATTCACCCTTCAGTTTCCAAATCTTATGCTGATGTTACAGCATCTCCTCCTTCTCAACCAAGTAATCACCATCTTCCCTCTCCAAACTTTGTTTCTCAGTCACCCAGTACTTCTTATAAAAAAACTACTTTTAGTCAGCGCCGGATTCCTCCTAAACCAAGTGGAGGATATGATCGTGTCATGCATAATTCTATTGCCAATGAATATAATAATTTGTCTACCCAAATGTCCCATAGTCAAGTACTGCAACAATCATTAAATACAATACCTCATAAATCTATTGCTGAAATTATTTTGGAACTTATTACATTACTTACAAATTCTAGTCAACAATTTTCTACTTCTAATTCTTCACCGTCCAACGTTGCCAATATATTACTCACAGCTCTTAATAAACAATTCAATAATGGATCACAAAATCTTACAATGGAATTGTAGAAGTGCCATAAGCAAAAAATCTGACATTATTTATTTACTAAATAAATATAAGCCTATGGCTTTGTGTCTCTCTGAGACATGGTTGAAACCAGAGTTTCCATTTAGGATTTCTGGTTTTGTTACAGTGAGAAATGATAGACCTGATGGGTATGGTGGAGTGGCCATTCTCATTAGTAAAACTTTCTCCTATAAAGTATTCCCACTTCCCCTTCTCAGTAATGGTATTAATGCCATTGCTGTTATTGTAAATAATATCTGTATTATTTCTGTATATATTCCACATCCCTCTTATTCTATATATAATGAGTTTAAACAATTACTATCTGTCTTGCCTTCCCCATTTTTGGTTTTAGGTGATTTTAATTGCCAAAACCAGGCATGGGGCAGCTCTGTTACCAATTACTATGGCAATTTGATGATTGATATCCTAGATTCTTTAAACATATGTATAATGAACAATAGCTCTCCAACTCGACTTACTGGCCCTAATGAATGTTTAAGTGCTCCTGATCTTTCACTCTGTTCTCCAAATTTAGCCTCTTTGTTATCTTGGAATATCCTTGATGACTCTCTTGGCAGTGATCATTTTCCTATTATACTCTCCTTACACATATCTTGCTCCCCTTCCAACTTAAGTTACAGTTCTAAATTAAAACATAAACTGCCAGAATTGAAAGATGATTGGGTAATATTTAAACAGTATGTTGATAGTAAAATTTCATCCTTACCTGCTATTAATGATTCTAATGGATTACTATGTACAGAAGAGTTCTCAAAACTTCTTATTGAGGCTGCTAATACTCTATTTCCATTAAAAGGTTCTAGACAGGGCAAAATTCCCTTTCCACCATGGTGGGACCATGAATGCACTATGGCCATTAAGAAAAGAAAACAGGCTGAGAAAAAATACAGATCCCTAATGACTTCAGAAAATTATGAAAGTTACTCTCTCATAGCTCGATCCACACGCAAGTTCCTAAAACAGAAAAAATTTGAAGGTTGGAGAAGATTTTGTGAGTCCATAAATCCTGATGTATGCTCTTCTGTTGTGTGGAGGAATATTCGTAGATTTAGATCGGCATTCTCTTCTTCTTCATTTGGTGTCCTTTCCATTGAGCTAGCTGATAAATTTATGGATAAACTAGCTCCTTTGTCTGTTCCTGAATTAAATAATATTCATTGTTGCACTTTATATAATAATACAAGCAATCATTCTGATCTCAATGCTCCTTTTTCTTTGTCAGAATTAAAAGGAGTTCTCTCTTATGTTAAAGATTCATCACCTGGCGAGGATGGTATAACATACTCTTTTTTGATAAACTGTACTGATAACTCATTAGAATATTTTTTGAAAACTATCAATGCAGTTATGTTTTCAGGTAATATTCCTCCATCATGGAGAACTCAATCTATAATCCCCATATTAAAACCAAATAAACCTTCTTCAGATGTTTCATCTTTCCGTCCCATAGCCCTTTCATCTGTTCTTGCTAAAATAACTGAACACCTAGTTAAAAATAGGTTAGAATTTTTTATTGAAAACAACAACATTATGACAGTTAATCAGCTGGGTTTCAGGAAAGGTCGGAGCACCATAGATAATATTAGCATTTTTGTTTCGGATATTCGAATAGCATTTTCAAAAAATGAGTCAGTTTTAGCAGCATTTCTGGACATCGATTCGGCATATGATAATGTTCTTATTCCTGTGCTTCATGAGAAACTTCATGACCTACGTATCCCTCAACTTTTAATATCATTTATTATAAACATGTTGTCTGAAAGATGTTTGAAATTAGACCTCCATGATGGATCTCAACTTTCCAGGTTTGTATGGAGAGGACTCCCCCAGGGCTCGGTTCTTAGTCCATTATTGTACAATGTTTACACTTACGATCTAGAAAAAAACTCGAACTCGGTAGCAAACGTCTTACAGTATGCTGATGATCTTCTTTTTTACGTTGCTGACAAATCTATTAATAATGCTAGTAACTGCTTAACTACCTCTCTTAGTCATTTACATGATTGGTTAGATAATAATGGACTAAATTTATCTGTATCAAAAAGTACCATAGTCTTGTTTGCAAGAGGAAGGATAACTGCCAATCCTATTGTTTCCTACGAAGGTAATCCTATCCCTGTGAAATCAGAAGCAAAATTTTTAGGAGTTATTTTGGATTCGAAATTAACCGGAGTACCACATTGTGATTACATTGTAGCTAAATGTGAAAGAAATTTGAATATGATAAGGTGTTTAACCGGTGTCTGGTGGGGATCCCATTCCTTCTTTTTACGTCTTATATATAACGCCCTTATTCGTAGCCTTCTTGATTATGCCACTTTTGTTCTAGAACCATGTAACTCTGTTGCTATGAAGAAATTTGATAGTATACAGGCAAGGGCATTAAGAATTATTCTTGGAGCTATGAAGTCCAGCCCTATTAATGCTATGCAAATAGAGTGTGTAGAGCCACCTCTCTATTTAAGACGACAATATCTGTCCGATAAGTTCCTTTTCAAATTAATGCAATTTTCTAATCATCCTTTACGATTTAAGCTTCATTTACTTGTAGAATACACAAAAAATAGTCAGTACTGGACTCATAAATCTCTACCTTGCCTTGTTAAGAGTTATCAAAGATTCAGTGCCATACAAGCCCCGACACTTAACTCATACTGTTATCCTACTTTTGATTCTATGTATGGCGCATTAGTTACTTCTCCAGATGTTAGAATCAATGTAAATATCCCTAGAAATCAGCTTGAATCTGTACAATTTGTGGATAATCTATTAAATAACGAATTCTCAAATTTTCATTCTATTTATAGTGATGCTTCTAAACAATCACCCAATGGTATAGTTGGGATTGGAGTTGTCCATTCCCAATACAATATAGTCCAAAAAATAAGACTTCCACCGGAATCATCCGTATTTTCTGGAGAATGTCTAGGACTGCTAAAATCTGTTGAATATATTCTTATTGCAAAACTTAAAAAATGCGTTATATTTTCAGACAGTATGAGTGCCCTACAAGCCTTATCTAAATATCCGTTCAAGTCAGGTATTGTTAACCCTATCATTATTAAAATTCTTAACCTTCTGATGTCATGTTATCAGATGGGTTACACAGTGGTGTTTTCCTGGGTGCCAGCTCATTCTGGTATTTCAGGCAACGAGCGCGCAGATTGTCTTGCTAAAGAGGCTGTTTCTTGTGGTGACTGGTCGGACTATTTCAATTGTGTTCATGATTTGTGTGCTTTGCCTAAATCTACTCTTGATGAAACATGGAGAATTGCTTGGTCTGCTTCAAGCCAATCGAAGGGAAGGGCGTACGCTAAAATTCAAAATTCAATTCCGTCAAAACCCTGGTTCTCTAAATTGAAGTTGAGCAGGAGAGTAACTTGTATTTTGACTCGTATGCGGTTGGGTCATGTTTGCACTCCTGCTCAACTCGCTAGATTTGGTATACTGGACAGTGATTTGTGCGAATGCGGTGAGGTGGGTGACCTAAACCATATCTTTTTGTGCTGCCCTAGATATAATCGAGTCTCATTTTATGAAAGCCTCCTTGAAATTCCCATCCCACTTCCTACTTCAGTAAACATCCTTTTATCCTCTGGTGAACCGTCTGTGTATAAAGTATTTTCTTCATTTATATTAATTAATAACATTAAATTGTAAATATTATTCAATATATGTATTTTTTTTTATTTCATACTTATATTATATATATCCTATTATTCTGTCCTTTCCTGATCCAATCCTAAATTCCGTTTCAAAATTTTATTTTCCCTTTTGTAAATACAAGTTTCCCCGTTTTATAAATAATAATCTTAAAAAAAAATACAATATGACTTGTCTTTGGCTCAATCGCTAATCGCGCAGAGCCATTAAAACCAAAAAGAAGAAGAATATATTTTATGTAAACTTATTTCAGTTTTACTATTTGATGTCTTCAATTGTCGATCTAATTTTGCTATATTGTACTAGATGGCGGAACTGGGCCATAGGATCACAGTTTTTCTATGCGATTTTGACACATTGCCCTCTCTATTTATCTTAAATCTCTTTGGATCTAACCATCCTTAAAATCAATCATTACCAGGGGCGTGCACAGATTTTTTATTGAGGGTATGCATACATACATTACCCAAATCTCTGTGCTTATACAACGTTATTTTTTCTTTATACGAAACCTAAATATAGTTTGTTCAGAATAAGCAACTGAATCGATTCTAATCTTTTTACACTATGTATGTTATATTTTTTCACAAATACATTTAGCCATTGTTGCATCGTGGCAACAGCTGACGGAGGGCAACGCCCCGTGTGCCCATCGGCTGAGCGTGGACCGTATTTTTCGTTTATTAAGCGATTCGTCGTGACCACGGAACGCAAAATTTTGTTTACCTAAAAAGCAGACGACATCGATTAACCTTTCGAAAATTTTTGTATTGCGCCTTTCGATGTTTAATTTTAAATGTCTATTCAAACTAGACTCTAGTCTACCTTTTCCAAAAAATTGGTACTTTAAATAAGAATCTAAATGTATTTCCGACGAATCGTATTTAGAGGGAGCTTTGTGAAAATTATTTAAATCTGAATATCCATAAACTCAAACATTTTTACTATCATGTTATGAAAATAATATACCTACACGGGAAACAAAATAATATGTGTGTACACAGCCTGCTAACCAGTTATAATTATCATAATACTTTTTATTAAAACAATGTGTGATATTTATTACCTTTTCTTGAAATACATCCAAATTGCGAACACAACGCTCTTTAATTTATATTTTTGCTCAAAACTTTACATTGAAAAACAACAAAACCAACAAATCTTACAGGTATAATTTTGCATATATTAGAAAGAAATGCGTATTAAATTAAATAAACTTAATTTAATTCATTTGCACTTAAAACGTATAGTCATTATTAGGTAAATTTCTTTGACGTTGCAGGTCTCCTTCTTTCAATATTTGTAGCAGCCTTTATATGCAAAGTTATCTCTACTATAAACTTATATACTAATATGTGTGTTATAAATCTAACTTTATCCATTTCATTTAGAAATTATTTACTTTTACTAATTTGAACAAAAATGTAACTCTCCCTTAAGTATTGGTTTCATTTAAAATTCACTTGGCCTTAAATTTCAATTGAAAACTTATTAAAGAATGAAGAAAGAAAATAAAAAATTTGTTTACAAGTAAGTACTAGGTGAGTACTCATTAATAAATAGTCCCTCAATTCATAATTATCATTTACCAACATCTTCATAAAATATGCATCTTAATTGTCATTGCTCTCCGACATGCAGTTTAATATAAATCTTATTATCTTGAAATTACAACGGTTTACAGTATTATTTTAAAATTAATATTAAAGCATAATTATTTTACTTTAAACCTTACTCATGTACAATCATATCCAAACAGGTATTAGTTAATATTTATGAAAGTACCAAATATTTCAAACTTTAATTTAAATTCTGATTCTAGGACAAAAATAAAAACTTTCTTGAAGTTACTTTTGTCACATGTAGGTATGCATGTGTTTATTATTCTAACCATTGATTAATTTAATTTAGTTTAATTTCAAGGAACAGGCAATATACCCAACATATTGCTGTCAATGACTGAATTATAATTAAAGTTGTGGCCAAGTAAGTAATAAAAAATGGAAGAATTTCAAGACAAATAAGTTAATTGACTATCTTAAAATTTCATAGGGATCTTCCTATGAGAAGTTCAATCAACAGTAATATGAGAGTAGATGTTGAATTTTCCCTTGAGCGCACTTTTAAATAATAACTATTGGCGCCGATTCTGTTGTTCACAAACTAAACTAATTTTAAGTTATGTGTATCTTTTTCTTTCCATTTCGTTGGGAAAAGGATAGAAGATAACATTTAAGTTTAATCCTGTCAAATTAGGAAAGTCCATAGACAGTTTAGACGCGATTATAAACATGGCCGCTAAAAATACGCCAGTTTACGTCAGGAGCGCACTAATTTGACAGGTCTAAACTGACATTTTATCTTCTGTCCTTTTCTTAATGAAATAGTTAGAAAAAGATGCTCTGAACTTAAATTTAATTTAGTTTGTGAACAACAGAATCGGCGCCATTGTCCAACTATACCTAGCGCTATAATGCCTTCACTTGGTTTAAATTTTAAATAAGTACAAGTACTTTGTTTACTTATGGTTCTTATGCTGCAATGGAATACTTCCTTTCACATTATTAGTAGCCAAATAAATCTAACTTTCAAATTAACATAAGAAGCAAGTTCTTTCCTTTCAAGTGTGTAAGTAGATACATTGAGAAAAGAAGAAGAAAGAAATATTATTAAATAACAATGTGTTTATCTGTTTAGACTCCATATTTTTGTAATTTGTTCACTGTAAGTATCAATTAAAACTGTTTAAATCCTTCTGGCGCTCCCACGTGGCCATAGAGAATCGAAATTCCATGAAATTTGAAAATTCTGTACCGTCGACGTAATACGTACCTATAGAATAATTACTTTTCATACCTTAATTCACAGCCCCAACACAAAATCGAATGAGCACTCATTTAGTGTTTATTGCACAGGTTACAAGAGTTTACAGCAAGTATTAACAACTTTCTTCAGTAGTTGAAAAAGTTTTCAGCTTGATGGCGTCCTGTTGGCGTCAGTTGTTGAACTTTGAACGGTGACACGAATACGAACGAAAAACGAAACGTCATTCTTGATAAGGCAGCGTACACATAGTCACGTTTTTCTTCGAAGCATCATTTTCATTTCCGGTACATATGTTGTACTATTTCAATACCTAAAATCGTATGAATATTCCAGTAACTGTGCCATGACGACATGACAATCGTATTAATAAAACACAATTCACAAACAATGACAATTTTGTCGATAGCGAACATATTAGTTATAACCCCGTTTCATAGCGAAAAAGAATTTCTAACGCTTTCACACCATTGCCTGCCTCCAAGCTTCTCTTAAGCTCCAGCAATCAACAGGCCTTACCATAGAATCATTACTTCATTAAGACAACCATCACAAAGCTACCACGGCTTTTGTACCACTTGGACCATTGTCCCGCCATTGCGTACAAATACAATCAAGCAACAACACACGTTATAGCAATTATAACCCTTTTAAGATGAAAAGACTTTCACCATGACTACTAATAATATTCATATAGTATAGCTATAATAATAATAATATTTATAGTCACAAAAAAAAATACATTTTCCACTTATCGTATACAATAAAACTGCATTACAAATAGGTTTATCCCTGTCCCCTAAACTAGGCTAGGCCTGTATCTTAGAGGGCAGTGTCCAGTTATAGGGTATGCTATAATTATAACGCAATGAATTTTCAGCGAGTGACTTTAAAACTATGAACTTTAAAGTATGAGAATGAGATGGTGAAGAGTGAGATTGTATGGAGCGAGTGTTTGGTAATTGAATATGTTTAGGAAGTGTTTGTGGTGTAGTGAATAATGATGAAGTGAATGTATGTATGTACAAAGGTGGATAACACTTAAAGAGTGGATATTATTGTATTGTGTAGGTTAAAAGTAATTCCGTTCCGTGATATTCCTGATTAAGCAGCCAAACAAGGTAAGACATATGTGAGACATATATGTGTTCTGGTGTGTACGTTGTTTGAGTGTAGATATGAGAGAGAGTGCATGTATTGTATGACGTGTAAGAGTATAAGTGGTGAGTATTTGAGAGTGAGTGTACTTTTAAGGCTGCGTGTGAGCGAGACAGTGTGAGTATGCAGGGAAAGGGCTTATTGGTAGATAAATAAGTGAACTTGTATGGAGCATGGACCAGGAAGCGTAAAGGTTATTGGGATTACTCTTCAAGCATTCGTTCTCGATATTAGCATTATCACACTTGTAGTTCCACATTCAAGCCCACTATTTTGCACATTCTTTTGGAGGTAGGAGCAACTCTTAAAAATAAAAAATGTTAAGGAATATGAGGGTATCCGAATATACCCCACCCACTTGCAACTTCCGCCTGTCCTAGCTGACCATTCACATTTTTGTGCTTCGCTGTTTTGCACGTTCGTTCGTATTTAAATTTATTTTTGTTAAAATTCGTATTTTAAAATTATTTCTGATATTCAACAATGCCTAAAAGGAAACGTGACTGCAGGGATGATGATTACGAGTTTTTGTCTAAACAAGTTAAAAAATTACGACGTCAACTGAAATACCGGCGACGTCGTCGAAGGAGTATATCAGCGAGTGATTACGATAGTGACTCATCTCGTTAGCAATCAGGTGAGTCTTTGTTATATATTTTGTGTTCTATGGAATAAAAAAAAAAAAAAAAAAAACCGTTTACTCAAGTTTTCAAACGAGAATTTTTATTACGATGTTTGCGCTAAAGTGTTTTATCGATACTAGTATATTTACCGCTCACAGCACCAGACACGCGTCCTCCTCAAAGGCTTACATGCCTGGTGTAAGCCTGGACGTCATAAAAACACCGCTGGCTGGAGTGCCAATTCTCGTATATTTGCTAAGCATTACAATAAGGTGATTGTTGAGTTAGACAACCAAAATGAGTTTGCTATTAACATCATAAAAGTACATATGTATATTAATCAATAACTATTTAAAAAATGTGATTTTAGGTTACTTACTTTGTACAAGGGGATATCTCCCATAAATGATCTAAAATATTATTTATAACAAAAGTATATACAGATCTTCTTTATTACTAAATATTATACAATTAGAAACATTGTGATGGATTCAAATTACAGTTGATTAAAGCTTTATATGCATAGATACTTTTAATAATATCTACATATTTACATAATATTACCCTTATTTCACGACTGCTTCTCTCAACATCTACAAGTGTGATAATGCTAATATCGAGAACGAATGCTTGAAGAGTAATTTATGATTAAACGAACTTACCTGTTGTGAAGTTCAATCATAATTACTCGAAAAGCTTCGTTCGAAGATATTAGCATCCCTCCCTCCCCGCCAAGACTGGCTCCCATGGTCGTGAAATAATGATCAGCTCAGTATCAACCTCCAAACTTAATGATCAGCTAGGACAGGCGGGAGTTGCAAGTGGGTGGGGTATATTCGGATACCCTCATATTCCTTAACATTTTTTATTTTTAAGAGTTGCTCCTACCTCCAAAAGAATGTGCAAAATAGTGGGCTTGAATGTGGAACTACAAGTGTGATAATGCTAATATCTTCGAACGAAGCTTTTCGAGTAATTATGATTGAACTTCACAACAGGTAAGTTCGTTTAATCATAAATTATTCCACAAATGTAAGGAAGGACTCCGTGAATGAGTAGTCTTTTTGTATTAGCCATTCAGTCAGTTTGTTTTTTAGGTTGTGAGAGTTGAGATCCATTATTTTTAGTTGATTATTAATTTTTCTATACAAATAGTAACCAAGAATATAGAACTGGTGTCGAGCGAAAGTGGTTCTGTGCTGGGTGTTGGGTAAGACTTGAATGCGTTTGGTCCGGTCCGGGGGTGGAATGGACTTATGTATCCTCATTATTGTCTTGAATACGAACAGCTGCCGTACTGTTAGGACGATGTTGGATACCTAAAAGGTTTCTTGGTCATTACTTTTAGTATGGCTCTCTGTGCTCTTTCTATTCTAAGAAACAAGGTTTTAGCTGCTCCACCCCAGGCAGTTATACAGTACCCCAATATAGATTGACAAAGAGAGCAATAAATCATTTTCAGCGTTGTACTGTCGGCAGAATCTCTGAGGAACTTAAAAATGTGGATTAGACGCATGGTCCTTGACGTAAGGGTGTCAATTTGCACGTCCCATCTCAGGCCACAATCGATCTGTACACCGAGGTACCTAACAACGTCTGAGCGGGTTATCGTGGGACAGACACTGGACTCTGGGGACTGTGCAGGAGTGAGCTCTAAGGGTGAAGTCAGATCCAGGAGTATTACCACGTCTTAACCCGAAAGGAATGTAAGTGGTTTTAGTAAGGTTTAACGTTAATAGGTTAGAGTTTAGCCATAAAAAGCTTGATTATAGACATAAAATAAAAACGTCATATGCATGCAGCTTTACCACCAAATTGACTGAATGAGTGAGTGAGCCGGAATCAGTTTCTAGAATGAACACGGATGGCATTACATGTTTTAAATAAACTGAAACCTTTCAACATGAAATAATTTACACCTCTTAAGCCAAGGCAAGCATCACCAGACCCTAGGATTCATCACAATCTCTATCCCAGCATCTCCACCATGTCGGCGAGTCGCCTACGTGTGATTCCTCTTATACTTTCTTAGCGGGAATCCGTGCCCAAAACTGCGACCCGACGAAATATTTTAGTAAATGGGTCTGATGACAACTTGACTTACCTATGTTGATACTGTTTCAACCGGTGTGTAGTGGATGTAATGATCTGCTTCGCTTTGTTACACGATGTATGCTCTCTGCGTTACGCCCACGCTCGATGTTAACCTCTCCATTCCTTAGTCTGTAGGGATTAAGCAATCATCATTTGCTTGTTATGGAACTAAGTGCACAGGGCCAACCAGACATTATATTATATTGATTACATTCAACCTCCAAAGGAGGGATTGTCTAATGCAGCGCCGTGCGCTACGACATAGCGAGTCGTACTAGTCGGCTTTAACATTGGATGTCCTGTATAGTGTGACCCGAGCTCACGGCGTCGGGCTTTACCAATTCGAGTCAGAGGACCCACGCTCACGGCGTCGGGCTGTGCTCCACTCAGAAAACCCACGCTCACGGCGATGGGTTTCACTCACCTCAATTCAGAGGCCCAACGCTCACGGCGTCGCATTCTTACGCACAGTTCTATAGGACATACAACGATTACGATACTTTGTGTTACATTATTTCGGTAACTTTCGCTCCGATCAAACTATCACGGTACATTATAATTAGATTGGTATTAAATAGTTAATGAATCAATCCTAGGCACTTAGCTTTCGTCAACTGGAGGCTTCCCAACTGCTCCGGCACTCACTCAACACTCATAACAATACCTTTAGTATATTTTATTACTTTAATAACTGATGAAGATGGCGGCAGGATTCTAACAGGAACGAACATGTCGCGTCGGTTCGTTAGGTAAAATATCCATAGACTATAAATGACCAAGTTATGGTATTGTCTCTTACCTTGTGCAAATTTGTCTGTGGTCTTGCGAGAATGTCTTCTCTTACAATATTATGAGTAATTTCGCGATAAATCGCGACACTCCCGCCGGAAACATTTAAAAGAAAGTAATCATCAAGTATTTCGCGATATGTCGCGACAAGAGTAACTAGCGAGTCGGTCATCCATAGGTGGCTTACCTATGGATGACCGGAAAAAAAACAAGTATATCAAAGAGTACATCACGTGTTTTATTAGAAGGAACCCCGAAAATCAACACAGTCCACTACAACTATATTGACATAAAAACTTAAAATACTATAATTACATATAACATAATTACCTACACCTAATGTACACGAACTGTCGGCGTCGTGTTTCGCTGACTGGTGTCACTCAGCTGGCCACGAAACCGGCGGCACACCATATCATTCGGCCAGGCCCAGAACTCTTCTTTGAAGAAATTCTCGAGATGATGTGTCGGAACAAAAACCACGAACGACTTGAAAGTCGTGTTGTGACGCGGCTCTAAACTCTCGTCCCTCCAAATCCAGTTGGTCTTGACGTGCAAATACTCCCGAACCTCCTCAATGTTTTTGGAGTGGTGCAGTCTGGACACATACAACAGCATGTTGGTTCCGGTCACAGCAGTACCGCACTAATTCCGACTAGGAGACTTCTTCCTCTTCTCTACCTAAATAAATTCATCCTTGTCGCTCGTGTCCTTTATTGGACCCTGCCTTTTCAGAACAAATGTTGAATTTTGCCGATATGTATTTGTTGTTTTTAATAAACACCTGGCATTACATATGTATGTACGTACATACTACGTATGGATGGAAAAAGTCCGCCATTCTTCATACATTGGATTATCCGGATGCTTACCAACAATTAGACCGGATAATCGGGGTCCTACTGTACAAATTTGCGATAGCAGAAAAGATTCTTAAAACTTGTGTTCCTTCAACTTACAAACCATAGTATGCATACATATTACTAGACGACACAAATAGAAAGAAATACCTACATTGTGATTTTGTGAATGATTAATAAAAGTTATAAAATTAGTAGGAAAAACATTAATATAATCAAGATTCTATTTCTATGCTGCATTTGTATCATGATTACTCAATCATAAGCTAAAAGCTTGCGTTGCGTTGCACCAGCGTGTGTATGAATTTATGCTGTGTTAAATTGATCTTTTTACTAAAAGTACGTGAACATTTATCACACTAATAAGTGTGTACGCACATGCAGTATTACTCTCCTTTCTACTAAAATAACGTTGATAAATATCACACTGATAAGGTTTTTCAACAGTGTGTTTACGCAAATAGGTTGTTAAATTACTATTTTTACTAAAATTACGTTGCCATATTTTACACTGATAGGGCTTCTCGTGAGTGTGTGTATGCACATGGATTGTTAAATGACTCTTTTTACTAAATTACGATGACATATTTCACACTGACAACGTTTTTAACCAGTGTGTGTACGCATATGGCTTGTTAAATGGATCTTTTGACTAAAATTACGTTGACATATTTCACACTTATAAGGTTTTTCACCAGTGTGTGTACGCATATGTTTTGTTAAACTCCCCTTTTCACTAAAATTACGTTGACATATTTCACACTTATAAGATTTCTCGCCAGTGTGTGTACGCATATGCATTGTTAAATTACACTTTACACTAAAATTACGTTGACATACTTCACATTTATAAGGCTTTTCACCAGTGTGTGTACGCGTATGTTTTGTTAAACTCCCCTTTTCACTAAAATTACGTTGACATATTTCACATTTATAAGGTTTTTCACCAGTGTGTGTACGCGTATGCCTTGTTAAATCGATCTTTTTACTAAAATTACGTTGACAAATTTCACACTTATAAGATTTCTCGCCAGTGTGTGTACGCATATGCATTGTTAAATTACACTTTACACTAAAATTACGTTGACATACTTCACATTTATAAGGCTTTTCACCAGTGTGTGTACGCGTATGTTTTGTTAAACTCCACTTTTCACTAAAATTACGTTGACATATTTCACATTTATAAGGTTTTTCACCAGTGTGTGTACGCATATGTTTTGTTAAACTCCCCTTTTCAATAAAATTACGTTGACATATTTCACACTTATAAGGGTTTTCACCAGTGTGTGTACGCATATGTTTTGTTAAACTCCCCTTTTCAATAAAATTACGTTGACATATTTCACATTTATAAGGCTTTTCACCAGTGTGTGTACGCGTATGCCTTGTTAAATCGATCTTTTGACTAAAATTACGTTGACATATTTCACACTTATACGGTTTCTCACCAGTGTGTGTACGCACGTGGGTTGTTAACTGAATCTTTTTACTAAAATTACGTTGACAAATTTCACACTTATAAGATTTCTCGCCAGTGTGTGTACGCATATGCATTATTAAATTACACTTTTCACTAAAATTACGTTGACATATTTCACATTTATAAGGCTTTTCACCAGTGTGTGTACGCGTATGTTTTGTTAAACTCCCCTTTTCACTAAAATTACGTTGACATATTTCACATTTATAAGGCTTTTCACCAGTGTGTGTACGCGTATGCCTTGTTAAATCGATCTTTTCACTAAAATTACGTTGACATATTTCACACTTATAAGGGTTTTCACCAGTGTGTGTACGCATATGTTTTGTTAAACTCCCCTTTTCAATAAAATTACGTTGACATATTTCACATTTATAAGGCTTTTCACCAGTGTGTGTACGCATATGGCTTGTTAAATGGATCTTTTGACTAAAATTACGTTGACATATTTCACACTTATAAGGTTTTTCACCAGTGTGTGTACGCATATGTTTTGTTAAACTCCCCTTTTCACTAAAATTACGTTGACATATTTCACACTTATAAGATTTCTCGCCAGTGTGTGTACGCATATGCATTGTTAAATTACACTTTACACTAAAATTACGTTGACATACTTCACATTTATAAGGCTTTTCACCAGTGTGTGTACGCGTATGTTTTGTTAAACTCCCCTTTTCACTAAAATTACGTTGACATATTTCACATTTATAAGGCTTTTCACCAGTGTGTGTACGCATATGCCCTGTTAAACTGATCTTTTCACTAAAATTACGTTGACATATTTCACACTGATAACGTTTCTCACCAGTGTGTGTACGCATATGAATAGTTAATCTTTGCCTTTGTGTATACACACGCTGACAAATATGACACTTATACTCTTTTTTTACATTATTAGAACTATTCCGTATACATAAGTAAGGCTCTTTGAAATATGTGCCAGGCTTGGACGTCAATTTCTGAGTAGTCCGGATAACCTTCGAGTCTGGATTATCTTTTATAGTTTGCTCGGCTGTTATTGCATCTTTTTCTTTTGTTTTTCGTGTGTCCTGTTTTGGTTCCCTCACAAAGGTGGCCTCTGTAAGTAAACCTAGAAAGTACACAATGGGAGATTTAAAGAATTGTCTTTTGAATTTGTTTGCGTCTCCGACGCACCGGGTGTGCTGCAGCTATCTACATCTCGTTACTGAGAGCTTGGAAAGTACGCAGGATAATATTCTGCTGTCTTACCTGGTGTTCTACGTGGCTATTTTAAATTAAATTTAAATATAGACGCTCTTAATTACATGTATTATGTTGTGTGTACAATAATTATTGTTATCTGAAATAAACATATTCAATTGAATTTAACTATGATGGCATAAGTCTAATTCTGTGCAACGATCTGGTAACATCATTCCTGTACCACAACGTTAGTTTAATCTATCCACCTATCTGGTGACAGGCTTTTGCCCGGTAAAGGCGACACAATGTAATCTAATAAAAAATACTTTAAACAGTCCTATGGATAGAACTCAAAATTACCCATTTGACCAATTACATACTTTAGGCCTATTAGGTAACACTAGCCACATCCTACCAGGTGAACCATTGGCTTGTCTGCTTAGCTATATAATTAACTAATACTTACTTATTGTCTCCGTAGCTCTTCTATTCTTCTTTGTTACTTCTTCGTCTTCGACTTCAAATTTACAGATAATTAAAGGGACATCATCTTCTAAATCTGTCTCAGAACAGTGTGGTGGTACATCTGCTACATCTAAACAACTATAACCTAAATTTTCGGGTTCTAGCTCTGTAAGTAAACAAAACAATGAAGTGTATTATTTGTTCTATTTCACGATACAATGTGGTTATCAATACAAGGATTAAAACTGAACTCTGAAAATGGTTTGAAATAACACAAAACATTGTCTAGTCAATATAAAATCAAGTGAACAAATTATATTTCATTATATATTATCAGCTTTTTTTTTATATATATTATAAACTAGCGCTTGACCGCAATCCCGCCCGATGGCAAGCAGTGATGCTATCGTTGATGGCACAGCGCACCAGTTTATTAAGAGCCTATTCACTCCAGCCCCGAAGAAATTCAAATTGCAGTCCGACCGAAACACCGCCGCCGGCAAACCGCTCTAGTCCCTCGATGCACGCGGTACAAAAGAGGAGGCGAAATGCCTCGTCCGGATCGTAGCGGTGTCAACAACGTAAGGACGGAAATCCGCCGCACGACGGGTCAGGGACGACGGACAGGGACGACGGACCAGGGTCGCAAATCAGCCCCTTCGCACGCACTCCACCGAATCCAAAGTGGCCAGGTGACCAGGTTCCTCTTTCGCAAAATGTAACTAGTCACGCAAACAACCGCAGACACCGGATATGGATATGAAATTACTCCAGATTGTCCGTCAGTTCCGAATCCTGCTGCGGAATTACGGATAATTTCCATCCTGTTTAAATCCAGTTATGACGAAAGAAATGGTCTCCCTCTACTAGTACATACGTAAACATGGACAATAAACTAAAATACCAGACACGTACCACCGATAATAAGTCAGTCCTCGAAACGTGATCACACTCGTCTCCACAGAGTAGGCAACTCGTTCATGGGTCAATGTATACACTTTTACAACAAGCTTCCCATGGACATTCGAAACTTACCCATTAAACGATATAAAACCTATATAAAGGCCAAACTTTGCAAAAAGGGGTATTATAAAATCTCAGATTATTTAGAGAATAGAGAGGCTTGGGACTGAGCTGCTCGCTCTGTTAAGCATTGTTATTAAACAATATGCGTAATTATAACGTAAATTATTATAAACATTTTCATTTTTAATGTCTGGACTTTAAAAAAGACGATGATCAATGAGTTTGTTTCGGCTATTTCTTCTCAGAGGTAGTCAGTTAGGAAATGCCGGCTTCATCTAGTTAAAAAAAAAAAGAAAAAAAAAACATATGACGTGTAAAAGTGATCGGTGATCCTACTTGCTTAATAAACGATTTCATTTCATTTCAAACAACACAATAATTTACTAATATTACTGTGCTATACTGTGGGTGAACAGGAAAGAAGTCTTTTAGTAGTAAAGGAAGTCTCACATAGAACTCTGGCATTAGACCACACAACATTATCAGGGTGTTCCAAAAAGAACACAAATAGTGTATAACAGCAAATTATTTTTATACTAATACACTCGTTTGTTATGAACGAATCTGTTCATGAGTTAATAATAATTAACTTCCAGTTTAATTAAATTTACATGTTAATGCCAAACTCGCCCAGCCAATACATGAATTAACCTGGTTGCTGCCGCTCCTTAGTCTCTTTTGCGGTAAGGAAACCATCGTCATTTCAATCATACCACATTCTGCTAGAATGAAGGGTGGAAAACGACAGGTCACTGTGAAGATGGAGATGGTCCACTGAAGTATTTAAATAAAAATACTATATTTATCTGTCAAAGATAGCAAATACTGAAGTCATCTGAGCCTACGGCCCTGTACCAGAACTGAATAGGAGCTAACTACACATGCTGTTTTTTTTTATGGCTTCTCGCGTTTAACCTACAGAAGGTTGAGGTCTGCTTAACTGGTCTGGCTGACTATATTGGGAAAAGCAAAGCCCTTTGCTATGGTGTCAATTTTTCCTACAACTTCCCATATTTTTGAACTAACACCAATACTCATTTCGGTATTGTTTATTTTAAAAAAAAATTGTAATTTATCAACCTATTCAAAGAGGAACAGGCGGACTTAATATCTTGGGCACCCTGTACCAGCCAATCTAAGGTGGTGATTTATTTACTGAGGAGAACAAATTCGGCACAAAACTATAAATTACAATGAAGTTAAAGATAACTAAATAAGCAAAACAACCAATACGTACCCGGGCGCAGTTACGTAGGGTGTCTAATATTTAGAGTTATCTATCTAAAAATCTTTACGTATTATCATTTTAATGCTGTCCCAAAAATTAAAACAATACGTGCCAATACCAATTTTACTCCAAAGTTAGACTATGGGATCTTATATCCTGCACCGAAACCTAGGAAACCATATAAATAAAATAAGTGTGAAAGTTTTCGCGCCTAAAACTTAAAAGATCGTTGTTTGACAGATTAGATACTGTAGCCTGGGACTTGGAGAAAGATATCCATCACATTCAAATGTTTTTCTTTACAATTACACAATACATACCTTCAAAAATATACAGAGGGATAGCCTATACATCAGGCGCGTGCGCTCCCTAGATGCAAATAAGCAGTGCATACCCTTATAATTTTCTAATTCGGAACACCCGAATCGTATTAAAATATAATTTCTGTACTACAGTACAATTTTATTAAAACACTAGACTAAAACAGTAACACTGCCATCTTTTGGGGCTAGCGCGAACTAGCTAATACATTACAATTCAGCATGTAAGCGGAACGTGACTTCGTCACTCTAGCGCCACGGAGCGTAAAGCGACGTAAGCACGAACTAAAATGCCTCTGATTTTTGCGTGTGTGGGTGGAATATTGAATGAAATTGTTTGTGTGGGTGCCTGAGCTGCTTACGTGCGACAGTCCAATTTCATTGACTTTACAAGCTGAAATAAGGCGGGCCTACTATAAGCCGGCCAATTTAGAAAGTTGTTACAAATAGTACAATTGGTTTTTCGTTAAGATACATTTTTATTTTACCAAACTCACAATAATAAATTACTCCAATTTTTTGTGGCCATATTGAATATTGATGTTTGGTGTCGTTTTGAGTGCAACTGAACTGAATTCGTTTATTTACTGTAGATAAGTATTTCTTTCTAAAATATGGAAAATTATTATTGTGAGCTCTGTTCTGGTGATGTATGTTTAGAAAAATTTAAAACTGTCTTTTTCAACGTTAAGTTTTTAGCAAAAATATAAAATAGTTGTTAAAGGGCATTGTGTTTGCGATTTGGATGTAACTGAAAAAAAAGGTAATAACACACATTGTTTTAATAAAAGTATTATGATAATTATAACTGGTTAGCAGGCTGTGTACGCACAATAAATTATTTTGTTTCCCGTGTATATTATTTTCTAAAGATGATAGTAAAAATGTTTGGGGTTATGGATATTCAGATTGAAATAATTTTCATAAAGCCCCCTCTAAATACGATTCGTCGGAAAAACATTTAGATTCTTATTTAAAGTAGGTACCAAATTTTTGTAAAAGGTAGAATAGATGACGTGGTTACGACGAATCGCTTAATAAACGAAAAATATGGTCTACGCTCAGCCGACGGCCACGCGGCGCATTGACCTCCGTCAGCTGTTGGCACGCAACAATGCAACAATGGCTAAATGTATTTGTGAAAAAATATAACATACATCGTGTAAAAAGGTTAGAATCGATTCAGTTGCTTATTCTGAACAAACTATATTTAGGTTTACGAAAAAGGTATGTATGTATACAAGTGTATGTATGTATACACTTTTCTAAAGTTATATGTACTTTCTAAGTATATCTTGGACACCAATGACTGAAGGTGAAGGAAAACATCTTGGGGAAACCTGGCCTTTAAGTCTGAGATCGCCAACCCGCATTGAGCAAGCGTGGTGATTACGCTCAATCCTTCTCTGTATGAGAGGAGACCTGTGCCCAGCAGTGGGACGATAAAAAGGTTGATAATGATGACGATGATGATCTATGCATACCCTCAACAAAACTATCTGTGCACGCCCCTGCTATACATAGATATGGTTACAAATGTACCATTATTAGGCGTATTGAGTGTACCGCATTAGTCAGTGCCTAGGTAAAAATATTTAATCTTTCTCACATGAAATGTACAAAGGCGGACTTAATGCCTTAGTCTTTCTCTACCAGTCAACCACAGGTGGTGAAGAGATAAGATGGTAGGTGCTTTCGTTTGAAAAAAAAATGTAAAGAAAGAAAAAATAAGCTATTAACACTATTAAAAAATACTTAAATAAGTTAAATATACGTATATACTATTACCAAAATATATACTTATATACATACAAAATTAAAATTTGGGAGTGAGGTGTAGCAATAACTGTGCCCTAATTTTTGCGAAAATAACTCAGCAATTTCCGCTTAAATGCAAACCGAGTGGCGGCCATCCTGATATCAAGAGGAAGTGCATTCCACAGAAGAATGGATTGAATATGAAATGAAGAATG
This sequence comes from Sesamia inferens, assembly GCA_037179545.1. Classification (NCBI taxonomy): domain Eukaryota; kingdom Metazoa; phylum Arthropoda; class Insecta; order Lepidoptera; family Noctuidae; genus Sesamia; species Sesamia inferens. The sequence continues at coordinate 22,040,859 of CM073947.1, read as the reverse complement.
AATAAAGTCAGGCGTATGTGAAGGACAAGGTAAGAGGAGGTTGTTAGAAAAACGCAGACTCTTAGTGTGTGAAGAACATAAATATTGGAAGTGAGTCACAAGTTAAGAAGGAGGAGTGGGTGATTTAAAAAGGGAGAAAAGCGTGGTCAAGTCGCGCAAAGTTCTTCTCTGACGAATGGGCATCTATTTAAGTTCAGACCTGTAGCTCGACACGTGGTCATATTTCTTTAGATTAAATATGAACCGGATTCCATTGTTGAGCAATCTATCAAGCTAATCCAGTAAAGCCGCGATCAGGTCAAAGTAGCACACTTCACCATAGTCGATTATAGGAAAAATCATGGTTTTCGTTTTAACGGGTAAATGTTTGTATAAGGTTCATATTCGGTCTGGGCAAATATGACCATGTATCCGAATTTCGTGTGAAGCTCAAGAGGTTACCAATTCGGCTTCGTCTGAATGCTCATATTCTTTCCCTTCTATAAAGGCTGCATCTGACATCGACGCACAAACTAGTACCATGGATCCAGTACATGATTCTGAGCCTCCCAGTGGTGGAATTTTTCGTCGGCTTTTTCATGATTTAAAAAAATATATAATGTTTACGCTCGTTTATCGGTCGGTTCCGATCGATTGTTAGTTCGAAGATTGTTTGACAGATGGCGCGACCGGTACGGGCGAGCGTAATGTATTATAATCTGTGGGGGTCGGTGACGCGCGGACAGACCGTTTCTAGAAGTCTTGAGAAAATCATCGCGCAGGCGGGGTGCGTTTTGACGATTGATTTTCGGGAAATATAGTCCCGGGCCGCGGTTTTGGACAGTTCTCGCGTTTTGTTGCCCGTGTGTTTGAAGTATTTACTTGGATTATAAACCGTAACAGTGCCGCCTTTAAACTGAATTGAATTTGAATCTGAAACGTGGTTTCATTGCTGATTGTTTGTCGGGCGTGGATTGACGCTGCTAAATAACGGTTTTCTATGCTGGTGAGCTTTGGTTGTCCTCATGGAGGAACTTTAATGTCTACTGGTATTGGACAATTCGTGTGTTGGAAGCCATCGGACAGCATTGTAAGTCGGCGCGCGCGCCGGCTCTCCGGTATTTCATCCCACGACGGAACACACGGTGTCCTAAGGTAAGTTCCTTAGTTTTGATGTGGAGTGTGGTCGGAGATTTCTTTGTGGTATAAGCCGTGACTGATCGCGGTAAATGTACGTGCTGTACTGGGGCGCGTTCATATAATATGTAGTTTTTTCACTTTAGACCGTTCATAATTGCTATACTTTTATAACCCTATAAAATTTTAAAGTTGAAATTAATTAATTTGCTAATGTTTGCTTTTCTAAAAAGCGCAATGAAAACAAAACTCGAAAAACTATCTTATCAGCTGATTTAATAGAGTTCACATCAGGGATCAACGTCATACCTACAAACCCACACGGCGGCACGCTTGCAACGTTCAAAGGCCGAGCCGACACTTTTTTTAAACATTGTTATTTCTGTAACCGTTCATTAACGACATAAATGACTATCATAATTTTATTAATAGCATGCGGTCTAGCCTTTTCGCGAAGTTTGCGTTACGATGTCAGATACACCCTGTATAACTGCTTTTTGTTCCTTTCACCCCTCTTTATCTCAAGAATCGCTTTCAATTTCTGTGTAACTCACATACTAAATTGTTAAGGTCATCAGATAACGTAAAGCTCAAAATGCCTATGCATTCCACAGTGTTCCTTGATAAATCTTTCATTGTTCAGGCCCCTCGTTTGTGGAATGCATTGCCAATTGAAATGAAACGCGCACAATCGTTGCAGAAATTCAAGAGACTTGTGAGGGAACACTACTTGTCGTTATGATCTTGTTAAACAAACACTTTATGGCCATTTATACTATTAAAGTATCTATGTATTTAACCTTTTGAACGCCAATCTACATAATACGCAATGTGTCCTCCAGCGCCACGCTACAAATGTATAACGTATCTATAGTAAAACGTAGGGATGGGATTAATGTCCTATCGACAAATAATATTATACGTTTAAATTAATGTTTATTCACCAATTTACGAAGCTAAATAAAAACTGTAACCGTATTTTCATATTTTATTTTATTTCATAAAAAAATCAATATGAAAACTTGGATATATTTCCTATAATAAAGAAAATAATTATAAATTTATTAGACGTGTGTTCTAGAAGTTCACATCCCTATTTGTCTCCAAATGTAATCCTTTTACTTCATATCAAGTAGTTGGCGCTCGAGGCACGTCAAAATCCTTTCTGATATAAGGATGTCTTGTCGACGTATTTCTTGTCGATGTATTTCTATGGTTTTATTTTTATATTCACTGTGGTCGAGTTACACGTGCATAAACTCAACCGATTCCTGCATAATTTATTTCGTTTAGTTACAACAAATACAATTAATAGAAGCTAAATACGTGGTTTTCTACATTTTTAAAGTTCCGTAGCCAAATAGATTCTTACAGATTCGTCATGTCTGTCTGTCCGTCCGTATATCACAGCCATTTTTTTTCCGAAACTATATGATCTATAGGTACTGTTAAAACTTGGTAGGTAGATGTATTCTGTGAACCGTATTAAGGTATTGATGCAAAAATAAAAATAATAATAATAAAGATTGGGGGCTCCCCATACTTAGAACTGAAACTTAATAAAAAAACTTTTTCTTCAAACATACGTTTGGGGTATGCATGGATAGGTCTTCAAAAATGATATCGAGGTTTCTAAAATATTTTTTTTCTAAACCGAATAGTTTGCGCGACAAACGCTTCCAAAGTGGAAAAAAGTTGGTCCCCCCCTACCTCGTAACTTCTACAACAAGAAAATGAAAAATCTAAAAAAACATATGATGTACACTTGTACATCTTTTTAAGTAAGTAAGTAAGTAGTAAGTAAGTCATTTATTTTGCAAATATGGGTACAGTACATGGTGATAGAGTGATAATCAATAGGTTCAGCCACATTTTACCAATAGGCATGCAAAATTTATAGTTTGAAGCTAATGGTACTGGAAATTTATACTTAGACTGCATGTACCTACAATTGAATAATTTGATGTCATAGCTTGATAAAAATGACATAATAATGTTACAATATGCAGAAACCAGTTACAATTATTATCAAATACCTACACAATTTACAGTAATTAACAATAAAAATGTCATATAATATAATTGCAAATATGATGTCAAAGAAGTGTAAAAGAATGAAATATATAAAGGGGAAAAAAGCAGTCACAATAAAAAGTAATAATAATAATTAGGATACATTATGATAAGAAAATGTCAAATATAATAAAAAAATGTCAACTGTAATAAAAATGTCAAATAATATGTAAAAGAAAAAAATAAAATTGATAAAAATGACATAATAATGTTACAATATGCAGAAACCAGTTACAATTATTATCAAATACCTACACAATTTACAGTCATTAACAATAAAAATGTCATATAATACAATTGCAAATATGATGTCAAAGAAGTGTAAAAGAATGAAATATATAAAGGGGAAAAAAGCAGTCAAAATAAAAAGTAATAATAATAATTAGGATACATTATGATAAGAAAATGTCAAATATAATAAAAAAATGTCAACTGTAATAAAAATGTCAAATAATATGTAAAAGAAAAAAATAAAATTAATGAAAATAGTAACAGCAAAAAAAAAAAAAACGGTTTTACATAAATACAGATCTCATAATATTTTCTCAAAATTTTTTTCAGTAAGGTATTCACTGACAGTGTAATATGCTTTATGCGTTAGAAAACTTTTAAGCCTGTTCTTAAACAATGGTAGTGGTAATTCTTTCCATTGCCTAGGTAATTTATTATAGATTGCCGGAGCCATGCAGTAGATACTTTTCCGCATTAGTGCCGTTTTGGCGGGGTGGGAGCACAGTATATTATTATCTCGTCTGTTACGTGGTACTACATCGGCCAGACGTTTAAAACGATTTGGGTTGGACTTCACACAGCCACTTCCATTATGTACAAACTAGGTAATGTTAATATTTTATGCTGTTTAAAGTATGGCATGCAACTATCGGTGGATTTAAGCATAAACATCGCCCGTAAACATCTTTTCTGTGCTTTAAAAACTGTTTCCCTTTCGGTTGAATTTCCCCAGAATATTATGCCGTAACGTAAGTGGGATTCTACTATGCCATAATAGGCAGTAAGAAGTGCATCTACATCAATTATTGGGGATAGCGAATGTAGAGCGTAGGCGGACTTACTAATTCTTTTACATAAACTATCACAATGTGCCTTCCAATTTAGGTTTTTATCTATTACGAGTCCTAAAAATTTTGTACTGTCTACTTCTTCTACGACTTCATTGTTATAATGTATTTTAGGGCGCGTGCTGGGAATCCGCTGACTAAAATGTACAGCTTTTGTCTTTTTTAAATTTATTTTTAAATTGTTTGCCTCTAACCAATTTACAACACTCCTTAAACACTTATTAATGTCCGATTCATACGTTACCAGATTTTCACATGGTATTGTCATAGTACTGTCGTCTGCAAACAGTGTTATTGGGTGTTCAACCCATTTAGGTAGATCATTTATGTATAGAATAAATATGAAGGGACCTAGTACGCTCCCCTGCGGTACTCCATACTTAACTTTACGCTCTGAGGATCGATATATCTCTTCGCGCTTGCTAATTGGATTAATTTGGCAAATTTCGGTTATTTGTTTTCGGTCTTTAAGATAAGTCTCAATAAGTCTAAGTAAATTACCTCTAATACCGTAAGCTTCAAGTTTACTTATGAGAGTAGGATAATCTACATGGTCAAAGGCCTGTGTCATATCACAAAATAAGCCACATACAGGTATTCGATTATTGACATTCTGAATAACATTATATATAAAGTCAAATATAGCCATATTAATTGTCCTATGTTGTCTAAACCCTTTCTGTTCGTCACATAGAATGTTATTCTTTTCAATAAATTTGTATAATTCATTATAAATATACTTCTCAAATATTTTGGATATCACAGGTATGAGTGCGATTGGTCGGTAATATTCCATTAATTCTCTGTTCTGTTTCTTAAATTTCGGCTTTATTATTGAGGTTTTTAAGGCATCCGGGAAGATTCCTGCGCTGATACTAAGGTTAATTATATGACTTAGATGATCACATATTTCCATAGATACGTGTTTGAGTATTTTCGTACTAATGCCATCATATCCTACACTATTTGTGTTACTTAAAGACATTATTATTCTATGTATTTCGGCAGGTACACTAGGCAGCATGAATAATGATTTAGGGCTTGTGTTAATCTTAGTATAGTTAGACCGGATGTCTATCTGTGTTGGTAGAATTTTATCAACAAAGTAGTTGTTAAACGCTTCAGCAATGGTTTTAGGATTCGAGACAATATGACTTCCAACCTTGATGTTAGAAATTATTTGTTTCGGTAAATTATGCTTTACGCGATTAATAATTTGCCACGTAGTTTTTGATTTATTTTTAGATAGTTTAATATTTTGATTATTTTGTGCCTTTTGTGTCAGTTGTATAATTTTTTTGTGCAATTTTGAATATTGAGAGAATTTATTTTTACTATCTTTATTTAAGTTTAACCTCATCTGCCACAAAAGCTTTCTTTTGTTTCGGCTACACAGTTTAATACCTCTCGACAGCCACTTAGGTTTTTTAATAACATCAATTTTGATTAATTTAATAGGAAAACACAAATTATACAAGAGCTTGAAAGAGTCAATGAAGTTGTTATAAGCTATGTTCGGGTCGTCCGTTTCGTAAATTTCAGAAAAAGAAAGGTTTTTCATATAGTCTTTAAACTTGACTATGTTTTCCATACTATAATCCCTTTTAGCCGCATACCAATAGTCTATTACAAATTTTGTTTGAACAGGACAGTGAAGAAGCTGTGATGTATGATCGGACAACGCAAATTCAAGCACTTCAGTTTTACAAAATTTACTAAAATTATGCGCAAAATTGTCTATGCAAGTGTTGCTTGCCATGCGGGTAGGCTGCCAATGCCAATTTCAAGTTATATCTCATTAACAGATATTCAAATGCATTTGTGTGGTTATTTTGTTTAAGAATGTCTATGTTAAAGTCTCCTGCAATAATAATGTTTTTATAACGTGCTCGTGATATTTCATGCAATACAGTTTCAAGTCTTGTTGTTCTCTTCTCTTCTTCTTGTTGTTCTACTTGTTGTATAGTAACGTATGTAAGTACATACGTTACTATACAACAAGTAGAACTACTAACGAAAATTGTTTTGAACGAGATCTCGTAAGTAGTTTTTTTAATACCTCGTAAATCGCTTATTACCGCGTAATCTTTCATACAAATAACTTTAATCCTTTAATTTCATAAATCAATGGTACGGAACCTTTTGTACGTGAGTCTGACACGCACTTGGCCGATTTCTTTTTATTAAAATTACTGTTTTACACAGATGTTACAGACCTATTTTTAATGGTTTCGCAAAATACTCGCAGTTATTTTTCTGGTTTGTACAAACTAATAGAAATCGGAAGAAAATTCCTGAAACGGAAGTTGACGACTTAACGGAATGTCAAGACGACGAACTATTTTAAAATTCCGATTCAGACTTGAACAACTCGCAATAATTCGTCATATTCACCGCCACAATTTTTTTTTTTTTTTTGTAAAAACACGTGCGTCAACTGAATACAATAACAAGCTGTAAACATTGCACTACACTAAAATGCACAAAGTCACTATGACCTTGAAACCTGTCCGCTTATGATGTCACAGAGTTGCTTCTATACAAGTCGGTGGCCTGTGGGGAGTGACAAATTAATAACTTTGTAGGGATGGGTTTTTCAAACGGTGTTTCACTATCGACAATGATTACAAAACCTATTTATTCTTGATTAAGGTGAATAAAACCTAGTTTATAGTTTACAATATTTATAAAATATTATTAATTCACGTCATTTTCTTGCAATAATAGTATTTATGATCATTTCGACGAGATGAAATATAGCGAGGTCTTCATCGTGTCCCATCACTGGCTTACTTGATATCAAGTAATTGGCGCTGGGGGCATTAAAATATTTTCTGGTGTTTTTGTTTCTATTGAAAATAAAACTAATAAGAACTTATTATGCGTGAAAAAGTTAAAAATATGGTTGATAACAGGACAATTTTCCATAAAAACAAAATAAAAGGTCTTGTAAAAGTCGTAAATTTATTTTATACTGTGATTACTTCTAATCAAGTAGTGGCGCTGAGGGCACGAAAATCTCGAACTTGTATAGAAGTGATTGGCGTTCAAAAGGTTAAGTATGCATTTGTGTATCTACTTAAGTATATTTTAATAATGATGTTTGCACCAACGACAGTCCCATTTGTGGTTTAGGAGAATCTGTCCATTCTTTGGTTGTCTGGAAGAAATCGCATTAGCGATAAGGCCGCCCATTGTATGTTTTGTGTTGAATGTATTTTGTTCGATGTTTGATTGGTGTACAATAAATGATGCATTTAAACTGCAACATGATTTATGCCATCCTGGGATCAGAACAACACGTAAACAAATATGCTCAAAATTTTTCTGGCCCAATATGAACAAAGATGTCAGCAGCTGGACGAAAGCGTGCCTCAGCTGCCAGCGAGCAAAAGTTCATCGCCACGTCGTAACTCCGCTGAGTCAGTTCCCGCCGTCAGAACGCTTTGAACATATACACATAGATATCATCGGACCGCTGCGAATGTCAAATGACTATCGGTACTGCCTGACCATCATCGACCGTTGTACTAAGTGGCCAGAAGCCGTTCCCCTACTGGACATAACCGCTGAGAAAGTCGCTCGAGCCCTTCATGATAACTGGATAACAAGATTCGGATGCCCTCTGCGTATATCAACGGATCAAGGTCGGCAATTTGAATCCCAACTTTTTGCATCACTTATGAAGAAACTTGGTATCACGCGGATACGCACCACGGCATATCATCCCCAGTCAAATGGCCAGATTGAGAGATGGCATCGAAGTTAAAGTCAGCGTTAATGGCTCGTGGCACTACCACTCAATGGACAGAAGACTTACCCACTGTGCTTCTTGGATTACGAACAGCTCTGCGCGACAACAATTTGAGCCCGGCAATGTTGACATATGGGACAACACTACGACTGCCATCGGACTTTATTGTGTCAACAAGAACAGATGTCAATGAATGCGACTATGTACGCCGTCTTATGGAAACAATGGCATCGATAAGAAGCGCGCCACGATCGGACAGTGGTCATAATAAGCCTTTCATACATTCGGACCTCGCAACGTGCACACATGTTTTCGTGCGGAACGACGCAGTACGTTTGCCGCTAACACCGCCGTACGAGGGACCATATGAAGTTATCAAGCGCTATGACAAATACTACAAGATCAAGCTGCCGCTACGAACATCAGTTGTGTCGCTGGACAGATTAAAACCAGCCTACATGTACAATGACCACCCTGGCGAAGACAAAGGTGACAATCACAACAAGGCAACTAGCCAGCCGATTACCACCCGATCTGGCAGAATCGTGAAGCCCGTGGTCCGTTTTACTTAGCGGGGAGTGATGTGGGCATCCACATAAACATCAAAATGCAGTGTAACGCGTGAGACAACATACCGACATCGCTACACAGGGCGTACTGAGCGTGAGTGCCTCAGGCGAACATTTTTATACTGTGCGTGCAGGCAGCGCTATGCGAAGCTTACGCGTGGGAAAGAGATGGTTGCGCGTAGATCTTGTGACTGCCGAAATGAAGACGAAGAAATTACTGTTCTCTCATTGGTCAATTATAATAATATTTCTTTAGTGTAACAACAACTGTAATGCCACATAATATTACTTAAGCTAGGGTTTGGTATGAATAAATGACAATTACTTCTACTCGCCTTTCACTGAACTTAAGCCACAACAGAATAAATAAATAAAGTTCCCCAGACGATACAGGGAACGCAGGGTACCGTGGACCCTTTGACTAACGTAGGAGACCTGACGTTGCCAGCTAAGCGTCGAGTCAATATACAAACCAAGATCTTTGACATTAAGGGTAATGGGTATGACGGTACCATTGAAGATAAGAGGAGGGAGAGAGTTAAGAGTTAACCTATTTATCATGCGTGAGCTTCCAATAATAATGGCTTGACACTTTAATGGCTGTACAATGCCCAGAAAAGCGAGCTCCTGGTTTTCCAAGCCAGGGGTCGAAAACTGGAGGGTGTGGTACCTGTGCTGCTTAATGGTGTCGCCCTTAGAAGAGTGAAAGTATTTAAATACCTCGGCCATGTGGTTAACGAGGAATTAAAAGATGACGGGGATATTGAAAGGGAAAAGAGAGCGATGGCGGTTCGCTGTAACATGTTGGCACGCAGATTTGCAAGGTGTAGTCTTGAGGTAAAAATTACTTTGTTTAAAGCATTCTGCCAGTCTCTCTACACCTGCAATCTGTGGGTCAACTACACGCAACGGGCCATCAACGCTCTCCGAGTACAGTATAATAACGCGTTCAGGGTGCTGGTGGGGCTCCCACGTTACTGTAGTGCGTCTGCGATGTTTGCGTACGCGCACACAGACAGCTTTCACACTGTGCTGCGGCGCCGCATCGCATCGCTGATGTTTCGCACGCGTGCGAGCGCCAACACCATTCTGAACGTGCTCAGCCACAAACTGGACAGCCCCCTCCTGCGGCACTGGGTACAAGCACAAGTGCGTGTGCCTGGTGCCCCAGAGGGAGGCAAATACCTTAATTAACTGTTTTTATTTATTTTTTATTTTATTCATTATTTAATACTAACATAGTTTTTAAGTTGTACACTAACAATATATGGGCAGGTTGCCTGAAATAAATAGATTTTATTTTATTTTTTTATTTTTTTTTTAAAGGGGTTTACCAACACCCTGCAGCCTATAAAAGAAAGAAAGAAAGAATTTTTTTATTCCGCACAAACAAAACGCACTTTACAAGTAAATACCATAAAATTATATTACAAAGAAAATACTGGAAAAAAAAATAATATCAGCAAAAGTCTCGTACTCTAACATGCAAAACTGCCAAACTATAAACAAAGTTGATTTGATGTCAAAGCCAGGGTCATAGACCATAGAATAAGTACTACGTTGTACGTAGTACTTATTACTTCCATCGTCTACTTACTACCTCTATGCCATAGGCATTAGACAGCACACATTATAATTGAAGATCATCAGCATATACAACGTGGCGACCCAATGGTGACAATAAATTAACACACGAGTAGGGCTAGTGCCCACTAATCATATAACTTTTGATATTTTAATATAACTGGAAAAATAAAAAAAAAAAATTTTTCAAACAAAATAAATAATATACAACTAACCAAAATTGGGATCACCCTTGCAAAAATTCATTCATGCCATTACTTACCTCGCGTACCGAACTTGTTAGCGGGCTGGCACACAAGCGTAAATCGTACAGACGACAGCACATCAAGCTAAGTCTACAATCTGTCAGATTTCTTTACCCGATTTTCAACTTTATCACTAAATAATTAAGGCTCAAGGTTGATTGGAAATACCTGACAGTTTCGGGTAGCTTGACTTGCTGTCGTCCTTACCTACGTATGTATTCGTAATCGGTATGATTCTTTGACGGCTTTTATCAATGAATGTGGCGGCGCGCGCGCTCTTTGCACTAATGGTACCTACAGCGGAGCTAGTTTTAGTCGAACACTAATCATATCCCACTTAACTGTTATTATTACTTCTAAGTAACTATTATCATAAGCTATTTTCCAGGCTGTCATCACGAATCGTCTCGCTCGCAGGTTCGACGACTTCCAGCCTCCCGAACAAGCAGGCTTCCGAAAAGGCTTTAGCACCATAGACCACATACATACGCAGCGGCAAGTTATACAGAAGTCCGAGGAGTATAACAAACCACTATGCTTGGCGTTTGTGGACTATGAGAAGGCCTTCGATTCGATCGAGACTTGAGCGGTACTACAGTCTCTCCAGCGGTGCCAAATTGACCATCGATACATTGAGGTGATAAAGTGTTTGTACAAAAACGCCACCATGTCAGTCCGTCTCCAGGATCAGGACTCGGAAACCGATCCAACTCCAGCGTGGAGTGAGACAAGGAGATGTCATATTACCTAAATTGTTCACTGCTGCGTTGGAAGATGTCTTCAAGCTCCTGGACTGGAGAGGACTTGGCATCAACATCATCGGCGAGTACATCACTAATCTCCGTCTTGCAGATGATATTGTGGTCATGGCTGAGACCCTGGAAGACTTGGGCAAAATGATCAATGACCTCAGCAGAGCTTCCCAGCAAGTGGGTCTAAAGATGAACATGGATAAGACGAAGATCATGTCGAACTCTCATGTCACACCCACTCCAATTCTAGTCGGTTGCTCTGCACACGAAGATGTTGACGAGTATATATACCTGCGACAAACAGTCCAACTAGGTAGATCCAACTTCGAGAAAGAGGTGTCCCGTCGAATCCAGCTCGGCTGGGCAGCGTTCGGGAAGCTACGATACATCTTCTCGTCGTCCAAGATACCACAGTGTCTCAAGACTAAAGTCTTTGACCAGTGTGTGTTGCCAGTGATGACTTACGAAACTGAACCGTGGTCGCTCACAATGGGCCTCATACGAAGGCTCAGAGTCACACAAAGGGCAATGGAAAGAGCTATGCTCGGAGTTTCTCTGCGTGATCGAATCAAAAATGAGGAGATCCGCAGAAGAACCAAAGTCACCGACATACCTCTGCGAGTCGCTAAACTTAAGTGGCAGTGGGCAGGGCACATTGCTCGTAGAACCGATGGCCGATGGGGCAGTAAGGTTCTGGAGTGGCGGCCACGTACTGGAAGACGCAGCGTAGGGAGGCCCACAAGGTGGACCGATGACCTGGTGAAGGTCGCGGGAAGCCGATGGATGCGGGTAGCACAAGACCGGTCAGCGTGGAAAGCCTTGGGGGAGGCCTTTGTCCAGCAGTGGACATCCATAGGCTGAGAAGAAGAAGAAGAACTATCATCAGTTCATCACCAGTCACTGCTTTTATTTGAAATTTTCTTATGTTCAATGAGTCCACCTTGTTGGCGGAGGTCTGGCGATCTTGCTGGCCACCTACGAAGTCCGAATCCGAAACTAAAATAAAACAAAGCGACTTTATCGCGGTACCATAATCTAATTACTATCCTAATTACACAAAAAATAATTAATAAAACAATAAGGTAAGCGTCTTTTCCACAAAAACATTTACAAAAATTGTATTCGACGAAGTTATGCACAGCCGGTAATAAGCGTGTCAAGGACACGATTTCGGCTGGGGCACTAACGAACAAAAAATAAATATTTAATAATTTGCGGAAACGCGGGGTGTACCGGGAAGGGGGAGGGGCCGAGGGGAGGTGGTGTCGCTTGGCCCGATCGCCGACAAAGAGAATATCTACATATCTATCTCTTTTCGTTTCTTTCATGTATTCATTTTAATTTCATTGATGAAATGTTATGATCCATGACCCCGGCAAATGACCGCTGCCGACAATTCTCTGAATACATGTTGCTCTAAATGGAAATTAAATGGTAGTTTCTAAAAATTTATGTAACTTCGTTAATAATAACATTTTATGAAAATAAAATCTCTTCATGAAGCCAAAATGTTACAAAGTATATGTGTTTTCAGTAAATGTCGCCATTATCGCGGCACGTGGTAGATGATACGAACACCGAAGACAGTAAGTTATAAAACTAATGAAAATGGAGAAAGAATACCGCCCTGTGGAACAGCAGCATCCAGGTCACACCAACTCGATGAGCCCTCATCGACGCGAACCGACTGCCGACGTTCCCGGAGATAAGAAGAGAATCATTCCAGTGCCTCGGTCGAAACCATAAGGTTAGAGAATAGCAAGGAGAATATCGTGGCTAACGGTGTTAAAGGCATACGGCAAAACGGTAACTTTGGTATCCTCCATAGACTCTCTAATGTCACTTTAAGGAGAGCGGAGGCTGTGCCCAGATCTGAAACCCGACTGTGAGGGACTGATGAGGCTATTCCGATAAATAAACCCAGAAAACTGCTTATGTAGGCAGGCCTCAAGCACTTTAGACAGGAATGGGAGAATAGAAATGGGACGAAAGTGACTGGGTTGGGAAGGATTTGAAATTTTAGGGAGTGGGCGGACATAAGCCATGCGCCACAGGGATGGAAATTGTCTGGAATCGAGAGAATAGTTAATGATGTGGGTGATCGGAGGGAGAAGGCAATCAAGGATCCAAACAACCATACTTAACGGATGATGCCATCACATCCCACGGCCTTGGATTTTATTGACAAGATATTTTTTTAATTTCATCCATGGTCACTGGAGAGAAGTGAAATGGTTCTATGGGGGACTCGATAGGCCAGCAATGAAATCAACCGTTTGAGCCAAAATTTGGGGATCCAATGGACTTGTAGTTCTGAATTGACGATTGATATCATCAAGGCCAATTGAGTTAGGAAATTCCACATGCCGTGGCCTGCCGATACCAAGAGTGCCAAGGAACTTCCAGATATCAGCAGGTGAAGAAGAAGATATATTATCGAGAATATGACGGCGTTTAGCGTTGCCTATCATCTGGTTACACCTATTTCTAGCGGCTTTGTAAGAGTTCCGACTCACATCACAGCGATCCCTTCTAAATTTCCGAAAGGCCCGATCCCTACGCCTCATCGTCAATCGAACCCCTGTCGTGATCCAGGGAGCAGGAGGACGTCGAAGTTTAATCCGCTTGACAGGAGCATGCTTGTCGTAGAGTGAAAGGACCGCCTGTTCAAAAATATGCAGCTTATCGTCAACCGTTGGCGTCATAGCCAGGTGTTCCCAATTAAGGTCTGATGTATCCTGAGGAAGCCTCTCAATGATGGACATTGCGCGATTGGACAGCGCGCAGAACACCGCATACGCAAAACTTTTGGGATGGGTTTAGGTGGCCTTAGGACATAAGATAGGTAAATGAGGTCATGATGGGAAAAACTAGGTGCGGGACACTGACCATCAAAGGGAAGAAGGGAGGGTTCAGACGTTATAATTAAATCGAGTCAAGTGTCATCACCTGAGATATTGAAATGAGTTGGCTGAAGTGAAAGGATATGAAGACTAACGGACTCAATGATATGAAGGAGTTTACGGGATCGGGCAGAGTGATGGGTAAGGTCAGTGTTGAAATCGCCCATGATGACGCAGTGTGCATACTCAGAACTTACTAACTCAAGCGCCAATTCAAGATCGGAAAAATAGTCAACGACGGGCGGACAATAGACAACACCAAGTACAGTCTTGACGCCTCTGACATAGACCTCCAAAAAGAGGTACTCGGCGGAAGCACTGTAATGTGGTGGTGATGAGGCAATGATTTTAAAAAGAAAATCACGACGAAGATAAATAGCTACACCACCACCCCTTCCAATTCTATCATTGCGAATAAAAGTTAAACCTGGGAGAGAGTAGGAGGTAGAGAGAAGAGGAGGCTTTAGCCAACTCTCATATATCAGAATGGATTCGTGTCAGAAAACGTGTCCAACAAATCACTATAATGACTTGGGACACTCTGCGCATTAATGTCGCAAACATTGATTAGATACATAGATGATAGATAACACATTTATTTGATGCAACAAAAAGAGGCACAATACAGGTAAGACAGGAAAAGACGCCAAGTGTGTCAGTCAAGGAACTGAAACTAGCATTAGCGGATGAACCAGACAAATTAATAGCAGAGTGAAAAGAATCATTGTCAGATAACATAATTTATATACTAATACTAGCTGACCGGCAAACGTTGTTTTGCCATATAAATAATTTCCTAGAAAAAAAAAATAGATGTTGGCCGATTCTCATAGATACCGGATAAGCACAAAAAATTTCATCAAAATCGGACGAGCCGTTTCGGAGGAGTTTAAGTTCGAACACCGTGACACGAGAATTTTATATATTAGAAGATATTACGACTTTAAAACTAATTATGTACAATTATATTATAATATACATAAAACTAACATTATACAGGGTGTAAGGAGAACGCTTCCGAAGACAGAACGTGGATTATATACAACCTAAATGCAAACGGATACCAATAACCTTTCGCTTTAAATTGATTATTTTCAAGACTTCATATTTCGTAAACAAGCATTGGATAGCGTACGAAACGTGAGATCACTGACACGCAAGGCGACGTCGCACTACCGCGCCCGCGCTTATCACCCGCCGAAAAGAGCCGATTTATGGAGTCTACCCACTACACCGTATCATACCATGACCGTAATAGGAACGTATCAAGCACGGAAGGTAATACGATTCGGCTTGCTTTGCCCACTGAAACGAGTCGACGGCGTTTAATGTCCGTATGATGCCGCTATGGTGACCGTATGCAACCCGTATGCAACCCGTATGTTGCCCACCCGTAATTTGTATGACTATTGATAGGAAGCCGTTTCAGTATCGCATGTGTATCGGTAATGCCTGGACGTCTGGGGAGTGATTTCAAGTTATAAAATAATAAAATATAGGTATGGCTATTAAAAGATTAACTGTTAGACAACTGGCAATGATTGCCATAATATTGGATGAGGAAGAAGAAGAGAACCAAAAACCCACTCGACGCTACTGGATTCACGATACTTTAAAAAAAAAAACAAAAAAATACGTGCGTCCTGTTGAACTGGCAACGTATGACTAAACTCAGCGTTTATAACTGTCCTTATACGCGGTTATAACCCGTATTATCACCGTTTTGCTGCCGGCACGCATCGGTTTGGCAGCGTCGCGTGCCATGCGCGGACCGTTTCGGCACCGGCAAAATATTCTCGCCGACATTTATCAACGCACCGTGCATGGCACGCGACGGTACGGGTCGGTGACGGAACGGTCTAGTGGGCATAGTACCATGCTTTTCTGTACAAAGAATATTTTTTTGCCTGACACGTTCCTATTACGGTCATGGTATGATACGGTGTAGTGGGTAGACTCCTTTATACGTAATTTACAAACATCACGTACAAAATCGCAAGTGTAGTCCATTGTAAAAAGCTGACAGAGGCATTTTACGTACCTGTCTAAATCCTTTGCGACCTTATGAGGTTTGGCTCGAACTGAGTTCCATTCATTTCAATACAAAGCCGGGCCCGTCGCTGTGTCGATTCGTGAACACGAGGCATTAGTGTTGGAACCTCAACACATTCTTCACGTAGTTTATTAAAAACACTCACTATTCTGCCCCGCATTTCATCAGCACTGTCACATTCCCGATCAAACACTCTTTCTTTCACATACCCCCATAAAAAGAAGTCCAACGGCGTTAAGTCGGGTGAATGAGCCGGCCAGGCGTGCGGCCCCAGCCTTCCGATCCAGCAGTCATTAAAAAGCTCAGTGAGACGCTCGCGGACGGGACGCGTAACATGCGGTGGAGCGCCATCGTGCTGGAACCATGCTCGACGAAATTCAACCACAGACACATTGTCTAGCATATCATTTAAATGACCATTTATAAAATTAAGATATACTGATCCATTGAGGCGCTGCGGTAGAAACACTGGTCCTAGAATTTGTCCATTAAAAATACCAGCCCATACGTTGACGGACCATCTGGTCTGATGGCCAGTTTCTTGAGTGGCGTACGGGTTCACGTCTGACCATACATGGGCATTCCTCCTGTTCCACATCCCGTTTCTCGTGAATGTGGACTCGTCCGTCCAGATAATGTGCTCAATGAAGCCAGGCGCACGTTTTTGTTGATCTAGTAGCCAACGACAGTACGCACGACGACGAACGTGATCATTGGGCAACAAAGCTTGTACTTTGTGTATTTTGTAGGGCCGCATTCTGTTCCGGCGCAAAACTTTATGAACTGTCCAGTGAGAGACTGTCGGTACACCCCGGCGCCGCAATAATTTCGCCGCACTTCGTGTACCCAGGCGTGGATTTTGGCGAATCACATTTAAAATACGCTCCTCAGTCTGAACATTCACTTGTTGTCCACCACCTGCCGCCATCGGAGCAATCGGTCGATTTTCTAAGACTCGCTGAAAAGCTGCAGTTATCATGCGAGAATCAGATGGATGCCGGACGTTCGGAAATCTGTTTCGGTAAATTCTCAACGCTAGAGAAGCATTGCCAAGGGCTTCTCCTAAACACATCAACATGTTGCCGTATTCACGAGCACTGTACACGTATGCCTCAGGCATTGTTTAAAACAACAAAAAGTTATAACTAAGAAGAATAAAACAGCACTAAAAACGTAACAATACCTAATAACTAAACACAAATTTAAAACTAACAAAACAATAATTAAATAATTTGTTAAAAACGTAACGCACAAGCTCACGAACCAAGTCGCAAGGAACACTATTATTAACTAAATAGGTACTATGAAGATCAAACGCTTTGGGGGAATCCCCGCGGGCGCGTAGGCAAAAGCGGTGTGTTTACAGAGGCGAAAATGCTAAAAGAATAATTACGAGATCAGAAATCAATTCATTTTAATTGTTAGGAAATTGTACTTATGCTTTATTACAAACTGTTTTCATTTTCTAACTTTTAAATAAGATTTAACTGGTTTCTTAGATTCAAATAATTTAATTATTCACTTTAAATTGATTAGGTTTACTTACTAAATGAAGGATCCAGTTCTTGCAATAAACGAGCACGCATCGTGTGACTTTAATTACATTGTTATAAAGTTCAAATTCAATTGATTCACGGGCGCAACTGTACATGCAATGAAAATTTGTTAGTCAATTACAGCTGATGTCAGCGATCTTTTACTTTATTTCATTTACTATCGGTTATCGACATAATACAAAACTGTTATTAAATTCACGACATGTCCATCAATTTAAAACTGTTGACGCCTCTGTAATGTTTATTTTTCTTTATTTTAGCGGCGCTTTACAAAGGATTTTTATGGCCTTACAGCCACGACGCCGGCTGTAGGTATCTAAGTACCTTCGATATGGGCCTCAAGGTTAAGCAAAGTAAACTGGATTTTTCTGATTTGTAAATTTGAACATTCAGATCAAAATAAAATTATAACCCTGTTAAAGGGGAAAATCATTACGATCCTTGCACGAATGGAACCCGTAAGCAGATATCCCACAACTAGGTAGAAGTGAACTGAAAAGACATTCGCTTCAAGCGATCGAGTGAAGGTTAGTAGTTTAGGAAGATTGGTGTACAATAAAGAATAAATAAATAAATAAATAAAATAGTCAGCCGGCGCATCGCACGTCGCGCGACGCTCGCTACGGTTCCAGACGTGAAACGGTCGCGATGTCGGTGACCGCACGCGGTCTTTGAACCCGAGTTTATGCGCGCGCGTCAGCTGATATTATTTACGAATACATTGCTTGTTAGAGTTGTAAAGAAAAAAAAAATGTTTAATCGCAAATAATGGTTTCATTTAACTCATTTAACTGTTCCCACAGCATAGTGTACGAAAAATGCTTAAGAAAAATTGTTTAAAAAAATCCTCATTTTTTGATGGTATCGTATCGAGAATCACTAGCCTTATCACCTGTCTTCGTTTTCGGAAGCGTTTCCCTTACACCCTGTATGGCGTTCACTACTGATATGATTAGCTTATAGTAAGTTGCGACTGACGGCTAACGACTTCAAAATTAGAAGACAGACTTCGAAATCGACTTCGATCTATAAAAATTGACGTGGCACTATAAAAATCGACTTCGATATTAGAAGTTGATATCTATTAACGAAATTGATTTTTTAATTATATGATATTTATTTCACTATAAATGTATTCGTTAAAATTAATCGTTTATAATGACAGTATCTTTTCATAATCTCATAAAATGGCGTTTATGTGTTTCAAATGTTTGATATGAAAAGAAAACCCTGTCCGATCCGTGGAGGTATTGTTAGGTATCGATAACATATTCTACTAATGGATACAAAGCCGGTCTTAACTTAAAAAAAAAGATCCCCCTAAAAAAAATATTATTTCGCAAAAAACTCTTCCGGGGGCGGCGGGGGACAGGGCGCGCGGCACTTGGTCGCATCGCTATTCGCTCATAATAATACCGAAGTTGTCACTTTTTTTGAAATTACCAAATTTCGAGGAAGTTGGAATTAATTCGCGGGAAAAAAGATTATTCCAAAATTCATCAGTATCGTTTCTACGATGATTACGTAAAATTTTATATTATACTAGCTGACCCGGCAAACGTTGTTTTGCCATATAAATAATAAAAAAAAATTAGGGGTGGACTACCCCTAACACATATTGTGGATCGATCCGGAGTGGCTAATGTCACGATGACTTCATACGCGCATCAGCACTTGTTGTTGTTCCATGTGTTCTCAGGAGTTTTATCGATGTATTTGTACAACCCGGTACAGCACATCAGTTGTAAAGCATTTTATTAGATAAACAACAACAAATAACAGATAAATAAAAACACCACTGCGGAACCGAAAATCGTTTATATCCTTGTGACGTCACTTACAAGGCGCGACGCCATATTGCTGAATAAAGCATTTCGGCGGCTTATTTGAATTTTTATTTGCATGTTCCTTACGAAATACGTATTAAAAAAAAAAAAAAAAAAACTTTTGGTGAACTTAATCGCAACCAAGTAATTCAAGATAGAAATTATAAATCTGTCAAATAGCCTATTATTATATTAAAACCAAAAGCTAACCATACCGTCACTTTGATATTCCTCCATTGGCTCAATACCATCATCTAGTCCGTCACTAACAGCTGGTAATTCTTCTTTGATAGCAGTATTTCCTGTTTCACAGTCATCATCTATACTTATGTGGAATATTGGTGAAGTAATAAGCCCACTACAAAACTCTAATCGGGCTTGGTTTATTAAAGGATTGAGCTGTAAAAAGACAAAGAAAGATCAGAAGGTTGTGTGTTCAAATCAGGTCAGCGTCACCATTATAGTAACGTTAAGAGCAACAGGGTGTAGAGCTCCCTCATCCTAAATAGAAAAGGGAGAACTCTACAACCAGATAGGTGCTAGCCATGCCACTATACATTACAGCAAAGTACATATATGTAACTTATTATGTACAAAGTACTCAGTAAATTATAAGTATATAATAGTTGTATGTATAATAATTTTATGCTTATATTTGACAAAAGCTTTTATATTGCTATACAACATGCAATGGTTTAAAAATCAAACACGGTATAAGCTTGAGAGGAACCACTTTCACATTATACAGTATAAATTATAAGAATAAATGGCTGTTAAAGAATATCTTACCTCATATTTGTCACTCATATTATGAGCAAAAAGCTCTTCGGCTTTCAGACATTGTCGCAGAAATTGGTGACATTGCTTTAATTTAGCAAAGCAGAAGACACAAGCTAGCAGCGGTCTAATATCTTCAGTTACAAACTGCAACAAAATTTGACATGTATCTACTATTTTGATTTTATTATTTATTTATCATTTATACAAAAGAATAAGGATTATTCTTATTAAACAGCTACCTAATATCATTAAGGTATAAACTTGTGCTATCGTGAGTCTATCTTAATGTCCAACTATTCAATGGAGCATGTTATATAGAGATTATATTTTTGACGTGACAACGTCTATTAAATTGGTACGGCGTGGAGTCATTCTCGAAAACACCGTAACGGCCGAATCTGACGCCACACAGAGTCTACGCCTACTTTACCCCCACCCCTAGAGCGTGTGTCACACTCGTGCGCGAGGTCTATTACCATGTAATAGACGTTGTCACGTTCAAATATCGGCAGTAGACGGAGTTCTACAGACAACCAATTTTTTATTATGTGTAATATATGTATAAAGTAGACATGATTGTGTCTCCATTTAATGTAACCAGTAGTTTGCTCAACATTCTCATTGTTGGCACACTGTGTATGAGGACTATTCTTGGAAACTAGCAGTTCCTAAATTAAATAAACTTAGTAACAAACTAAAATTAAAGAAAAACCATGTGACTTAGTTAATGGACACATGTAATACAAGTCTACCCCATATAATTTGTTAAAATGTTGCTAAGTTTAATTTAAAACATTTATTTCTCAAATACAGAATAAAATTTTTCACTTAGAACGAGAAACACTAGTTAAGTACAAGCATATACATTCCTTGAAATGAGAATGTTTAGAATCTAGACAACACAGTTTGTGCAATGGCTTCGTGGCCCTTGTTCACTGCATGTCACAGATGGGAACTGAACCCATACAGAACAAATTTATTAGGCCTACATAACAGGTACTTGTTCCGGGTCTATTTGAATATGTGTGTGGAAATGTTGGTAATTAACCCCACAGTACAGAGAGCAACATTAAAAAAAAATTAAAGAGTACAAGTAAAACTGTGATGGAGCATGTCAACTGAATAGAGCAGGTGTTATGTTTAATTAGGTAACTAAGTCATGTAGTTTTTTGCTTAAATTTAGTTTATTATCTAATCAAATGGAGTCATTAAGAGGAGATAAGTTAACTAGCCAAGAAAAGACTGTCCTAGACCTGTCTTAAACTTGATACACTGGTGCAAAACAATCAACATTATTGGTCCCTAAGAACATATCAACTGTAAAAATAACAACTTACTGGAATATTAGTAAGCATCCCATATAAATTGTGCAAGTTTCTGCTGGCCACTATACACAGGCGGACATTCTCCGCTAAACATATCCTACACATTGGTAGTCTATCCATCTTTTAGATATTTTTTTTTTTTTCCTTGTTTGGCAACTGAGCCGGTTTCGACTATTCTGCCAGTGTCATGTGGTGACGGCAGCAAGTAGTCAGGCCGTCGAATTTTTCCCTTCGTGGTAGGTGTTAGTATGCTGCATGGACAAACACATGGGTTAGTAAGACAAAAAATCTAATATACAAGAACACATGAGACAACAGTTAAACTAGTTTATAATATATACAGACTATTTACACACAAACTACGCACCAATTAAAATTTTAACTCGTTCTCTTTTAGGAATTTGGACAAAAGGTTAATTAATTTAGGGGAGAAGTGGGAAAGTAGGGTATGAAAATTAGTTGGGAGAGGGATGTTGATTTGGGGGATTTTTGAATAGAGGTCAAAAGATTTATTATTACGGGAGCAGGAAAAGAAAATATGGTCTAAAGTACCATCCTCAAGACCGCACTCGCACAGGGAATTATCCCGGACGTGGATCTTTTTTAGGAACACTGGGCTACAACAATGTCCGAGTCTAAGTCTACACAGTGAGGAAACAGTTCTTTTCGACAATTTAGGACATTTAGAAAACCAAGGCCTACGCTGAACCTCAGGCTGTATGGCAGCGTAGTAGATGCCCTTGGTTTTAGAAGTCGCCTTCCATGTTTCAGTCCAAGAGTTAAATAACTTGGGTCTGGCACCATTCCGCAAATCATAGTTATGCGCTACGTAGTGCTTTTGATCAACCGGATTCGATGTGGCATACTTTGCTAACGAATCAGCGCACTCATTGCCAGCAATACCCGAGTGACCGGGGATCCAGGTTATCTCAACGTCCAAGCCGTTTTGGTAGCATTCAAATAACAAGTTCTTTATATCCATAATGATTTTACTATTAATTTTGCTATGAAATTGATTTTGTTTAAGGGCCTGAAGACTACTTAGGGAATCTGAAAAAATTACTGACCTTGTTATTTGATGGGATTTAATATAGTTTAAGGCTTCTAAAATAGCAACACACTCTCCTGTAAAGACTGATGCTTCTGGTGGACATTGGAACAGTAAGGCTATTCTAGAGTTTTGAAAATAAACTGCCACCCCAGTACATTCAGTTTCAGAAAATTTTGAAGCATCAGTGAAAAAAAAATTCCATCCTTCCCAATAACGCTTGACAGCTGACTCGAGGTCCTCTCTAGCGTTTTGAGAATTCTTTGGTATACCTAAACCTAAAACGACTTTTGGTTCACAATAAATCGCCTCGTATGCAGCGGAGAAGACCGGAAGAGATGGGTATTGGCAGATAGGCACGGAGAGTTGTTTAAGCTCTCTATACCTACCTATCAATAGGGGAACTGTTTTATGGTTCCAATAGGAAGAATTATGAAAAGAGAGGTCAATTTGTTCTAAAATTGGGAGCTAGGGATGGGATGAGAGGAAAAACACTTTAGTTAGGAATCGATCTGCCAAGTATTGTCTCCTAAGATGTAAGGGAGGGTCAGCACTTTCCACTTGAAGTGCGTTTATAGGAGATGATTTCATAGCCCCAATCACTATCCTTAGGCATTTGGACTGGATGCTATCTAGTTGCTTTAGCGCTTCTTTATTGCAAGGCTCAAGTAAGTAGCTGCAGTAATCCATAGCGCTTCTGGTCAGAGCATTATAGACCAGTTTAAGGGTGTAGGGGTGAGCTCCCCACCACACCCCAGCCAAAGCCTTGAGGACCGACACGGAACGTTCGCACTTTTTGACCGTGTTGCTGATGTGATCAACCCCAGACAACTTTGAGTCCAAGGTTACTCCCAGAAACCTAGCCTTATTTGCGACTGGAATACCTTGACCATTGACGTTTAGGTCTATGGGAGGAACAGAACGCTTGCGTGTAAAAATGACAGCTTTACTCTTTGGCGCACTTAAGGACAAACCATTGTCAAGTAGCCATTGGTTTAATGAGGCCAGAGAGACATTCATTGAAAGGGCGGCAACCTGAATGGAACTGCCGCACACCATTAGTGCGATATCGTCAGCATACTGAAGGATCTTACAGTCGAAATTAAGGGAAGAAGGCAAGCTAGCTGTGTAGATATTGTATAATGGGGGACTAAGAACTGATCCTTGAGGTAGACCTCTCCAGACCGATCTTTGTTCAGAGTCACCCCCTGGTATTCTGAGTTGAATGGTGCGACTGGTAAAAATGCTACCAATGATGCGACAAATCCTTGCCGGGATTCTCAGCTCGTGCAACTTTTGCCTGAGATTAGGGAGGAGGACGGAATCATAGGCAGCTGATATATCCAGAAAGACAGCAACCACAGACTCATTTCTGCTAAGGGCCAGCCGGACCTCTGACGTGAGGATACCCACACTATCAGCTGTGCCCAGACCTTTCCTAAAGCCAAATTGAGTCGTTGGAAGCAGTCTCCTGTTTTCCACCAACCACACTAATCGGTTTTTTACTAAATGTTCCAATGAGCAATGATCATTCGGATCTTTGCCTGGTTTTAAAATCGGGATGACAACTTGAACCTTCCACTCTGTGGGAATGAAGCCAGAAGTAAAACAGAAATTAGCCAGGTCCAGGTAATATTTTTGAGCTTTTGGTCCAGCTTTAGAAATAAAGGAGTACGGGAATCCATCCACTCCCGGAGCGGAGTCCTTGACGTGGGATAGCACGGCTTTCAACTCGTCCAAGCTAAATGGCATGTTCATTGGTTCCTCAATGTTGTCTGCATCATAGATGTCAACATTGGTTTCCTCAAGACTTGGAACATAAGCCGGAGCGATTTTTGAAAAAAACTGGTATCCCAGTTCTTCCGTGAGGTTGTTAGAAGAGGAGGCAGGTGCTAAACTGCTCCTAAAACGTTTCACCTTTCGCCAAACCACCGAAACCGGGGTGGACGGATCCAGCGAACTACAATATTTTGACCAACCTTCGCGTTTTTTCCTTTTTAGGAATTTTCTGGACTTGGCCAATATTTGTTTGAAGGCAATGAAGTTATCCAGGTTCATATTGCCATTGACTGTCTTTTCAGCCTCATTCCTGGCCCTGACCATGTCAGTGCATTCCCTATCCCACCATGGCGGGGGGGGGGAGTTTACCAGAAAAGGGTTTTTTGGATGGAAAACAATCATCAGCAGTGGAAGCAATGGTGGAGGAGAAGGACAAGAAACATTCCTGGGCGTTAGCATAGTTAACTTCTGGGAGGGAGGATATTCTGAGATCTAGAATTTTAGAATATAAATCCCAGTCTGCTGAGTTAATTTGGTGTTTTAAAAGAGGGGGAGAAACTTTAACAGGAGTGCTTTTGGAAGGAAATTCAATTATGATGGGGTAGTGATCACTTCCATAGGTCATATCCAAGCGACGCCAAATGAGAAGGCTAGCTATATTGGATGAGCAGAATGCCAAGTCAACACAGCTACTATTCTGACCAGGCAGAGACCTACGAGTAGCATTACCATCGTTGATTAGGCATAGATTGTGTTCATCCAATATATCCAGCAAGCCGATGCCAAAGTTATCACAAGTATCTGATCCCCAGCGGTAATGGTGACAATTGAAATCACCCATGACAAGTATCGGACCACTAACATTGCATAGTAAATTCCTAATTACTGAAAGATATTCAAGTTGTGGGTGCGCAATATAAAAAGAAAAAATATTTATACCCTCAGCCTTCACAGCAACAACATTTATGTTATCACCAACAAAGGTTAGAGGAATCTGAGAGAACGATACCTTGCTATTGATGAGCAAGGCACATCCTCCGTATCCATCAGATCTATCATCACGAACACTGGCGAAACATGGCAGCCTGAAATTGCTTCCAGGCAAAAGCCATGTCTCAGCAATGCCGCAGATTGATGGTTTAAACCTATTAATTAAAAAAGAAAGATCAGGCTTTCTGGGAGTAATACTCCTCACGTTCCATTGGAGAAATGTTAGGGGATGGAATTTTGTGGATATAGTTTAATATGGAGGCCAATTTTGATGCAATGTGGTCAGGTATGGAGTGAGATGGGCTAGCAAGGGCAGACATGAGCATGTCTGTGATTAAGTTTAGGATATCAGTATATTTATCCTGCTGCTGGTGGAGGATTGGCTCTGGAGCTTCCAATGGAAGAGCACAGCCATTTATGGATGGGGAAAAGGAATAATTTTGGGTGAGGTTCAGGTGGGACCGTTTATCCGGTGAAAGTGGGGTATGGGATTTTGGTTTCAAAAGTACCGTTTTCCGGTATGAATTTTGGGTTACTGGGATGGGTCTTGAGGACAGGGGTTGGGGTTTATTTGTAGTAGCTTTGTTACGTGAGTGGGATTTAGAGACATCAGCATATGATCTGGAAACAGGTGGGAAGACCCGACTTGCCTCCGCATACAAGATCGATTTTTCCGCCATCAGAGCTTTGATGCTCTTCTGTCGGCCCAATTCAGGACAAGCACTATCATTTGCGAAATGGTTACCAGTACACGAAACACATAGACTCAATTCACGGGTGACTTCACATCCATCACCTGGATGATCTTCACCGCACTTAAAACATCTAGGTTTCGATCTGCAGATGGTGCGGGTATGGCCAAAGCGGCAACAGTTATAGCACTGGACCGTTGGGTAGGTGTATCTTTCCACTGGGAGAGCCGAGTAAAAGCAATAGACACGCTTAGGTAGTACTTGTCCATCAAATGTAATAACTACAGTCTGTGTGGGCTTCCACTCGGTCACACCGGCAGAAGACACCTTCCTGCTCATTCGTCTCGCCTTGATGACAGAGCCACACCCCTCAGGAACCTGGATATTTTTAATGATTTCATCTTCCGACCATTCGACTGGAATATCCCTCACAATACCCATTCTTGTGATGTTGTATTGTGGAATGGCAGCCATGTAATTGTGTTGGGATAAAATCTTATTATTAAGGAAACTGTTTGCATCCTGGCAAGACTTGAACTCCACTGACACACGATTTCTGCCTACACGTTTGATCCCATCGAGACGTATGTTATTCACGTTATTCATCGTCAAAAACATACCAAACTTGATAGGTTGTAGCACAGTGCCTGAAGTTTGTTCGTCTTTAAGTGATACATTTACTATATAGGGTGGATTGTCTTGTGGTTTGTACGAAAGCCTGCCTAGTGTATTTTTGGGAATCTTAGTTTTAATATTTGAAGAGACCGGGGGCGAACTAGCGGCCCTCTTACGACTATGGGAGTCCGTATCCATAACATTGTCGTTTGAGGTTATTTGTATGTCTTGTGGAAGGGTGATTGTAAGTCCAGGAGAAAGATCAAATAAGTCAGGGGGAGATCAGGATCAGGGAGCTTTTTTGAAGCCATTTTGAATTATGCTAAGAAAAATGAAATAAAATAACAATACAAAAGGACGATTACAACAAACAAACCTTACACCAAGTACACAAACACAATGAACACTTTCGATCGAGTTTCACAACAACAAAAAAAATCACTATAATCGAAAATATTCGTAGCACTGACAAAAGCACGTGTTAAGCCTTTCACCACTACCGACGACAGATATTTATATTATATGAGAAACACTTCTTGTTTTGAAAGAAAGATGAAGGCAAACTGTTTGTTTTTTTTTAATTCTCCCCGTTCTTGGGAAAGGCAAAGGCAGAGCCATGTAGCCAATGTGTTAAATAAAAGTTATTTCGATTCCAAGAATTAGGGCCCTGACCGAATTCGCCTCCATCTCCAAATCGTTGTCAATAAACTGGCTAACTGGTTTAAGAAATAGAGGATAGAAGTCAACCCCCAAAAAAGTCAAGCGGTACTCCACTCGAAACCGCGACTCAATGTCCCCACTCCACGACCCATCTCTATGTCTGGCGAGCTGATCCCTTGGGAGAAGCAAGCCAAATACCTAGGTGTGATTCTCGACCGCAACTTTCAATAAAACTGCAACTTGGACAGATCCATATAATAATTTTATTCTCCACAACAGGTAACAGCCAATATACTATACTTAAATTGAATACATAACAGACGGACTCCAATATTTCTTAACTATTCCGACTGATTCGGAGGACAACCAGGAACTGCGCGTACTCGCTCCAAAAAATGCTTATATCTAATCTCACTCCCGCCACCACTTTGACGAATTAAATGAGGGTACTAGAGAGTTGGCGCAATTTCCGGTTTCGCTCCTTCTAGACAACTATATGAAATTTAAACAAAAACTGATCATTAAAATACTAATAAATGTTCTTAATATTTTAGAAAGAATCATTACATTACACAACCTCAATTTCTCAGAGCACATTAAGGCGGTCCGCTCACGCGCCGCCTTCGCTCTGGGTCGACACCACCCCGTCCTCAACCCGCGTCATATCCATAGGATGCAAGCAGTCCAAAACTGTTTTCTACGTAAAGCCACCAATGCCCCTTGGTTCGTCCGTAATGAAATCGCAAAATCTCCACCATCCAGCAGTTCATAAAGCGTCTTTCCAAACGCTTCTTTGATCGTCGTTATCTAGTTCAACTACCGTTTCGTGATCCTCAACCATCATTTGAGGGTTCATTTAACATTGCCTTTCGGCAATTTCATCATTTAGAGAAGCGTTTGCTTAATCAACCAGCATTTCATCACCAATATCAAGAACATATCACCAGGTCAGATGGAGATTGTGTCACCGAAAGAGTGTCAGTCCCCCACTGCCTATTACATACTTCACCATGCAGTTGTGAAGCCTGGGAAGTTGCGCGTCGTGTACATTGTCAACTTCCTGTAAAGATAGGAACGGAGTCTCCCTCAGCGACCCCCTCCTTACCGGCGCCAAGCTGCAGGCGGACATCTGCAACATCATTTTGAGTTTTCGTCTCCATGCCATTGTTTTCACTGCCGACGTACGACAAATGTGCAGGCAAATCGTCATCTCGGATCCTCATCGAGATTATCAACGAATCTTGTTCAGAAGTTCACCTGATCAATCCATCCAGGAGTACCGTCTCAGTCGAATCCCATTTGGTGTATCATCAGCGCCATATCTAGCTATAGATACCTACGTACCATGTGTCAGCTTGCTCAAGATGAGTAAACATCATTTTCAGCCGCTGCTGAAGTGCTGCTGAACGATATGTACGTTGATGACGTTGTAATTAGCGCGCAAGATATTGAACGTGCCCTTAAGATCAAACAATAACTGACGATCTGGCTTAAAGGCTTAGAGACTAAGCCAGAAAACTTAAAAAAAAAAATCGCCAACTTCTCTCTGGATAGGGAGAGTTTGGCGGGAAAGGCAAGATGAGTGTCACGCTCATTTTTCATTGGACTTTTAAATTATTTATAGTGTCGTTTACTAAATAAAAACGCGTGATTTATGTAGTAAAAAGTGCATTCAGTGAATAATTCATAAAGAACAGTGAAATATTGTAGCATAGTGGTCACATCATGTCTTTACCCCAAACCGCTCCTGGTCGACCTCACGTGGGAAACGAAAGAAGATAGGTTAAGTTAAATTAAGCTAGGATAAGTTAGGATTCCCCAGCGGGCAGCGCGGGCCTACCGTACGGTAGGCTTCGCTTCGGCATGCGCTCTGGCGAGCACCCCGCCTTGGGAGCTCGAGGCCTGGGTGCTCGCCAGAGTGTACGAGTGGACGGCGGGGCGCAGGGCGCTGGGCGAGCGTCCGGCCCCGGAGTTGAGGGAGGCCGTCCGCCGGGAGGCGAGGGACGCCATCGTCCAACATTGGACGCGCGACCTCGCCTCCGCGGTGTTCGGCCGTCGCACCCTCGACGCCATCGGGCCGGTCCTGAAGGACTGGCTCGACAGGCGTCACGGGTTCCTCTCCTTCCGTCTGGTGCAGGTACTCTCCGGTCACGGCTGCTTCGGCAGGTACCTGCACCGGATAGGACGAGAGGAAACGCCGTCGTGCCACGGTTGCGGCGCGGCGGAGGACGCGGCGGACCACACCCTCGCGGTGTGCCCGTCGTGGGCCGTGCCGCGCCGCGATCTTGTCGCGGCGGTAGGAGGGGACCTCTCGCTGCCAGTCGTCGTCAGAGAGATGGTGGGGAGCGAGGGGGCCTGGGCGGCGATGGCATCCTTCTGCGAGGTCGTGATGTCGCAGAAGGAGGCCGCGGAGCGCGAGCGGGAGGAGGATCCCCTCGCTCCGGCGCTCCGCAGGCGGCGTAGGGGCAGGAGAAGGCGGGATTTCGCCCGCTTTCTCCCGCCCTGAGGTGAGCGGCGGGCGTGAGGCACGGGGGTGCCCGCGCCCGCCTTGCACCGCTCACCACGCGGGAGCCGCGGCCCCTCTTTAAGAGGGGCAAATGAGGGCCCGCCTCAATTGGCGGGGTAGAGGTAGCTCAGGCTCTGCTAGTTCCCACTCCCCCGCCACTATGGCGATGCCGGAGTTGCGCTGGGATTTTTAGTGGGTATACCGGGAGGCTCTCTCCCGGGGAGTCCCACATACCCCACCCGTCCCCTGACGGGTGGGGATGCGTAATTGTCATTTTCCCCAGCGAGAACAAAAAAAAAAAAAAAAAAGGATAAGTTAGGATATAAACTGAAGAAAAAAGTTACTGAAGACTAGGCCTTTGCCTTTTCCGTTCCTCTGAACGGAAAGAACTGAACCAAAAAAAAATTAATCTCTCTGGATAGTTTTTTGGCGGGAAAGGCAAGATGAGTGCCCCGCTCATTTTTCATTGGACTTTTAAATTATTTATAGTGTCGTTTACTACATAAAAACGCGTGATTTATGTAGCAAAAAGTGCATTCAGTGAATAATTTAATAAAGAACAGTGAAATATTGTAGCATAGTGGCCACATCGTGTCTTTACGCTAAACCCCTCCTAATCGGCCTCACGCGTGAATCGAAAGGAGTTAGTTACTGAAGTCTAGGCCGTATGGCGTACAATGTCTTTGCCTTTTCCGTTGAAAAGTACTAATTGGAGTAATTTATCATTGCAAAGCTGGTAAAATAAATAGGTATTTTAACGAAAAACAATTATGCTATTTGTCATAGCCTCTAAACTTGGTCGGTTTATCAAATAGGCACTGCGTTTCCGGCCTTAAAACTGAATGAAATTCTGCGACCACACATGAGAAGTTTACGCACACCATTGAATAATTTTATTCACATACACGACCATTCTCGCTAAAAAATAAGCAAATTTAGTTCGTGCCTACCCACTGGTTACCCACTGGGAAAGGGTCGGCTGTAAATCACACCAGGACCGCGGAAGTCATGGCGCGGGTCGCTGCGACCTTGCCCCCGGGGCGAGGGTTCCCATAAATCTCTCCCCGGAAGACATCTGTTGACCAACGGTCAATACGCGTGAGAACCATAGCGAATCGTCTAGCATGTGACTGAATTGGCGGTGGGGTAACCAATAGCAAATCAGCTTGCTGTCCTGCGGAGGTCGACGCGGTGTTGCGTGCGTTCTTGATGTTGATTCGTTGATCGAGGCAGGCCGCGGCGTTTGGTTGGTTAATGTAGAAAGCGCCCCAATTCAGTCAAGCCGCGCCATTCGCCAAGAAAAATTGTCGACTCGACAGGGATCAACTCTACTCCATTCAGTTGAACATTGGTATTTAGCTGCCTGACATTTGGCGTAGAAAATTTAATGATTTTAGTTTTTTTATTCATTCAAAATAAGGTTATTTACATTAAACCAATGGACAACTTTAGAAAGTGCATTGTTAACTTCATCAAAATTTGCTAGCTGACGCTTGACTTTAAAAATAAGAGAAGTGTCATCCGCGAACAATACTATGTTGTGATTATCCCTCCCGAGATGACGTAAGTCCTTAATATAAATTAAAAACAAGAAAGGACCTAGAATTTAGCCCTGAGGAACGCCCATGGTGACCACAGATCCTGCCGATTTGTTGCCATTAACATCAACCATCTGAATTCGATTATTCAGATAAGAAGTCAGAAGGTCGAGAGCTCTGTCCCTTAAACCATAATGGTACAATTTCCTAATAAGAGTATCATGATGTACGCAATCAAAGGCCTTGGACAAATCACAAAAAATACCAAGAGCATCTTGCGATTCCTCCCAGACCCCAAATATGTTCTTAAGCAACGCCACGCCCGCGTCTGTAGTTGAACGACCCTTTGTAAAACCAAATTGTTTCACGTGCAATAAATTATATAAATTAAAGTGTCTCAACAACTGTTTTAAAATTAATTTTTCAAAAATTTTGCTCAAAGTTGGTAATATCGAAATTGGCCGAAAATTCGTGGGATCAGTTGTACTACTAGATTTGAACAGTGGAATTACTTTGCTAAGTTTCATCAAATCAGGAAATAGGTCTACCAGTTGTGACACAAGAATTAAAAACAATTGCTAAGAAAGGTGCGATAACATCTATTATTGAAGCTACAGTATATACTGATAAACCCCAATGATCGGTAGTTTTTTTTACATCAAGATCCTTAAAAGATTATATAATGTCTTTAGCAGTCGCAAACGTAAATTCAAAGTGTTTGTCACATTCTTTTACTATGGCGTAAGTGGAGGAAGAAGACAAAGTTTTTGTTTTTATTATTGGAATATTAGTAAAAAAAATCTCAAACTCAGTTGCTACCTCAAAGTCCGCCTTTATATCTTCATCGTTAATTTTAAGATGGAAATCGCGATTTTGTACTTTGGTCCTTCCAGTTTGAGAATTCATAATTTGCCAAGTTGTTTTATTTTATTTCCAGAAGATTTTATTATATTTTTAATGTGTATAGCTTTTGCTGAGGAACAGGCTCTTTTAAAAGTTTTTGAATAATATTTAACAAATTCTTGAAAAGTTTCATCATGGTTATATGTTTTTTCCTGATACAATTCATACATTTTTTCCCTGCTTTTATAAATACAGGGTGGCGCAATATAACGTGCATTTTTAAAATAATTATTAAAAAATAAATACAAAAGGTATAGTTAAAATAAAACTAAGCAATTATTAAGTGACAACTGAAGTTTATTTTTTAAAAATAACATCATCTAAATGATGACCCTCTCTACGTTGGCACTCCTCTAACCGCAAACGGAAATTACCGAAAACTTTCTTAAGTAGTGCTGGTGTGATTGCTGCCATTTCACCACGAATATTCTCCTTGAGCTGACTGATGTTTCTCGGATTATTGGTGTAGACTTTGTGTTTGAGGTATCCCCACAAAAAAAGTCAGGAGGCGTCAAGTCTGGACTGCGCGGAGGCCATGGGATATCACCTCTTTTCGAAATCAGTTTGCCAGGGAACATCTGCTTCACAACCGCCATGGAGTCATTTGATGTGTGACTGGTATATCCGTCTTGTTGGAACCAAGTCCTAGAGTTCTTTATTCTTGAATTTTCAAGTTCTGGGGCCAAAAACCTTCCAACATCGCAACATAGCGTTCGGTATTAACAGGGATGTTTTGCCCCCGTGCGTTTTCAAAAAAATAAGGACCAATTATTCCTTTGGCAGAGATTGCGGCCCAAACTGTCACTTTAGGGCTATGTAACGGTTTTTGATGTTTGAGTCTGGGATTTTCACTATTCCAATAACGACAATTTTGGCGGTTTACGAACCCACCTCACCCTTATACAAAAACCCTCAACCTCATATGAAAATGTGCCTCATCAGAGAAAAGGATGTTTTCAAAATTTGAAAACCGATTGAGCATTTCATTAGCAAATGTGAGCCGTGCTATGAAGTCAGAGTCTTTCAATTCTTGAGTTAATTGCAGCTTGTATGGATGCAATTTAAGATCCAAGTTTAATATTCGTTGCAAACTTCGTCGCGATATGTTTAGGACAGACGATCTCTTGCGAGTAGACATTTGTGGATCTTCTCGTACCGACTGCTTAACACTCTCAATATTGTCTTCGGTCCTAGATGTGCGTGGACGACCTTTTGCGTGTGGTTTAAACGTCGATCCAGTCTCTTCAAACCGCTTTATCCAGATTTTAATTAAATTAGCACTCGGAGCCTCCCTAATTTGCCGTACACCATACTCAGAACAAAATAGTCGCCTGACAACTACGTACGAACGAGAGTTTTGGTAAAATGCGCGCACGCAAAATGCGCGACGCTTCCCGTCGAAGTGACTCATAGTGACTAAAACTTCATGAACCGCGCTACCCAACGATATCGGTCTCCCCTCGCCCACGCCCCTTCTACCCCGCAAAAAAAGATGATGCAATATGCACGTTCTATTGCGCCACCCTGTACCTGGGATTGCCCAGTCACTAAATATAATGCGGTCGCTATGTTTATTTTTGTGAAAACTTACATAAATTCACAATTAATCAGGTTAAATAGTACACTATACGCATGATCCGGGTTGGTGTGATGAGGCAAGCCCGGTAGCTTTTCAATTAAATATTTTTTGAATTGTCCTAAACGATTTTCATTTACAGGAACAAAACTCACAAATTTTCTTTGGGCTCTGACTTCACTATGCTGCTGAGGAAAAGTAACTAACTGGCAACAGTAATCTGAGTCTAACTCATTTATAATTAAATGGTCAGAAGGTCTTAAGTTAGTAAAGATGTTGTCTAAACAGGTGGCACTTGTGGCAGTTATTCTAGTCTGCTCAAAGAATCTTGCATACAGATTATAAGACTTGAATAATGACATAAATTTATTAACTGTAGCTGATTTCTCTAGAACATAAATGTTGAAGTCTCCACAGACAACAACTGTTTTGTTACTGTGACAAGTCTTTGATAAAACTTCCTCCATATATTTTTCAAAAATATCATAGGAAGCACATGGGGGCCTGTAGACACTTGTTACAATGAACTGCTCAAGCTCGATGCAAGCAATTTCAATAACTCGCACAACAGAGAGCTTACAATATCAGCCCGTTCTTTAAATTTGATATTGTTACTAACAATTATTAGGGAGCCACCCCTTATCATATTCACTCTGCTGAATGAGCTAGCAATCTGATGGTTATTAAAGCTGAACACGAACTGATAGGCTTTTAACCAATGTTCAGTAAGACAAACAATATCAATATAAGTACAGTTCATGAACAACTCCAATTGTAATTGTTTATTTACATATCCCAGCCTGTATATTTTGATGAACAATTTTTAGGTTATTATTACTGATTATATTTTGAAAATTAAAATTTAATGGGTGTGATATTAATGGATCTAGGTTTACATATCTGCTAGAGTTTAACTCTATTGTCTCAATGTCCCTTGATAATGGGTACAAGTCTAATTTATTATTTAAAATAATCCTAGAGGTTGACTCTATTGTCTCAAGTTGTAATTTAAATAACTTGGAACAAATTCAAAGCTCTGCTCATTACCACTAAGTGTATTACTTAACTGCTCGATAGAAGCAGTATAGTTAGCCAAACACTTGGCTGACTTATATATATATAGTACGATAGCGATCCAAACAACCATCATCTCCAGCCACCTTATCGTTCTTGAGCTGTTTCAGGGCCATACCAATCTCATACAAGCTGACGTCCGGGATATCGTCGGTGTAGTGTCGGGTTAGTCTGGCTCTAGGATCATTGGCCAGGCTTGCAACAGGTGCGCGTGTTGATGTGTATAACTCTCCATAGAATTTTTTCAATCTCCCCCAAAAGTTCGAGCTTGGAAGTGACGACCCTACGATCCCCATTCTTCAGCTTAGTCTCAAGTAGGCTCTGTCCAACAAAGTAATCCCTTGCGAACACTTTGGAGCCTTTGTTCCGCTCGATAGCCTCTTTTAATACAATTTGTATTAAAGTGAACTATATCGCGAGTCAGGGACTTTAAGATTTGTCTGTTAAGGCATACGCGAAGCGTCATCAGGGTATTTTAAGACCACCTCCCGTCTTTCTTCCCTTAGCCGATGGGTGGGACCGGAGATCTACTTCTGTCCTTTTGAAGGGAGGGTTTTTGAAGAACTTGGACCCTACCGTTTACAGGGTTTCCACAAACCTATTATTATAGTAGTCTACATCTACGCATTACGCATACGCAACGAGGTATTCAAAGCGATTTTGCACTTCGATGTGAAAGGTTTCGGTGTTTTGAAGCCGGATTGATGCTGGACGGAGCGTAGACTAAGTCGAGAGGCTTCGAGAATAATGTTGAATTTCAAGATGCCTCTAACAATGCGGTGATCACTCCCAGTTTTAACCGCATTAATCACGGAGACATCGTTGAACATTGGCCTTCTCGTTGACATTCTGAAGTCTTATCTCGTTTTTGGTCTGACCATCGAGGCTAATTCAGGTCCACTTGAGGTACAATGATTTCTTTAAAAAAAAATTCATCACAAAGAGTCCTTCCTTTTCTATGAAGTCCATCAGCTCCATTTGACCTCGGGGATGCCGATTTCCAACTCCAAATTGCCTCACTTTAGTCTCGTCTGCCTTTCGCATGCCCATTTTTGCGGTTTTGGAGGAGGAATCTTCTTAGGTAGAATAAAACTGCGTGTCCGATATGATCTGTGTAATTCGACTCTAAAACCCCTGCTTATATCTATATTTTTTATGGCACAAGTTGCGGTATGACTAATTATTTACAATTATAAAATACAATATTATTACTACGATCTTTAACACGCGCCGCGTCTCGGAGAGGGGCGCGGGGCGCCGCAGGCCCGCGCTGTGAGTCTATAAATATAGGTCGACGCACTGAGTCGTTCCTTTTCGTCGAGGGCCCGCCCGCCGTGTCAAGATCTCCGCTGCGATGCGCCAGCTTCGTGTGTCGTCTTCGCGCCAAGATTCCGCTGCGATGTATCCTTCGTATGCAGTCTTCGTGTACATATCTCCGCTGCGATATACCAACTCCGTGTGTCAAAAACGTACTTACGAGTGATGTTGAACCCACGCAACGCATCACGTATCATATTCCTTTGACAGTAAACGCCTTTTTCAAGGCGGCCTCTTGTTCCTTTCAACAGATGTGTCAAACGTATAGCGTCTCTCTCGAGACGGCGTTGTTCGATTATTCCTGAATGGATGATGTCAAAACGTATTGGTAATAAGGTGTTGTTGGTATTCCTTGGTAACTGGTAACTGTTTGGAGGTACGGTAATTCTATGTGTGCTGTATGTATGTTCCTACACGGTAAAGTCCCCCATGACAACAGTGTAGTGGGTTTTAAAGGTATATATGTCTCTACTGACGTCTTCATATATAACCTCCACCTCACTATACAGTACGCGGTACAGTACAGCTGATTTTCGGGTCACAAAACGAAATGTGATGCGAGAATACGGCGCGGAGGACTGCGCTTAAGCACATAACATCGAGTAACATTATATATTTCCGAAACTGTAATGGTTAATGAGAAAAATTGAACGTAAGAACTGAATGAAATGAAAAGAAAAAACATGTAACGGCCGCCACTTTGGTTCAAGTTATATTCCGAGTACTGTATATTTTTGGATACCCTTGAAAGATGTAGTGAAGAATGTTAATTCCGCTTCATAGGATGGACTCTTAAATCACCAGTAGACTGTGTCTTAAACTACTACAGTTGAAATATCACGTTCGAAGAGTAAGTGGTCAAACTTGCTGTGATGTTAAATGCACCACAATCAGTGATATTTATACTCCAAAAAACACTAGAAGTACCAAATTGGTGTTAGGTCCACGATCGAAGATATTAGTGATAGTAATTAATAAAGACCCGCTTCTTGGGTTTGTAGCGCGTAGGTCGTGTCGAGTAATTAAAACTCAGATAAATCGAACTTTGTGTATTGCACGAATGTAAAAGGGTACAATGTATTTGACGTGTACAATGACGTGATACAAAATTGTGAACAGTAGGCCTAGTATGAGTTTTCAATACGAAACTCGTTCGATCGTATCGAGCGCGTTTGACGCTCTTATTGGTTGAGAGTTCTTACGACCTTGAAGCGGGCCAATGGCTGAGTCAAACGCGCTCGATATCGGCGAACGAGTTTCGTAATGAAAACTCATACTAGGCCTACTGGAATGGACTGTAATGTAATGGAATGTGATGTAGTGTGATAGAATGGAATAGAATATAATGATCTCTTACAAGCTATGCACTCACTTAAATACTATCTCTAAACACTAGTGGGGTAACCAAAAACATTGCAGCTTGCTGTCCTGCGGCTGTCGACGCGGTGTTGCGTGCGTTCTTGATGTTGATTCGTTGATCGAGGCAGGCCGCGGCGTTTGATTGGTTAGTGTAGAAAGCGCGCCAATTCAGTCTTCACGTGCTAGAGGACTCGCTATGGTTCTCACGCACATTGACCGTTGGTCAACAGATGTCTTCAGGGGTGAGATTTATGGGAACCCTCGCTGCGGGGGGTCAGGGTCGCAGCGACGCGCGCCTTGACTTCCGCGGTCCTGGTGTGATTTATAGCCGACCTTTCCCAGCGGGTAAGAGAACATGTGTAGCATTTGCTACAATGCTACAGGTTTTTATTCGGGTTTAAACCCAAAAAACCGGGTTTTAACCGGTTTCCACCCATTGGGTTTAAAACCTCTGACCATCTCTAGTTGCAAAAGTGTTTGACAGCATTCTTAATGCACAAATAAATACATTAAGTTACACGACAACCAATTCTGGTTTCGTCCGGCACTGTCTACAGAAGCCGCAATACTGTATTTTAAGAGTGCTGTCAGATACTATACCCAAAGAAAAACGCGTGCGCGTGTACGCGTGCTTCCTTGACTTTTCCAAAGCCTTTGACCTGGTCTCATATGATATCTTGAGGGAGAAGATGGGGTTATCACAGTTACCGTGGGAATTAATTAACATTTTTAAGAATTGATACGGTAACCAGGTAAACAATGTGCAGTGGGCGGACACGTTGTCGGACCCTTATAGGTTGGAATGTGGGGTGAAGCAGGGGGGGGGGGGTTGAACTCTCCTTCCATTTTTAACCCGTATGTGAATGGATTGATTGAGGCGCTCAGTGAGCAGCATGTCGGTTGTCACATTGACGG
Source organism: Sesamia inferens (assembly GCA_037179545.1). Classification (NCBI taxonomy): domain Eukaryota; kingdom Metazoa; phylum Arthropoda; class Insecta; order Lepidoptera; family Noctuidae; genus Sesamia; species Sesamia inferens. Next base: position 22,002,272 of record CM073947.1, on the reverse strand, counting down.
CGTTTGTTTTAATAACATCAGCTACGAGGACGATATGGTGCTGCTGAGCGCCTCGGTCTGTGGACTCCGAAAGCTGTTGAGTGTGTGTGAGGAATATGCAGCCGATAACGGACTGCTATATAACGTTAGGAAAAGTAAGTGCATGGTGTTTCAAGGTGGGCCTAGGAAAGTTTTAAAAATGCCACCAATAAAGTTGATTGGCTCTCCTTTGGATAGGGTGGAGATCTTTAAATACTTGGGCCATTTCGTGACTTCTACCTTGAGGGATGATGCAGACATTGAGCGGGAACGGAGGGCGCTGTCGGTCAGAGCGAACATAGTTATCCGCAGGTTTGCTCGGTACTCTAAAGATTTGAATATAACCCTTTTTAGAGCCTACTGCACTTCACTATACACATGCAGCTTGTGGACCTACTATACGCAACAATCTTACAGCGCTCTTCGTGTTCAGTTCAACAACGTGTTCAGGATGTTGTTGGCGCTCCCCCACTATTGCACAGCGTCGGCTATGTTTGCGGAAGCGCGCGTGGATTGCTTCCACGCCACTATGCGCAAGAGAAGTGCGTCGCTGGTGCGGCGAGTGCGGGGGAGCGCAAACAGCTTGTTGGCTGCGCTTGCGGTAAGGTTTGATTGTTCCATCAATTTTTTGATTTAATATTGTAATATTTTTTAAATGTATTGATACCCTTGATTTAAGTGTTGTATGTGTAATGTGACTATGTGTGTATTAATTGCATATGAGTCAGTGTTACTTGAATTAAATGATTATTATTTCTTTATTTCATTTTATATACATATAAATTACATTTTTAAATATTTTTACACAAAAATATATAAAAAACATTTAAAAATATAAAAAATAGTAGCCCACCGGTATCGGGAACAGGGTCCAAGCTACCGGCGGTCAGGGCTCCAAAGAGAGGAACTTCTTGACGATGCGAGCCGTGTCTAGAGAATTACAGCTTTCTGAATCAAGCCTTTGATCCAGCTGCCTAACGAGAGCCTCCTGAGGTATTGGTAGAGGCTCTTGGCTATTAAGCCATTGGCTGTCACGACTATCGGTACAATGATTGCTGAATCCACCTCCCACATGTCGACAACCTCGTGAGCCAAGTCAAGATACTTAATTTGTTTATCTTTCTCGGCTCGGATGGTTATGTCAACAATCATTGCACGCCACTCTGATCGATTCACTATAACTATATCAGGCTTATTGGCAACAAAAGTCCTGTCAGTGATGCTGGATCGATCCCAGTACAATGTGATATGGCCATTTTCGAGAACTGGGTCGAGCGTATACCCGTAGTACGGCATCTCCGATTCCACAAGTTGTATTTGAGAGCAAGTTGCTGATGAATTATCCTGGCTACAAGGTTGTGTCTATGCAAGTACTCTCCGTTAGCTAGACGAGAACACCCGGAGATAATATGCCTTATTGATTCCCCCGGCCCGTGACATGCCCGACAGATATCAACTGTGCCGTCTTTTACAATAAAACTCCGGTAATTGTTCGTCATCATAACTTCGTCCATAATTGCACATACAAAACCTTCGGTTTCCCCTAAAAGGTCACCGAATCGTAGCCAGGCTACGGACGCTAGTAAATCTACATCAGGCCCGTGTTGGCCACGCTTGACTTGGGGAGTAAGCTGGCGAACGCGTGACGTAAGCGTTACGAAAAGTGATCGGGCAAGGCGAACGGAAGTTAAGTTGGGGATATAAGCACAGAGGCGCCCGTGGCGCGAGCTTGGTACTACAAGGTCTACAACATGTTTTTTTTTTTCAATAAAAATAGAAGATCTATGCAAAAATATTAATTTACCAATGAAACGATGAAATAAATTTAAATATTTATACAAAATTAATATATAGGTATTTATTGTAGGTATATGTGTATACATGTATATATTGTACATACATATTGTTGCGGGGATGCAGGTTGTCTAGGTCTTCTTCAGTGATTCCTTTTAATTGCGCTTTTTAAAAATTCGTTTATTATTATTCGTTTATTACAGTTATATTTAAATTTAAGTAAAATGGCTAACTAGCGTGCGTCCGGGCTGTCGTCGGTGAGAGTGTCGTTGAGGGTATCTCATTATTCAAATCTTATAATTTGTACGCAAGATTCTTTGAGCCGACTAGAATAACTGCCACAAGTGCCACCTGTTTAGACAACATTTTTACTAACCTAAGACCTTCTGACCATTTAATTATAAATGAGTTAGACTCTGATCACTGTGGCCAGTTAGTTACTTTTCCTCAGAAGAGTGAAGTCAGAGCTCAAAGAAAACTTGTGAGTTTTGTTCCTGTAAATGAAAATCGTTTAGGACAATTTAAAAATAATTTAATTGAAAAGCTACCGGGTTTGCCTCATCACACCAACCCGGATCATGCATATAGTATACTATTTAACTTGATTAATTGTGAATTTATGAAAGTTTTCCAAAAAAAAAACATTGCCTGTTAGCGACCGCATTATATTTAGTGACTGGACAACCCCAGGTATTTATAAAAGAAGGGAAAAAATTTATGAATTGTATCAGGAAAAAAAATATAACCATGATGTAGCTTTTCAAGAATTCGTTAAAAAAATATTCAAAAACTTTTAAGAGAGCCTGTTCCTCAGCAAAAGCCATACACATTAAAAATAAAATTAAATCTTCTAGAAATAAAATCAAAACAACTTGGCAAATTATAAATTCTAAAACTGGAAGAACCAAAGTACAAAATCGCGATTTTCATCTTAAAATTAACGATGAAGATATAAAGGCGGACTTGGAGGTAGCAACTGAGTTTGAGAATTTTTTTACTAGTATTCCAATAATAACAACAAACACTTTGTCTTCTTCCTCCACTTCTTCCTACGCCATACTAAAAGAATGTGTTCCAGAATGTGACAGGCACTTTGAGTTTACGTTTGCGACTGCTAAAGACATTATAGAATCTTTTAAGGATCTTGATGTAAAAAAAACTGCCGATCATTGGGGTTTGTCAGTATATACTGTAGCTTCAATAATAGATGTTATCGCACCTTTCTTAGAAATTGTTTTTAATTCTTGTGTCATATCTGGTATATTTCCTGATTTGATGAAACTTAGCAAAGTAATTCCACTGTTCAAATCTGGTAGTACAACTGATCCCACGAATTTTCGGCCAATTTCGATATTACCAACTTTGAGCAAAATTTTTGAAAAATTAATTTTGAAACAGTTGTTGAGACACTTCAACTTATATAATTTATTGCACGTGAAACAATTTGGTTTTACAAAGGGTCGTTCAACTACCGATGCGGGCGTGGCGTTGCTAAAGAACATATTTGGGGCCTGGGAGGAATCGCAAGATGCTCTTGGTATTTTTTGTGATTTGTCCAAGGCCTTTGATTGCGTACATCATGATACTCTTATTAGGAAACTGTACCATTATGGTTTAAGGGACAGAGCTCTCGACCTTCTGACTTCTTATCTGAATAATCGAATTCAGAGGGTTGATGTTAATGGCAACAAATTTGCAGGATCTGAGGTCACCATGGGCGTTCCGCAGGGCTCAATTCTAGGTCCTTTCTTGTTTTTAATTTATATTAATGACTTACCTCATCACGTGAGGGATAATCACAACATAGTATTGTTCGCGGATGACACTTCTCTTATTTTTAAAGTCAAGCGTCAGCTAGCAAATTTTGACGAAGTTAACAATGCACTTTCGAAAGTTGTCCATTGGTTTAATGTAAATAACCTTCTTTTGAATGAAAAAAAAAAACTGAATTCATTAAATTTTCAACGCCAAATGTCAGGCAGTTAAGTACCAATGTTCAACTGAATGGAGTAGAGTTGATCCCTGTCGAGTCGACAGTTTTTCTTGGATTGACTATTGACTCCAAGTTACAATGGGGTCCTCACATTGAGAAGCTGTCGGGTAGACTCAGTTCTGCCGCGTATGCTGTTAAGAAAATTAGACAGATAACTGATGTGAATACAGCCAGAATTGTTTATTTTAGTTATTTTCATAGTCTTATGACTTATGGGATTCTTCTCTGGGGAACTTGTGCGGACATCAATACCATCTTTGTTTTACAGAAAAGGGCTGTTCGAGCCATTTACAACCTTGGTCCTAGAGATTCTCTTAGAGAAAAATTCAGAGAGGTGAACATTCTGACTGTAGCTTCGCAATATATATTTGAAAATCTTATGTATGTACATAAAAATATATCTAATTTTAAGAAAATAAGCGATATTCATAATATAAATACCAGGAACTGTGTGGAGTACTGCAGCCACATTTGGGCTGGTGCTGCTAAGTGTCACCTGGCCACTTTGGATTCAGTGGAGAGGCGTGCGAAGAGGCTGATTGGTGACCCTGATTTAACTCGAGTTGGTCTCCAAAGCCTAGAGCACAGGCGTAGAGTAGCCAGCCTTTCGGTGTTCTATAGGATACATTCTGGGGAGTGTGCGAGGGAATTGCACGATTTAATTCCCCCATCTCCGTTCCACCATCGGACGACCCGTCGTACGGCGAGTTTCCACCCTTATGTTGTTAACACCTCTACGATCCGGACGAAGCGTTTCGCCTCCTCCTTTATACCGCGTACATCGAGGGACTGGAACAATCTGCCGGCGGCGGTGTTTCCGTCGGACTACAATTTGAGTGTCTTCAAGGCTAGAGTGAATAGGCTCTTAATAAACTAGTGCGCTTTACCATCAACGATTGCGTCTCTGCTTACCATCAGGCAGGATTGCGGTCAAGCGCTGGTTTATACTTTAATAAAAAAAAAAAAAAAAAAGGAACAAACACAATCTTGCTGTACATCACACTCGTCTCCACAGAGTAGGCAACTCGTTCATGGGTCAATGTATACACTTTTACAACAAGCTTCCCATGGACATTCGAAACTTACCCATTAAACGATATAAAACCTATATAAAGGCCAAACTTTGCAAAAAGGGGTATTATAAAATCTCAGATTATTTAGAGGATAGAGAGGCTTGGGACTGAGCTGCTCGCTCTGTTAAGCATTGTTATTAAGCAATATGCGTAATTATAACGTAAATTATTGTAAACATTTTCATTTTTAATGTCTGGACTTTAAAAAAGACGATGATCCCAGAGTTTGTTTCGGCTATTTCTTCTCAGAGGTAGTCAGTTAGGAAATGCCGGCTTCATCTAGTTTAAAAAAAAAAGAAGAAAAAAAAACATATGACGTGTAAAAGTGATCCTACTTGCTTAATAAACGATTTCATTTCATTTCATTTGAGGGCGCGGCGCGGCCGCGCGGGGCGATCGCCCCCCTCTCGCGTCCTTCTGGTACCGCTCTGGTGTAGTGGCACTTCGCATATTAACCAGATGGCGCGAACATGCCGCCGGCCTTGGAAGCTCTAAGCTTCCAAAGAAGTCGAATTTATGTCGATTCCGTCGATGACGTCTTGGGTGCCGACGTCAGGGTTGGTGTTGTAGTCTCATCTTTTCCAGATGTGGGCAGTGGCAGCGGGCATATTTTGGAGAATGCTCGCTGCACGGAGCCAGTTGCTGTTTGTATGTCAGCGACTCGTGAAACTCCGTCCTTACCAGGGAAAACTCGGCTTATCCTCCCCAGGCGCCATTTAAGGGGTGGCTGGTTATCTTCCTTGATTAAGACGAGACTGTCAAGTAGTATGTCGTTCGCTTCAGTTTTCCATTTTGTTCTGCGTTGTAGCTCCGCCACATATTCCATTGACCAGCGCTTCCCAAAGTGTTGCCGTAGTTGCTCGACCCGGTCGTAGCGTGGTAAGCGGTCGCTCCGCACCGCGGTGAAGTCTGCGCAGGCCGGAACAGTCAACGGTCGACCAATGAGAAAATGGGCTGGAGTTAAGGGTAGGTAGTCTGAAGGATCTGTGGACATAGCGGATATAGGTCGGGAATTCAAGACGACTTCGATTTGTGCCAATGTCGTACTGAACTCCGCAAACGTTAATTTTGCATTACCTACTATGCGTCTGAGATAATACTTACACGATTTCACCCCAGCCTCCCAAAGACCCCCAAAATGAGGCGCGTATGGAGGAATAAAAGTAAATTTTATACCATTATTGGCAGTAAAATCTATTATTTTATCGAGATCATTTTGTAATAATAGTGGAAACTCTTTTTCCGCACCAATTAAATTTTTCCCGTTATCGGAAAATATTTCTGCGGGTTTTCCGCGTCTAGAAATAAATCGTTTTAAGGCTAATATGTAATCGTTTGTGGATAAGCCACTTCCTAATTCTAAATGAATAGCTTTCGTTGCAAAACAAACAAACAAACAAATATACGCTTTCATCAACCTCGAACCCCGACCCCTGCGGTTCAATATGTAAACTGGCCCCGCGTAATCTACGCCAGTGCGCATGAAAGGAAAGCCTACCTCTAAGCGTTCTTTAGGTATATTACCCATTATCGGCATCAAGGTCTTACCTCTCATGCGTGTGCACGTCACGCACTCATGCACGGTTTTCCTGGCGAGATTCCTACCTGACAGCGGCCACCAACCCTCGCGTATAGTGCACAACAGGAGCTGAGGTCCAGCGTGGAGTAAAACTCGATGTTGATATCGGAACAAAAGCCGAGTGAAGTTGTGTTTAGAACATAACAACGCGGGATGTCGTTTATTATAACTAAAAATGGGTGAATCGCATAGCCTACCACCCACACGAATTATTTTATTGTCATCCAGAAAAACATTTAATCCTATTATTTTATTCGCATCTTTGCATTTCGTTAAGGGAATTTTATTTAACAAACACGTATAAATCGTAGGAAATGACTGCGCTTGCGCACAGCGTGTAATAAGCGCCTGCGACTCGAGTAACTCGGCGGCTGTTATCAAACCGGTTCGCTGCGCGTGTTTATGACGAGTGTTCTGAATGAACCTGAGTACGTACACCCCGGCCCGTTTTAGCTTGCTAAAAGATGAAAACCTATCAAAATCAAACGGTATTTCCTCAGCTGTACAGATTGCACTAATAGTTTTATTTTTTAATTCAGGTAAATCATTATCATTACACACAGACATGATTTGATCGTTGTTTGACCAGCTAGGTCCGACAAACTGAATATCATTTAACGATTTGCTGTTTGATGTAGCACAGCTGGCACCGAAAACTACTCTTAAACGTGTGGTGGTACTACCCTCACGGAATACCCCATGATGTGGCAGGAAATAATGTGGCTCACTGTACTTATATATGTTAGACATGTGGCCTAACTCGCGATATTCTCGTATAAAATCCGCATACATACGTTTATATTGAGGCATACGCTCTAATTTCTTTTCTTAAGAAACAAAACGCTTATAAGCTGTGGTGTATGAATCACCTAACGAATCAGCTGATTCTTTTAATGGTATGCGTACCGAAAACCTACCGTCTGATTCACGTTTTGTCGTTTTAAGAAATATTTCTTCACATTTGCGTTCTTCCTTATTAAAAATATTCTCACGAGAATTACAATCTTCTATTTCCCAAAACATTCGCAGCTGTGAATCGATAGTTTGTGTGAAATTGCATTGAACATTAATTTTGTTATGCAATTTATTTGCATAAATAGGTCCCGAAAGCAACCACCCTAATTTCGAATTTTGTAGGAATGGACCGCATTTTAATCGTATTTTGTTATCGCTTAAAAGTTCCCAAAACAAATCCGCACCTATCAATAAATCGATTTCTGAGGGTAGATGATAAGTGGGATCAGCTAGTTCAATGTTCTTAGGAATTCGTATAGAATCAACATCAATACTCACAGACGGTAAGAATGACGTTATACGCGGTAAAACGAAACATTGAATTTTCGCATTGTAATCGCTTACTTTCGATCGAATAACTAAATCGCATAATCTATTTGAGTGTGAGACCGATTGTCCTACACCTGAAATCTGCACAGTGGACTGTATAAAATTCGTATAATTAATTCGCTTACAAAATGCATCCGTAACAAAACAATGTTGACTTCCGTTATCTAGGAGCGCCCGGGCTGTGTGTCGTTTATTGTTTTCGTCCAACACCTCTACCCGTGCAGTACATAATATAACCGACTGTAGGCTCGGCTGTGGTAGCCGTGCATTGCAATCATTATAATTTGAACCTAATGACGAATGCAATACAGTTGATTTTACTGGAGGCGTATTAGAATTAACTGATGAAAAATTAGAATTATCGTAGGCATCTTTATGTAGCAAACTGTTATGTTTACGATTGCATTGTTTGCAAGGACCGAAACGGCATTCGTTCATCGAGTGGCCTGCACGCAAACAGTTTTGACATAAGCCTTTATCTGACGCTAATTTCAATCTATCATCAACGGATAAATTAAGAAACATGCTACACATATACAACGCATGATTCCCGTGACACAAAACACAAACACGATTACGTTTAATCGACTTCGCATTATTGGCGGCGGCATAACTATGTGTATGTACCTGCGCCTGAGACTTGACAGAAAAAGGTGGTTTGTGCGCCTTATTAGAATGAGTATTATTCGAATTATTGTTATTATTAAAGTGTATCGTTTCTAATAAATCAGCTCTGTTTCTAAGGAAGGTCAACAAGTCATCTAGCTTCAGTTTTCGCTTAGTACCCTCACTTTGGGTATTAGAAATAAGTGTTCCCTTATAATCTTCCCACTCGCGTTCCGTAGAACTATCTAACTTACTCACTACCAAGTATATAATAAGTGTGTCCCATGATTCCGTTGGTTCCCCTAAGGATGACAAGGCGCGCAAATTGCGTAAAATAGTGTCAATTACTTTCCTAATTAGTACTGGAGACTCCTTATGCATATTCGACAACGAAAACATTGATTTCACGTGATTTTGAACCAACAACCGATCATTTTGGAATCGTTTAACTAATAAATCCCACGCGTGGACGTAATTAGCAGGAGTAAATTCTAATGCGCTTATCACCTGAAGTGCACCACCGCTGAGTGATGACCGCAGATAATGGAATTTTTGTATTCCGTCTAAGTCTGTGCGTTTATGAATCATCGTTATATAGGAATTTTTATACTCAAGCCAGTCGTCATATGAACCGTCAAATGTGGGTAATTTGATATCGGGTAATTTAATTTGTGACGGTTTACTTATTTGAGATAAATTGTCGCTATTGAAATGAAATGAAATGAAATGAAATGAAATCGTTTATTAAGCAAGTAGGATCACTGATCACTTTTACACGTCATATGTTTTTTTTTTTTCTTTTTATTTTTTTTTTAACTAGATGAAGCCGGCATTTCCTAACTGACTACCTCTGAGAAGAAATAGCCGAAACAAACTCAGGGATCATCGTCTTTTTTAAAGTCCAGACATTAAAAATGAAAATGTTTACAATAATTTACGTTATAATTACGCATATTGCTTAATAACAATGCTTAACAGAGCGAGCAGCTCAGTCCCAAGCCTCTCTATCCTCTAAATAATCTAAGATTTTATAATACCCCTTTTTGCAAAGTTTGGCCTTTATATAGGTTTTATATCGTTTAATGGGTAAGTTTCGAATGTCCATGGGAAGCTTGTTGTAAAAGTGTATACATTGACCCATGAACGAGTTGCCTACTCTGTGGAGACGAGTGTGATGTACAGCAAGATTGTGTTTGTTCCTGGTATTCACATTATGAATATCGCTCATTTTCTTAAAATTAGAAATATTTTTATGTACATACATAAGATTTTCAAATATATATTGCGAAGCTACAGTCAGAATGTTCACCTCTCTGAATTTTTCTCTAAGAGAATCTCTAGGACCAAGGTTGTAAATGGCTCGAACAGCCCTTTTCTGTAAAACAAAGATGGTATTGATGTCCGCACAAGTTCCCCAGAGAAGAATCCCATAAGTCATAAGACTATGAAAATAACTAAAATAAACAATTCTGGCTGTATTCACATCAGTTATCTGTCTAATTTTCTTAACAGCATAAGCGGCAGAACTGAGTCTACCCGACAGCTTCTCAATGTGAGGACCCCATTGTAACTTGGAGTCAATAGTCAATCCAAGAAAAACTGTCGACTCGACAGGGATCAACTCTACTCCATTCAGTTGAACATTGGTACTTAACTGCCTGACATTTGGCGTAGAAAATTTAATGAATTTAGTTTTTTTTTCATTCAAAAGAAGGTTATTTACATTAAACCAATGGACAACTTTCGAAAGTGCATTGTTAACTTCGTCAAAATTTGCTAGCTGACGCTTGACTTTAAAAATAAGAGAAGTGTCATCCGCGAACAATACTATGTTGTGATTATCCCTCACGTGATGAGGTAAGTCATTAATATAAATTAAAAACAAGAAAGGACCTAGAATTGAGCCCTGCGGAACGCCCATGGTGACCTCAGATCCTGCCGATTTGTTGCCATTAACATCAACCCTCTGAATTCGATTATTCAGATAAGAAGTCAGAAGGTCGAGAGCTCTGTCCCTTAAACCATAATGGTACAGTTTCCTAAAAAGAGTATCATGATGTACGCAATCAAAGGCCTTGGACAAATCACAAAAAATACCAAGAGCATCTTGCGATTCCTCCCAGGCCCCAAATATGTTCTTTAGCAACGCCACGCCCGCATCGGTAGTTGAACGACCCTTTGTAAAACCAAATTGTTTCACGTGCAATAAATTATATAAGTTGAAGTGTCTCAACAACTGTTTCAAAATTATTTTTTCAAAAATTTTGCTCAAAGTTGGTAATATAGAAATTGGCCGAAAATTCGTGGGATCAGTTGTACTACCAGATTTGAACAGTGGAATTACTTTGCTAAGTTTCATCAAATCAGGAAATATACCAGATGTGACACAAGAATTAAAAACAATTGCTAAGAAAGGTGCGATAACATCTATTATTGAAGCTACAGTATATACTGACAAACCCCAATGATCGGCAGTTTTTTTTACATCAAGATCCTTAAAAGATTCTATAATGTCTTTAGCAGTCGCAAACGTAAATTCAAAGTGTTTGTCACACTCTGGAACACATTCTTTTAGTATGGCGTAGGCAGAAGTGGAGGAAGAAGACAAAGTTTTTGTTGTTATTATTGGAATACTAGTAAAAAAATTCTCAAACTCAGTTGCTACCTCCAAGTCCACCTTAATATCCTTATCGTTAATTTTAAGATGGAAATCGCGATTTTGTACTTTGGTTCTTCCAGTTTCAGAATTTATAATTTGCCAAGTTGTTTTGATTTTATTTCTAGAAGATTTTATTTTATTTTTAATGTGTATGGCTTTTGCTGAGGAACAGGCTCTCTTAAAAGTTTTTGAATATTTTTTAACGAATTCTTGAAAAGCTACATCATGGTTATATGTTTTTTCCTGATACAATTCATACATTTTTTCCCTGCTTTTATAAATACCTGGGGTTGCCCAGTCACTAAATATAATGCGGTCGCTAACAGGCAACGTTTTTTTTGTGAAAACTTTCATAAATTCACAATTAATCAAGTTAAATAGTATACTATATGCATGATCCGGGTTGGTGTGATGAGGCAAGCCCGGTAGCTTTTCAATTAAATTATTTTTAAATTGTCCTAAACGATTTTCATTTACAGGAACAAAACTCACAAGTTTTCTTTGAGCTCTGACTTCACTCTTCTGAGGAAAAGTAACTAACTGGCCACAGTGATCAGAGTCTAACTCATTTATAATTAAATGGTCAGAAGGTCTTAAGTTAGTAAAGATGTTGTCTAAGCAGGTGGCACTTGTGGCAGTTATTCTAGTCGGCTCAAAGAATCTTGCGTACAAATTATAGGACTTGAATAATGAGATAAATTCATTCACTGTAGCTGATTTCTCTAGAATATTAATGTTGAAGTCTCCACAGACAACAACTGTTTTGTTACTGTGACAAGTCTTTAATAAAACTTCCTCCATATATTTTTCAAAAATATCATAGGAAGCACATGGGGGCCTGTAGACACTTATTACAATGAACCGCTCGAGCTCGATGCAAGCAATTTCAATAACTCGCTCAACAGAGAGGCTTACAATATCAGCCCGTTCTTTAAATTTGATATTGTTGCGAACAATTATTAGGGAGCCACCCCTTATCATATTCACTCTGCTGAATGAGCTACCAATCTGATGGTTATTAAAGCTGAACATGAACTGATGGGCTTTTAACCAATGTTCAGTAAGACAAACAATATCAATATAACTACAGTTCATGAACAACTCCAATTCTAATTGTTTATTTATCACACCCTGTATATTTTGATGAACAATTTTAAGATTATTATTATGGATTATATTTTGAAAATTAAGATTTATTGGGTGTGATATTAATGTTTCTAGGTTCACATCTCTGCTAGAGTTCAACTCTATTGTCTCAATGTCCCTTGATAATGGGTACATGTCTAATTCATTATTCAAAATAGTGCTAGAGGTTGACTCTATTGTCTCAAATTGTAATTTAAATAACTTGGAACAAATTCCAAGCTCTGCTCATTACCACTAAGTGTATTACTTAACTGCTCAATAGAAGCAGCATAGTTAGCCAAACACTTGGCTGACTTATATATATAATATGATAGCGATTCTGCTACCTGTCCTTTAAAAAAAATTACAAAGATAATAGTTATCTTTGGTCGTAAAATAATTTTGACTAATGAGTGCATTAGAGTCAATAAATTCAAATTTTTCATTATACAATGTCATAGTTTGTAATGTCATATTACATCTATATCTAATTCTGTTTTCGGTCTGTGACAGGCCATTGCCATAAGGAAAGGCAAACAAAACTATTTTGTTTACATTTAATGAGGCCAGATTTTCAAAATATTTCTTTATCTTTACACTGTTTGCATTTCCCCTTCTCCCAATCAAAATAACAATATTTGTGGATGGACTGTAATTACCACTTATAACTTTATCTAAAATTTGGCTATAAGATGCTTCAGGCATACAATAATTGACTACTTGGTCATTTAAATGGTGTTGTAGTGTATGACCCATATTTTTACCCATTTCATCGCAGTACATCAATATTTTGTTTTTATTGTTTAACATTTTATTTGTTATTATTAATTCTTCTGTGTTTGGTGTGGCGAGGGAAGTACTGCTGAGACTGTCAAACAACTCCACAGTATGAGTCACTGATGGAGGAGACCCATTTGAGACAGCTGACCGTGAACAGCCTGATGGATCATGATTACAATCAGGTGTAAGATTGTTTGTTAAGGAGTTAAACATTCTCTCATTCTCACTACACTGTTCCACCAGACTGTTCATTGCCAGAATATACTCTCCTATTTCCTTTTGAGAAATCTCATATTTAGATATAACACTATTTAAGGAATCCTGTAAGCGGAGAGTCTCTGACTGTAATTGTTGAATTTCAGCCTCATAATTATTTTTAATGCTTTCTAACTTTATACTATGCCCACTAATTGTTTCTTTTAATTTTTGAGAACTTTTTAATGCATTGAAGCTTTTTGAAAAAGTATTTTTGTTATTTTTAATTAATTTCTGGGTTTTTCTAATCATTTTATTTATTTTAATGTATTTTTTTAACTTATTTTTACTACTATTTACAAATTTAACTTCAGGATTTGATCTTATACTATTATCACAAGTAAGATCAATTGTCTCAATGTTATTATTACGGTTTATGTTGCCCAAGATTGAGTTGGCAGAATGCAACGGAGTGGTACCAACCAGTTCATCAAACAGAGCATGAGTCTGCGCTGTCTGGAGTCTCCGGCTAGCACTCTCCAGCCTGTCGATGGTGTCGTGGGCTTCGCTTAGCCTAGATTTTAGCTCAGTGTTGCATTTGACTGTGATATCAAACTCATTGCTACACTGGTCAAAGCTGTCTACAGTACGTTGAAGCTTATCCCGTTCCTCACTAATGGTAATTAGCTGATTATGCATTTCAGCCATCTCACTCTTGAGCTTCGTGTTATTGTTTAAAATATTAAGTACTTCCCTCTCATTGTCATCCTGTTCCCGTTTCAGTTCCTCACACAAACCCTTATATTTCTGAAGTTCCGTTAATGCTAACTGTAGCTTAGATTCCTCCAAGCGTGCAGTAGCCCTCCTGGTCATTATTCTATCCATTCCTGACAATATTTTTCAAAACAAAGAAAAAAAAAAGCAAGAACTTAGGGATATAGGTGATGGTAGGATAAGTACTTTGTGTAAGGAACCCAAACAATTAAGGCGATTCCTTGTTACTGTAAATTTCAGCAAATGTAGGTCGAAAAAAGTTTAAATACTCACAGGAATTTGCGATGACAATGCACTTTTTCGATTACAATTATCGTTACAATTTGATTTTGACAGCGAAACTTGTTCAAAGTTTGAAATTACTTTACCGTTTTTTTTTATACACTTATATCACAAGATATCACTGTTTTTACAACTAAAAATTAAGTTTTGCGTATGAAATTGGTAATTGCACATTAAAAACACAATAATATAAATTAAATCTGTAATAAATTATTGGGAGAAGTTTTGTTGACGTCTTGTCAACGGTGTTGCCACAGACCAAAAATTACTATTTATGACAGTTTCGTTGTAATTATTATCATACAAAATCGATTTAGCAATGGAAATAGAACCGTAATATTGTTCCTCAAAATTTTCTCGATATTCATTTTGAGCCAACAAATCTTGTTCTTCTGAAAAATCCTCAATTTTAGTCTGAACTTCATTGAATTCTTTGTATAATGATTCGAGTTGTGAAGTTCTTAAATTTAATTCTATCAACTGTGATTTAGACAAAGTTACATTTTGAAATTTTGTAATGAATTTATCAAAATAAGACAATCTAGCTTTAAAAACTCCTCTTTGCTTTTTAAAGTCTGTACCGGTTCTAGGGCCTTCTTTTGAAGGCGACCGACAACGACTACCCTCCTTTTTCGATTTAGGTAAAGGAAGTCTGGAACTAACATCCTCATCACTCATTTTGGGGAAATATGGGAAGCAAAAGGTACTTACAATCGCTTAGGATCACCTCTGGAGACGCACAGCAGGCAGGCAGTGGAAACCGTTGCCACTGGAATTTGAAGACAGACACCAAAGTTAGCACAAATCAAATCGTTTAGGATGGGTGAGGAAGGATTGAATAACCTGACCGTTTAACTGCTCTTCCGTCTTCACGATGATGTTCCACAGGACGTGATGCAGTCGCTCGAACTTCTAATGATGCTCCGGCGTCGAAGGACCACTATGTTGCGGGGATGCTGGTTGTCTAGGTCTTCTTCAATGATTCCCTTTAATTGCGCTTTTTAAAAATTCGTTTATTATTAATCGTTTATTACAGTTATATTTAAATTTAAGTAAAATGGCTAACTAGCGTGCGTCCGGACTGTCGTCGGTGAGAGAGTGTCGTTGAGGGCGCGGCTCGGCCGCGCGGGGCGATCGCCCCCCTCTCGCGTCCTTCTGGTACCGCTCTGGTGTAGTGGCACTTCGCATATTAACCAGATGGCGCGAACACATATATATATATACATACAGATGGAGCGAAAGAAGTTTCACTTCAGTCGTGTGGTCATAAGCACACTCGTTTTTTTTATTTGTATTATGATTACTTAATCATAAGCTTTTACAACAGCGTGTGTATGAATATGCTGTGTTAAACTCTCCTTTTTACTAAAATTACGTAGACATATTTCACACTTATAAGGTTTTTCACCAGTGTGTATACGCACATGGGCTGTTAAATGACTCTTTGTACTAAAATTACGTTGACATATTTCACACTTATAAGGTTTTTCACCAGTGTGTGTTCGCATATGCTTTGTTAAACAGAACTTTTGATTAAAATTACGTTGACAAATACCACACTGATAAGGTTTTTCACCAGTGTGTGTACGAATATGCCGTGTTAAAATAGCTTTTCTACTAAAATTACGTTGACATATTTTACACTGATAACGTTTCTCACCAGTGTGTGTACGCATATGCACTTTTAAATTTCCCTTTGTACTATAATTACGTTGACAAATATCACATTGATAACGTTTCTCACCAGAGTGTGTACGCATATGCGTTGTTAAACTGAACTTTTGACTAAAATTACGTTGACAAATACCACACTGATAAGGTTTCTCACCAGTGTGTGTCCGCATATGCACTTTTAAACTCTGCTTTGAGATAAAATTACTTTGACAAATATCACACTGATAACAATTCTCACCAGTGTGTGTACGTATATGCGTTGTTAAACCCCACCTTCTACTAAAATTACGTTGACATATTTCACATTCGTAAGGTTTTTCACCAGTGTGTGTACGCATATGGCTTGTTAAATTAATCTTTATACTAAAACTACGTCGACATATTTCACACTTATAAGGTTTCTCACCAGTGTGTGTACGCATATGAATAGTCATTTTTTGCCTTTTTGTACACACACGCTGACAAATATGACACTTATACTCTTTTTTTACATTATTAGAACTACTCCGTATACGTATGTAAGGCTCTTTGAAATATGTGCCAGGCTTGGACGTCCATTTCTGAGTAGTCCGAATAACTTGCGAGTCTGACTTATCCTTTGTAGTTTTCTCGGCTGTTATTGCATCTTTTTCTTTTGTTCTTCGTGTGTCCTGTTTTGGTTCCCTCACAACGATGGCCTCTGTAAGTAAATCTAGTAAGTATAAAATGGGAGATTTGAATGGATTTGAAGAATTAACTTTTGAATTTGTTTGCATCTCCGACGCACTTGGTGTGCGAAAGCTATCTACATCTCAATACTGAGAGCTTGGAAAGACCATTTTTTTAAGGAGCGCTGGACAATATTCTGCTGTCTTGACCGGTAATCTACGTGGCTATTTTAAATGAAATTTAAATATAAACGCTCTTAATTACATGTAAATGTTGTGTGTACAAAAATTATTGTTATCTGAAATAAACATATTGAATTTAATTTAACTACGATGGTATAAGTCTAATCTGTGCAACGATCTGGTAACATCATTCCCGTACAATAACATTAGTTTAATCTGTCCACCTATCTGGTGACATGCGCAGGGCTCAGATGACCAAAGATCGACAGGTTTGGATAGAAAAAGCAGAGACTTTTGCCCAGTAAAGGCGAAACAATGTAAGCTAATAAAAATTATTATAAACAGTCCTATGGATAAAACTCAAAATTACTCATTTAACCACTTCTATTCTTTAGGCCTATTAGGTAACACTAGCCACATCCTATTAGGTGAACCATTGGCTTGTCTGCTTAGCTATATAACTAACTAATACTTACTTATTGCCTTTGTAGCTCTTTTATTTTACTTTGATACTTCTTCGTCTTCCACTTCAAATTTTCAGTGATAATAATGAACAGTATTTTTATTTTTAAATTAATGAAATTTCTAAAATACCTATTTTTATTTTACGAATGTTAACTAGTCATTGGATACATGATATGGACTGCTTTTGTAAGACGAATAAAAGGTCATGGTGTTTATTATTATAGTTGATATCTATAATAATAACGTGACAAGGAAAAAGGAGAAGGCTTTAAGCAAGCAAAAATAAACTGAACAGTCCTAGCAACCCTTCCGTCCCAACCAGCAGCTAGACCCTTCAGGCCTGTGAGGTAATCCTAGCTACACCCTATCAGATGAACCATTGGCCTGTCTGCTTCGCTATATAATATAACCAACTAATACTTACTTATTATCTCCCTGGCTTTTCTTTCTTTCTTTGATACTTTTTCGTCTTCCACTTCAGTTTTATATTTAATTAAAGGTATATCATCTTCTAAGTCTGACTCATAACAGTGTCGCGGTATATCTGCCACATCAAGACAGCTATTGTCTAAATGTTCGGGTTCTATCTCTGTAAGTAAACAATAACTGTCAAGAGTATTATTATCAACCAGTTGCGCCTGGTTTTACCTGCCTAAGTTTCGAGCCTGCGGGAATATCAGAATTAAAAGTTATCCTATGCATTAATCCTGGTGATAATGTATGTGTGCCAAATTACATCTAATGCGGTTCAGTAATTTTGGTGTGAAAATGTAACAAACACATACACTCACAAACTTCCGCCTTTATAATATAACACCAAGTTTCCACTTATTACTCTTAATTTATTATTTTTGAGAATCACTTTGTTTTACTTTTCCACACACTGTCTACATCAGTGATTATTGTCCTATTGCAGGTATGATAGAGATATCTTATGATATAAGCATTACCTCTGTACCTTTTCTGTTCTGTTTTTTCTTATCTGTTTATATGTGTGTAGGTACATAAATGGTTAAATAAATACAAGTTTGACAATTGTTATTTAAATAATGCGGTTAACACTATGCTGAACTAAACTAAACACTGCCACACACACAAGCATACACAGCACATAGTTTTTTTTTTTTTTTTTTTAATAATTATAAACTAGCACTTGACCGCATTCCCGCCTGATGATAAGCAGTGATGCGATCGTTATTTATATATACCTGTATATGAACCAGTTGATTGGGGAACTTGGCAGCACTAAAGTCGGGTGTTCTATTGATGGGGTTTGTATGAACAACATCAGTTACGCGGATGACATGGTGCTGCTGAGTCCCTCGCTCTCTGCACTGCGTAAACTTTTGAGCGTTTGTGAATCCTACGCGGAGGCCCATGGACTTAGATATAATCCGAGGAAGAGTGTATACATGGTCTTTAAAGCGGGGGCTAAAAGCTACTCAACTGTGCCTCCGGTCACTCTTTGTGGGTCACTGTTGACCAAGGTGGATCGGTTCAAGTATCTGGGTCACTGGGTCACTGAGGATTTATCTGATGTTGCGGATATTGAGAGGGAGCGTAGGGCGTTGTCGGTCCGCTGCAACATGTTGGCTCGCAGGTTTGCGCGTTGTTCTACGCAGGTGAAGGTAACCCTATTTAAGGCATACTGCCAGACCTTCTACACGTGTAGCCTGTGGACCAACTTCACTCAGCGGGCGTACAACGCTCTGCGTGTCCAGTACAACAACGCGTTTAGGATTCTGTTGGGGCTGCCACGGTTTTGTAGCGCGTCATCGATGTTTGCCGAGGCTAGAACCGAGGATTTCCACGGTATCATAAGAAAACGGAGTGCGTCGCTTCTGTGCCGTACCCGTGGCAGTTCGAATAGGCTCCTGAGGGTGTTGTCCGAGCGGTGGGACTCGCCATTTTTAAGAAGGTGGCTGCAGTTGCATGCTAGCCCCTGCGATTATTATTTAATGTGATTTTATTAATGTGGTTTTAGTTTTTAATTATTATCTATTGTTATTTAAATTTTGATTTGTGATTATTTTTTGGTTTTTCAGATTTTAATTTTTACTTCTGATTTTGTGTTTATTGATTATTTTAATGTATTTTTTCTCATTTTATGTAATTTATGGACGTTTGTCTGAAACAAATGATTATTATTATTATTATTATTTAAATTTATATTTTTATTTAAATTTCTTAATCAAAATCAAAACTTTTATTTTAAATAAAAACGAATTACAAATACTTCTGAAGTGTCAAAAGTTCGGTCAGTCAGTAAAATGAAGCTAGTTGTCCTTTGCAAAGCGCACGTTTTAATAAAGATGGACGGCCAAAAAATCCACAGATACTCTCAAAATCATAAAATTGTTAAAAAATACCTGATCACATCATTCACGCTGAATATATCCACGTGAGAACGATACAGGAAGACGCGCAGGTTAAAGGAAACATAAAAGAAATTCAGAAAACAAAATGAGTCTTAGCATCTAAGAGATGATCGGTCCCCACTGAGGGCACCCGTTCACGAACATGACGCATGGATCAGCACCGGTTAGCTCAACCATTTTGAGGAGAACTTAATGACTCAACACACACTCCACCATCACCAAGACATTGTACTCTCAACCGCTAGAGACACAGAACATATGTTACTTTTGTAACAGATATGTAGGACACATTCAAATTTTCTCAATTTTTACTGAAGGCATCTTTGTCTGAACTAGATAAAGCATATTTCTTGTGTCTCAGACATCAGCGCTCTTCAGAGATAGAAAAATAAAACTAAAAACAAGCAAAAGCTGTGTGGAGTGTTAAGTTGCGAGTATGTGACAGGAATTTGCAACATTTTAAATAGTTCCTACTGCATGAAGGATGAGTTTACTTTAGCAAGTCAACTAATTCGTCCCCATTTCTAGCCCAAAATAGCGTCTTTCAGTTGTATTAAAAAATTAAATATTTTATCGCTAAAGCATTAAGGCTCTAGGACCTAGATCCCTATCAACCTAGAGTCTAGGATAATTTGACAGTATCAGGTAGCTTGACCTGCTGTCGTCCGTACATGATATTTTCATATATTTATTGACAAGGTACCAAATATTAATATATTTAAATAATCTCCTGCGCCTGCGGAGACCATCAAGACTCGCATACACAAACACTTAGACCTTTAGGGCATACTAATTAATATTTGTTCCGTACGGCAATCGGACCTACGACACGCACCGCAGTAGTCAAGCGCTTTTTGTTCTAAACGGAAACAAACTAGACAAACCAGCCCCCTAATCGGCGAAGACATTTTTGTCAAATGATTGCGACTAGTTGGGATCGTTTGGCGATCGGACCAATGGGCGGTCCGAACGATACCAACTGATCCCAACAAGTCGCAATCATTTGACAAAAATGTGTTCGTCGATTAGGGGGCTGGTATCAAAATGCACAGAATTTAGTTAACATTAATGACTATACTATCATTATTTTTCCAAAACGTTACTTTATACTACGTTGTTTTTAGTTTATACGAAACCTGAATACAGTTTGTTCAGAATAAGCAAATGAATCGATTCCAATAATTTTTACATCATGTTATATTTTTCCCCAAATACATTTAGAAATTGTTGCAGTATGGTTACCGAGTGCGCCAGGCAGATTACGATAGATCATAGTATAGCGGACGCCCGCGCAACAGCTGACACCAGATGTCAACGAACCAGTCGCGTGGACCATATTTTTGTTGGGACAGCGAAGTAGGATAACAAACTCATAACTTTGTAGTTTTTCATATCTTTTTGAAATTTTGTACTTAAGATTATTTACTAAATAATACTGTACACGTGTTTCAGGTTTCGCATCAACAAATAATAATGTTGTATAACGCACGCCCTGTGAGTGACGCAGGCCGCGTATATTACTTCTTCTTCAGCCTATAGATGTCCACTGCTGGACAAAGGCCTCCCCCAAGGGTTTCCACACTGACCGGTCTTGTGCTGCCCGCATCCATCGGCTTCCCGCAACCTTCACTAGGTCATCGGTCCACCTTGTTGGGGGCCTCCCTACGCTGCGTCTTTCAGTACGTGGCCACCACTCCAGAACCTTACTGCCCCAACGGCCATCGGTTCTACGAGCAATGTGCCCTGCCCACTGCTACTTAAGTTTAGCGACTCGCAGAGCTATGTCGGTGACTTTGGTTCTTCTGCGGATCTCCTCATTTCTGATTCGATCACGCAGAAAAACTCCGAGCATAGCTCTTTCCATTGCCCTTTGTGTGACTCTGAGCCTTCGTATGAGGCCCCTTGTGAGCGACCACGTTTCAGTTCCGTGCGTCATCACTGGCAACACGCACTGGTCAGACTTTAGTCTTGAGACATTGTGGTATCTTGGATGACGAGAAGATGTCTCGTAGCTTCCCGAACGCTGCCCAGCTGAGCTGGATTCGACGAGACACCTCTTTCTCGAAGTTGGACCGTTTGTCCCAGGTATATATACTCGTCAACAACTTCGAGTGCAGAGCAACCAACTAGAATTGGAGAGGGTGCGATATGAGAGTTCGACATGATCTTCGTCTTATCCATGTTAATCTTTAGACCCACTTGTTGGGAAGCTCTGCTGAGGTCATTGAGCATTTTGCCCAAGTTTTCCAGGGTCTCAGCCATGACCACGATATCATCTGCAAAACTGAGATTAGTGATGTACTCGCCGTTGATGTTGATGCCAAGTCCTTTCAAGTTCAGGAGCTTGAAGACATTTTCCAACGCAGCAGTGAACAATTTAGGAGATATAACATCTCCTTGTCTGACTCCACGCTGGAGTTGGATCGGTTTCGAGTCCTGGTCCTGGAGACGGGACTGATATGGTAGCATTTTTGTACAAACACTCATCTCCTCAATGTATCGATGGTCAATTTGGCACCGCTGGAGAGACTGTAGCACCGCCCAAGACTCGATCGAATCGAAGGCCTTCTCATAGTCCACAAACGCCAAGCATAGTAGTTTTTTATACTCCTTGAACTTCTGTATAACTTGCCGCAGCGTATGTATGTGGTCTATGGTGCTAAAGCCTTTTCGGAAGCCTGCTTGTTCGGGAGGCTGGAAGTCGTCGAACCTGCGAGCGAGACGATTCGTGATGACCCTAGAAAACAGCTTATAGACATGACTCTTGAGGGATATCGGTCTAATTTTTCAGGAGGGTATTTTCACCTTTTTTGAAAAACAACACCACCACGCTCCTGTGCCACGCCTTAGGCGTTTCGCATTTAAAAATGACGGAATTAAATAGCTTCTGAAGCGCTTTAAGAACCGGTTTGCCACCCGATTTCAGAAGCTCAGCCATAATTCCATCATCTCCAGCCGCCTTATCGTTCTTGAGCTGTTTCAAGGCCATACTAATCTGTTTTAGGCTGACGTCCGGGATATCGTCGGTGTAGTGTCGGGTTAGTCTGGCTCTAGGATCAATAGCCAGGCTTACAACAGATGCGTGTGTTGATGTGTATAACTCTCCGTAGAATTTCTCAATCTCACCCAAAATCTCGGGCTTGGAAGTGACGATCCTATCATCCCCAGTCTTCAGCTTTGCAAGTAGGCTCTGTCCAACAGACAAATCTCGTGCGGACACTTTGGAGCCTTTGTTCCGCTCGATAGCCTCTTTAATACAATTTGTATTAAATTGGCGTATATCGTGAGTCAGAGACTTTGAGATGTGTCTCAACAGTGTGCAACAACTTCACTGACTAATCGGAGATGGTAATTTTGAGTACCGGAAGCCAGTTGCGTAGAGTTAAAAATTACACAAATAATTATATTAAGAACAAAAGCTGACAATACCATCACTTTGATATTCCTCCATTGGCTCAATACCATCATCTAGGCCGTCACTAACATCTGGTAATTCTTCTTTGATAGCAGCATTTCCTGTTTCACATTCATCATCTATATTTATGTGGAATATTGGCGAAGTAATAAGCCCACTACAAAGCTCTAATCGGGCTTGGTTTATTAAAGGATTGAGCTGTAAAAAGAAAAAGAAAGATCAGAAGGTTGTGTGTTCAAATCAGGTCAGGGTCACCAGTATAGTAAAGTTATGAGCAACAGGGTGTAGAGCTCCCTCATCCCAAATAGAAAAGAGAGGATTCTCCAACCAGACGGGTGTTAGCCATGCCACTATACATAACAGCAAAGTATATACATGTAACTTATTATGTACAAAGTACTTGGTAAATAAGTACAAAATAGTTGTGTCTAATATTGTATGTATAATAATGTTATGCTTATATTTGACAAAAGCTTTTATATTGCTATGTAACATGCAATGGTTAAAAATCAAACACTATAGGTATGAGCTTGAGAGGAATCACTTTCACATTATACAGTATAAATTATAAGAATAAATGACTGTTAAAGAATATCTTACCTCATATTTGTCACTCATATTCTGAGCGAAAAGCTCTTCGGCTTTTAGACATTGTCGCAGTAATCGGTAGCTTTGCTTTAATTTAGCAAAGCAGAAGACACAAGCTAGCAGCGGTCTAATATCTTCAGTTACAAACTGCAACAACATTTGACATGTATCTACTATTTTGATTTTATTATTTATTTATCATTTATACAAAAGAATAAGGATTATTCTTATTAAACAGCTACCAAATATCATTAAGGTATAAACTTGTGCTATCATGAGACTATCTCAATATCCAACTATACAATGGAGCATGTAATATATAAGGTAGACATGATTGTGTCTCCATTTAATGTAACCAGTAGTTTGCTCAACATTCTCATTGTTGGCACACTGTGTATGAGGATTATTCTTGGAAAGTAGCAGTTTCTAAATTTAATAAAATTTAGAACTGACCTATTTTAATGGACACATGTAATACAAGTCTCCCCCATATAATTTGTTAGAATGTTGCTAAGTTTAATTTAAAACAATTATTTCTCAAAAACTGTTGAAGCAAGAAGTTATAAATATAGTTTTATAGGTAATCTCTTCATACTGGTTGCATTTGATTGTGTCAAGTGATTTGACGCATGACAATACAAGAAGGAAAAGTGTTGTCTTTTGTGTTGATAAATGAAGTCATGTTTTTTCTTGTAAATATTAGTGTGTGCTTTGGTTTCTGAATATATTTTATTTTACACTCTTTGCTATCTACTATTACTTTGTTACCTAAACTCTATCAGGTTATGGGCCAGCTAGTATATAAGTGGAAGTAAGTACTAAGTAAAGATGTCGCAAACCTATGCGCAAGCGAAACACCATGCACAGAGCATTTCCTCAAGTTTACCGAGTATAGAATAACTTAACGGGAATGCAGATTACAATACTTGGAAGTTCTTGATGGAATTATACCTTATTCATGAAGATCTTTGGGACATGACAACCTCAACACCGATCCCTGGTGACATCGAGAGTCAAAGACGAGAACAAACGGCTAGAGCTAAAATATGCCTGATGGTAAAACCACACTGTCTAGTGCACGTGAGACAAGCTGCTACGGTGAAGGCGGCTTGGGATGCTTTGAAAAATGCCTTTGAAGACAAGGGATTGAACAATAGATGTCTACTTCTGTCGAAGCTAGTGAGTTTCAAATTGGGACAGTTCTCATCAATCAGAGAATACGTAACTATCGTGATGACAGTAGCTCAACAACTATGTGATCTTGGTAAAGAAGTCGATGACGAATTACTGGCAGCGCTTTTACTGCAGGGTTTAACAGTTTGAACCGTTGAAATTGGCGATTGAAAACTCAAACGTGACACTCACGACAGATTACGTCAAAACAAAATTGCTACAACTAAAAGATACATACGCAGCGGGAACAGCAAGAACCAGTTCTGAAAATGCACTTCAAGCGAACACAGGCAGCCAAAAATCCAAAGAACGGAAAGGGACGAGAACCATAAAGTGTTATATCTGTGATGGGCCACACAAGGCTAGATTTTGTAGAAGGAAACAGAATTCAAAGAAGGATGCAGGTGCGAATAGCAGCGTAACAATAGCAATGTCTGCAAATGGCTCATCCAAGGAATGGATTTTAGATTCAGGAGCGTCAAATCACATGACATGTAATAAAGAATGGCTTGTAGATTTAAAGAAGCTTGATAAGAAGGTTGAAATAGCATGTGCAAATGGAGAAAAGCTATATGGAGTAGCTGTTGGAAACGTAGAGAGCAAGGATAATGGTATGTTGATCAGAGATATATTGTATGTACCTGAATTAACAATCAATTTGTTGAGCGTAAGTAAACTTGTAGATAGAAACTTAGTAGTAGTGTTTGATCCAAACGGGTTCAAAATTGTACAGGGCGAATATAAGATAGATGCAAATGCTGTGTCGCATGCAGGTGATTTAGAGAATGGGGTCTACAAATTGAATCATTGGCAACGGGAGGTGGCTCTAGTTACGTCGTCCTCTGAGAAAACGATTTAATGGCATCGACGTTTGGGGCATTTAGGTAGTAAAAATGAATCGTGTGTCTTGGGTAAGCAAACAAAACATCCGTTTGCCAGGACAGGTAGCGGTGGCAACAGAGCCAAGGAAGTGTTACGATTAGTTCACACAGATGTATGTGGGCCAGTGAGTGAAAAATCAGACTCAGTTTGCAGATATTTTCACACCTTTATTGAAGACTACACCAGAAAGACCTTCGTGTACTGTCTGAGAAGTAAAGGAGAAGTGTTCGAAAAGTTCTGCGAATTTGCGAAAATGGCACAACAGGCGGATGGATCAATTCTGCAAAGCTAGAGGGATTATTCATCAGTTGGCAGTGAGGTGGCCTAGTGGTTAAAACACCAGCCTCTCTAGTATAAGTGTGCGGGTTCGATTCCAGGTCAGGCAAGTACCAATGTAACTTTTCTAAAGTTATATGTACTTTTTAAGTATATCTTGGACACCATTGACAGAAGGTGAAGGAACACCATCACACACATCTTGAGGAAACCTGGACTTAATAAGTCTGAAATCGTCAACCCGCATTGAGCAAGCATGGTGATTACGCTCAATCCTTCTCTGTATGAGAGGAGACCTGTGCCCAGCAGTGGGACGATAAAAAGGTTGATGATGATGATGATGACAGTGGAGTAGACGCCGGAGCAGAATGGAGTAGCAGAAAGAGCTAACAGAACCACTGTGGAAAAGGCCAGGACCATGCTACAAGAAGCCTGTCTCAGTAAGCGATTGTGGGCAGAAGCGGTTAACCTTTTGAACGCCAATCACTTCTATACAAGTACGAGATTTTTGTGCCCTCGGCGCCACTACTTGATTAGAAGTAATCACAGTATAAAATAAATTTACGACTTTTACAAGACCTTTTATTTTGTTTTTATGGAAAATTGCCTTGTTATTTTTAATTTTTTCACACTTAATAAGTTCTTATTTTTTTTGTTTTCAATAGAAACAAAACGCCAGAAAATATATCAATGCCCCCAGCACCAATTACTTGATATCAAGTAAGCCAGTGATGGGACACGATGAAGTGCTCGCTATATTTCATCTTGTCGAAATTATCATAAATACTATTCTTGCAAGAAAATGAAGTAAATAAATAATATTTTATTAATATTGTCAACTATAAAGTAAAAATATAAGGTTTTATTCACCATAATCAAGAATAAATAGGTTTTCTAACCATTGTCGATAGTGAAACACCATTTGAAAAACCCATTACTACAAAGTTAGTTATTTGTCACTCCGCACACGCCACCAACTTGTATAGAAGTAAATCTGTGACGTCATAAGCGGACGGGTTTCAAGTGCAATGTTTACATCTTAAGCTGACGCACGTGTTTTAAAAAAAAAAAATGTGACGGTGAATATGATGAATTATTTGTTCAAGTCTGAATCAGAATTTTGAAATAGTTCGCAGTCTTGACATTCCGTTATAAAGTCGTCAACTTCCGTTTCAGGAATTTTCTTCAGTTTTCTATTAGTTTCTACAAAGCAGTAAAATAATTGCGAGTATTTTGCGACACCATAAAAAATAGGCTGTAACATCTGTGTAAAACTAATTTTAATTAAAAGAAATCGGCCAAGTGCGTGTCGGACTCACGTACAAAGGGTTCCGTACCGTTGATTTATGAAATTAAAGGATTAAAATTAGTTGTATGAAAGATTACGCGGTAATAAGCGGTTTACGATTTAAGAGGTATTAAAAAAACTACTTACTAGATCTCGTCCAAAACAATTTACGTTAGTAGTTTTTATTGTAATGTTTGTTTTAATGTAATGTTTTTATGTACTTGTACATCATATGCTTTTTTTAGATTTTTCATTTTCTTATTGTAGAAGTTAGAGGTAGGGGGACCAACTTTTTTCCACTTTGGAAGCGACTGTCACGCAAACTATTCGGTTTAGAAGTAAAATATTTTAGAAACCTCGATATCATTTTTGTAGACCTATCCATACATAACCCACACGTATGTGTTTGATGAAAAAAAAATTTGAGTTTTAGTTCTAAGTATCGGGAGCCCCCAATATTTATTATTATTTTTTATTTTTGCATCCATACCTTAATACGGTTCACAGAATACATCTACCTATCAAGTTTCAACAGTATAGCTCTTATAGTTTCGAAAAAAAAATGGCTGTGACATACGGACGGACAGACGGAGAGACAGACATGACAAATCTATAAGGGTTCCGTTTTTTGCCATTTGGCTACGGAACCCTAAAAAATATAGAAAACCACGTATTTAGCTTCTACTAATTTTATTTGTTGTAACTAAACGAAATAAATTATGCAGGAATCGGTTGAGTTTATGCACGTGTAACTCGACCAAAGTGAATATAAAAATAAATACCATAGATATATAGACATCCTTATAACAGAAAGGATTTTGACATGCCTCGAGCGCCAACGACTTGATATGAAGTAAAAGGATTACATTTGGTGACAAATAGGGATGTGCCTTCTAGAACACACGTCTAATACATTTACAATTCTTTTCTTTATGGGAAATCCAGGTTTTCATATTGATTTTTTTATGAAATAAAATAAAATATGAAAATACGGTTAGAGTTTTTATTTAGCTTCGTAAATTGGTGAATAAACATTAATTTAAATGTATAATATTATTTGTCGATAGGACATTAATGCCATCCCTACGTTTTACTAAAAATACGTTATACATTTGTAGCGTGGCGCAGGAGGACACATCGCGTATTATATAGATGGGCGTTCAAAAGGCTAATACTGCAGTCTACCTGAAAAACAGATCACCTACAGTCGCAGTAAGAAACAAAACCCCTGAAGAGCTATGGTTTGGCAAGAAGGTTGATTTTAGTCACCTAAAAGTCTTTGGATGCACAGCATATCTCCATGTCCCAGATCGAACGAGAAAGAAATGGGATGCGAAGAGTCAAAAGCTCGCATTTGTCGGTTATTGTGAGGAAACCAAAGATTACAAATTGGTTAACCCACAAACAGGACAGTTGTATAAAGGGAGAGATGTCGTATTATCGTGATGTCGTAGAATCTTAAATACAACTCAGGCGATGAAGCACGTCCTCAAGAAGAAGGTGTTCCATTAGTGAACCCATTCAGATGAATGATGTGGTGGAAGACATGCCACAGAGGCGTTGGAATGTAGATCATACTACATGTGTGAACGTACAAGACCAAACCATGGACTGTGACAATATCTGTACAGAGACAAATCAAGTTAATGGAATCGTTGAAGACGATGAAGAGTGGGCTACGTCAGATGAACGTGAAGAAACAGACGCGGAAACAGTCATAACTGAACAGTCTGAAGAGCCTGAGGTGACAAGAAGATACCCTTTGCGCGAGAGAAAGGCAAAGGAGTTCCCAGATTATGTCACTTATAATACGGTTGTGCGCAGAGAGCCTCTTCTGTTAGGGAGGCATTATCTCTAGAAGACGCAAACATGTGGAAAAAGAAAATTAAACATGGACTCTAGTAAAGGCTCCTAATAACGTAAACGTCGTTGATTCGAAATGGTTTTTCGGAATCAAAGAAGAGGCAGGGGGAAAGACCCGTTATAAAGCTCGCCTTGTAGCTAGAGGTTTCAGTCAACGAAAAGGTGTGGATTACTTTCACAGCTTCTCACCTGTGGTCCGACATGGCTCTTTAAGAGCGTTATTTGCTTTAGCAGCAAAGATTGATTTAAAAATTGATCACATGGATGTGAAAACGGCGTTTCTTAACGGAGATTTGAGAGAGACTGTGTATATGAGACAGCCTGAAGGTTTCGAGGTAAGAGGCAAAGATCATGTGTGTCTCTTAAGGAAATCGCTATATGGAATCGCTTAAGCAAGCTCCTAGGGCGTGGAACGCCAAGCTGCACGAAGAGCTCATGCGATTGAATTTCATTAGATCTGAAAATGAACTATGTGTGTACACGCGGTCTAGGAATGGAAATACATTTTTTTTTTTTTTGAGGCATTCAGATTGAGCAGCGCAAAGATGAAATAAAGATTCATCAAGAAAATTATGTAAATAAGCTATTGAAGGTGTACAAAATGGAAGACTGTAAACAAGTTTCAACACCAGCTGTACCGGGTCAGAAACTTAGAAGTGTTCTCAGATTAGAGAAAGGGTTCCCTATCGTGAGCTGATAGGCTCCCTTATGTATGTGGCAGTCTGTACACGGCCAGACATACCACATGTTGTGAATCACCTCAGTCAATTCAATGAATCCTATGGTGAAGCACATTGGATAGCAGCCAAGAGGGTGCTCCGTTATCTCAAGGGAACAAGAACTTAGGAATGACATATTCAAGAGCAGAACATGAAGAAATCCTGGAGGGATACGCTGATGCTGACTTTGCTGGTGATGCAGATAGGCGTTCATATTCTGACTCAGTGTTCCTTGTTCAAGGAGGAGCTGTTTCGTGGCAGAGCACATAACAAAGGACCATTGCTCTTAGCACAGCAGAGGCCGAGTATGTGTTGATGTCGGAGGCAACGAAAGAAGCGGTGTTTTTGAAGTGCTTTATATCAGAAATTAAAGGAGCTAGAGACATGCCTCCTGTTGCCATTCATTCAGATAGCCAATCAGCTATAACTATTGCCGGCAATCCGGTTCAACATAAACGAACAAAACATGTTGATATAAGATACCACTTTGTGCGGAATATAATTGAGGCTGGGATTGTTACTGTGAAATATTTTGAGACTGAATGGATTGTTGCTGATGCATTGACTAAGGCACTTGCCAAGGGCAAGTTCCATTGGTGTGTAAATAGTATGGGTCTAGCTGTATAGTATTGGTGTGTAGAAATGCAGCTATTTAGTATGGTTGAGATTAAGGAGGAGTGTTGAAGCAAGGAGTTATAAATTTAGTTTTATAGGTAATAATCTCTTCATACTGGTTGCATTTGATTGTGTCAAGTGATTTGACACATGACAATACAAGAAGGAAAAGTGTTGTCTTTTGTGTTGATAAGTGAAGTCATGTTTTTTCTTGTAAATATTAGTGTGTGCTTTGGTTTCTGAATATATTTTATTTTATACTCTTTGCTATCTACTGTTACTTTGCTACCTAAACTCTATCAAAAACAGAATACAATTTTTCACTTAGAATGAGAATCACTGGTTACAAGCACATACATTGCTTGAAATGAGAATCTTTTGAATTTAGACAACACAATTTGTGTAATGGCTTAGTGGCCCTTGTTCATTGCATGTCACAGGTATTGTATTGGGTATTGAACCCATACAGAACAATTTTGTATAGCCAACATAACAGGTACTTGTTCCGGGTCTATTTGAGTAGGTGAGTGTAAATGTTTGTCATTACCCCTACAGTACAGTGATCAACATTAAAAAAAAAATAAAGAGTACAAGTAAAACTGATGGAGCATGCCAACTGACTAGAGCTGAACACACCGTCCACTACTACACCAGCAGAAGCTCACATGTCTACGCCTGCTTTCTCGATTTAGCCACATGAGCTCATAGCACTCCTCAAATACTGGTATGGCAATCAGAGAAATTGTGTAAGATGGGCGGGATCGCTATCGGACGAGTATGGGTTGCAATGTAGGGTGGGGGGGGGGGGGGGGGGCGGTGAGCTCGCCCCGACTGTTCAACCTGTACACGGACCTGTTGATTCGTGAGCTCAGCGGCACTCGGGTTGGCTGCTCTATTGATGGTGTTGTGGTCAATAACATCAGCTATGCCGACGATATGGTGCTGCTGAGACCATCAATTAATGCACTCAGAAAACTGATTGGGATCTGTGAGAGATATGCGGAGGCCCACGGGCTCAGATACAATGCAAGCAAAAGCGAATTCATTGTATTCAAATCAGGCACTAAGACTTATAACACCATTCCATCGATTTTCCTGAACAACAGCGAGTTAAAGCGAGTAGCCTGCTTTAAGTATCTGGGCCACTGGGTCACTGAGTCTCTTGCGGATGACCAAGACATGGAAAGGGAACGCAAGGCATTATACATCAGAGCAAACATGCTGGCCCGTAGGTTTGCGCGTTGCACTAGGTTACACACACAATCCTGTACAACAACTCGTTCAGGGTGCTGATGGGTTGGCTGCCGCACTACTGTAGCGCGTCGGCGATAATGCGCAAAAGATCTGCGTCCCTGATGCGTCGGGTGCGCGACAGCTCCAACAGTTACCTGAAGCTCATTGCTGAGAGGTTGGACTCAGACTGTATTTTTATGGAGCACTGGACAAGGGCGTATATTGTGTTCTCTTGACTGGTGGGCTCCGTCTAGCTTTTGCCTGCCTAGTTTGAATTTCACATTTTATTTATAATTTTGACATTTTATTTTATTTTTAAATTTGACATTTTATTTTATTTTTGATTTTGGCATTTTATTTTATTTTTTATTTTGGCATTTTATTTTATTTTTGAATTTGACATTTTATTTTATTTTTGACTAGCTGACCCGACAGACTTCGTCCTGTCAAAAAGATTTGTAATGTGGCAGTTTTTGTGCCTACGTATTTTAAAAAAATCTCCTGAACAGAACCGTCACCCTGGTGATAGGGCGTTGTGAATAAAAAATAATTAAATAAAACATATATAAGGATTTAAAAGTAAGTAATCGCTTTATTGTTAATCATGTGAATCATAATTATTATTCAAAATCAAAATCAAAAGTCATTTATTCAAATTAGGCTGAGAATCAGCACTTTTTGAACGTCAATATTACATAAGACAGTCCCCCAAAACGCCCACCCATCGACACTTCCTAGTGCTTTCGCTGGGAAGAAGAAGTGGCGGAACAAACTCCCCAGCAGCACAGCTGTCTGTTCATTTTTTTAAAAAAACACATGTCTTTATACAATACTATGTATAGTGATGAACACGATAAAATACAACAACAATGAAATTATTTACCATATGCCAGCTACCACGCTAAAATACCAGCAAAGCAAAACAATATATTTATATTTAAATGAAAATGTAATTAACTAAAAACTTATTACTTAACTAAGAAGCCCCAGGCATAAAGGGCGTGACAGCTTACATATTTATGTAATGTAAAAAAGTAAATTATATGAACTCATATAACGTATCAAGTAAGCTAATCCCTGAGAAAGAACACAAACATTGTCCTGAGTTAATCAGAGCGACCAGCTATTCTTATCATTTAAATAATCATTCACGGAATAATATGCCTTTGAACAAAGCTTGGATTTGATTTTTGCTTTAAATGCATTGTAAGGCTAGTCTAGCAAAGCAGGGGGTATCTTGTTATAAAAAGCTATACCAAGCCCAATTATTATTATCATTGTAGTGCTTTGTGGTATACGATGTTTTTTGTTTGATTACCTGGCGCATAGATAAACAAATCTGATGGTTTTCCAACACGGGAACAGGCAACATACAATTGACCATGTGAGAAACATGGGTTTTCTAGATTAATACCACAAACATTTAATGATTGCCCCTGGGACTTGTTTATAGTCATAGCAAAAGCAAGCCGCACTGGAAACTGTAGTCTTTTAAACTCAAATGGCACATCAGTCGGAATCATTGGGATGCGCGGTATGAGAACATCTTCTCCTCTATACTTTCCTTTGAGTATAGTTGCTCCTATCACATTGTTTAGTAATTTTTTTATCGCTAACCGTGTACCGTTGCAAAGACGCGGTTGGTTGATATTTCGCAACATTGTAACCACCGATCCAACCTTTAATTGAAGATTGTGAGGTGGCAATCCTGGCAAATCCAGCGAGTTTAAAAATTCCGGTGGATAGTTGACTACATCATCTTGATTAGTAGCCGAATCAACTGATTTATATATCCTCAATTCGCCTGTAATTTGTTCTTGAATTTTGAAATTTAATTCATTTACATCTATGTTTTTTGCAGCCAGTATAGCTCGTTCGCTCAACCAATCATGGTTTCTGTAATTTTGAGAAACATCTGGAAATACCTTCTGAATAAGTTCATCTTTTGATCGAGTTAACTGACAAAAACTTTGAGGAAAGTTAATGCAGCCAGTCAACATGTCTATAGGAAATTTGCCATTACCAATGTCAATGAGTTGTTTAGAGAATATGTTTCCAGATTGGTCATTTTGCAACTCGACACGCATATTCTTGCTTAAATGAAGTACTTTGACATGTTTTCACAAATTGGAGGACTTTAGACATGCATTGAGTTCATCAGCTGGCGTTGTTCGTGGAATTGTGATATAATCGCCGACATTTCAATATGTGAATGAATAATAGTTCATTGAACTGACTTTTTTGTTGGTTTCAGAACCTGTAAATAGATTTTGTTTTAATAACATTCAAATATAAAATTAAAATACATAATATAGTGACTGAGATATTATCGCCATAGCTAAACTAATATTTTAGTTACCTGTAATGGGATTTATCATTTTTATTGAGAAATCGTAGCCATCTTCACCTTGCCAAAATATAATGGGATATTGCAGTGCATCATATGAGCGGTGTGTTTCCTTTATACGTTGTAATTGATCATTCCGACGATGTAAAACAATATCACGGGATTCCAAGTTTTCTCCAACTACAACGATAGCAACTTCATCAATAGTTGGTGCATTAAAACGTCTTGTATGTTGACCTGCAGGTGTTTTATCAGCTATGATTACAATTTTGTGATTAACGGATGGCATCAGATCCAGGGCAGTTTTAAACAATATAATCAATTGATTGTGTTGATGAAATAAAGTTTGTAATTGTTCTACAATAGACCTCTTTACTAAATTGTTATGTGCACAACGCAGATCAATTTCTTGTGGTGAATTGCCCATAAAATAAATTTGCAGGAATTTGTTGTCGCTATCTGATACTGGTAACAGTGAACCTGCTCTGTGATATATTTGCCCTTGTATCTGTAAATAAAAAAAAAAAATTATGGTGTAGTATAAATTAATGGATTGTCAGTGATCAAACTTAAATAATATTTGATCTTAAAAAGTATATATTTAGTTTTAACTAATATCTATCAAATATAAAATATAATAAAAGTGTCACTGAAACTGAATCACCATATAATATGATGACTAAGTGATATATAAGTGATTAAGAAATTGAAGATTAGTCACACATCTTAACTTTGGTGACAGAAAATTTTGTTCGCTAAAATAATTATGAGTAACTGCTATAATACATACCTTGAAAGTTGGCATAAAATTTTCCCGAACTACATTTGTTGCCCCAAATGAAGTCATTTGAAAGCAATTGTTATATTGTTGGATATGTGTCAAAATGTGTATAGAATCTGTTCCTATTCCTGAAACCAATGAGTACAATGGTTCTGGTGGTGGATCCAATGGTATCAATATTTCACTTTAGCATTTGCGCAACACAATCCATTGGCTTCATTTTTGTATTTTAATGCCTTACAGTGTGAGCAAACCGAGTTCATAGAACCAATAACAACACATTGGTAGTTACTGTAGTCAATTGACACATCGTAACTGAAAGCAGCTCGATTCAAACTTGCGCGATTATTAGTTGAATGTCGCGCTCGCGCTTCACGCGTTTGTGATATCCGAATTCTTTCACGTTCATTTCCGTCGTCACGTTCTTGTGCAGTACGATTAGATCGGTAATTAGCTTGGTTTGTAGCATTTCTGGTTCTTCTACCTAAATTGCTTCGTCTTATAGGAGGCATATCAAATATACACTCTGCACAAAACACGATATACGAATTTGTTTCGTGTATCAGTTGACAAAAGTAAACTCAGTAGATTATAAATTATTTTTTCACTAATCACGAACTAAACAAACACTAACTAACTAAACACTCTGCACAAAACACGATATACGAATTTGTTTCGTGTATCAGATGACAAAAGCAAACTCAGTAGATTAGGTATCAGACAACTTTTTTTTTTAAATTTGATATGACTTGAAGTCAAATCCTTTTAAGCCGTACGAATTGTTTTATTTATTTAAAATTTGGATATTAAAAATAATAAAACACTGTTGGTAACGCGATTTTTGTTTGACTGATGTAATGACGTTGAAACTGATGCATTTTATCTCGCATGCCGAAACTAATACAAAAGAAACGCGAGTTTCGGAACGGGACATTAAACTGTGCCGAAACTAATACAAAAGAAACGCGAATTTCGGAACGCGACATTAAACTCCTCCAACTATGTATTCTGTGCTCCAACGCACACACGCACATTGTTTTGATAGATATGATCTTTGACGTTAGGAACACACCTACATTGCTTAGACAACAGTGAACTTTATACCATAGCAATAAAGCTCAAATTGACTGCGTTTTAGTTACAAATCATTTGTATGGGAAAAAGAAAAGGACTATTTTTAGGGTTTTTCCAGCAATAATTCTATTTTTTCTCGCCGTAAGGACCACCCTTGAACTTCAACGAACATTTAAAAAAAAGATTTGACCAAATTGGCCCAGGCGTTGTTGAGTTATGCGCTTACAAACACATTTTGCGATTCATTTTTATATTATAGATTTTGGCATTTTATTTTTAAATTTGACATTTTATTTTATTTTTGAATTTGACATTTTATTTTATTTTTAAATATCAGTCTAATTTAATTTTAGTTTGGAATGTTATATGTTTATTTATAATAGTTCATAAATAATTTAAATGTATTTTGTGTATGTGTTTTTATGAAAACTATGGACAATTGTCTGATGTAAACAAATATTATTATTCTTATTAAGAGGAGATAAATTAACTAGCCAAGAAAAGACTGTTCTAGAGCTGTCTTAAAGTTGATAGACTGGTGCAAAACGATCAACATTACTGGCCACTATGCACAGGCGGACATTACCTTAGTTTATTATCCCAAACAAACGGAGTCATTAAGAGGAGACAAATTAACTAGCCAAGAAGACTGTTCTAGAGCTGTCTTAAAGTTGAAACACTGGTGCAAAACAATCAACATTAGGTATTGGTCCCTAAGAACATAACAACTCTAAAAATTAACAACTTACTGGAATATTAGTCAGCGTCCCGTATAATTTGTGCAATTTTCTGCTGGCCACTATACACAGGCGGACATTCTCCGCTGAACATATCCTACACATTGGTAGTTTATCCATCTTTTAGCTCAGAAAGTATCAGACACGGTTTCTTTTTCTCTTCTTTGACAACTCAACCAACGTCGATTATTCTGCCAGCGTCTTGTAGGGGTTATTTTATGTTATTAAATGAACTAAATATTTATATTAAAGGAAAAACACTATTGTTTTTGTATCTTAAATCTCTTTGGAACGAATGAAAGATGAAACAAAATTGCTTTTTCTTTTCTTTTTTTTAATTCTTTCAGTTTCTTGGGAAAGGCAAAGGCAGAGCCATGCAGCCAATGTCTTAAATAAAAAATATTTTGATTCCAAGAATTGTTATGGTTGACACCTCATTTAAGAATAATTATTTATTTTTAAATTTGTATCAACGTGACTTAGCAACGAATGTTTCTACTGTTGTTGTCTGTCATATTAATTTTTACACGTCTCTCAAAGAATTAAATATATTTTATCTTTTCTGTCAATCTGCGAAGAAATATTTTTTATTTTTTAACTTAACAAGAAATATATTATTATTGTTTTAATGCGCGCTAAATACTCTCCAGCGTTTGATGGTTTATTAATCGTTCGCACGTGATATTGGCAAAATTGTGGCGTCTCTCTCACAAAGGCCATTAATCAAGAATTGAATTGAATTGAATTATTTTATCTTTTAACTTCATATTCATTAACTTTCAAGCTACTTTGCTAGATGTCGTTATTATACTATACATGAGCCGTGGCTTTTTTGGTTGAGACTTTTATGTATGTTAGGTTTTTTTTATATATCATTGTTATCTTTGTGTGTAACTTAAGCTGGAATGTTATATTGCATGTTTTTTTGATTTTTGTTTTATTCTTGTAGTGTTTGTTTTTTTTTTTTAATTTTTATTAGCTAGGTAACTGTGTTGTGTTTTTTTGTGGGGGTTTATCAGTATATACTGTAGCTTCAATAATAGATGTTATCGCACCTTTCGTAGCAATTGTTTTTAATTCTTGTGTCACATTCTTCCTCGGTGGTAGGCCATAACATCGGCCGCCGGCAGAAGTTACCACCCACCAGACAAAGTCTTGCCGCCAAGCGATTCGTCGTGTTCCGGCATGATGTCTGGTGAAGCCGTGCGGAGGACGGGTCTGAGCAGTTGTGTTGCGATGTGTGCCGGGTACGATGCGCCAAATGTTGTTGTGTTGGGAGTTTGGTCGTGGAGGTTCTTCAGATCAATCTCCCTTTGGCGCAGCATCGTTGGTCGTGTTGTTGGGTTTAACATTGCATCACCTCGCTCAACTGCCGTCTTCCTTCCTATTCGCTCAGTTTTTCTGAGTGAATAGGTTCTTAATAAACTAGCGCGCTTTACCATCAACGATCGCATCACTGCTTACCATCAGGCGGGATTGCGGTCAAGTGCTAGTTTATAATTATTAAAAAAAAAAAAAAAAAAAAAACATCTGGTATATTTCCTGATTTGATGAAACTTAGCAAAGTAATTCCACTGTTCAAATCCGGTAGTACAACTGATCCCACGAATTTTCGGCCAATTTCTATATTACCAACTTTGTGCAAAATTTTTGAAAAATTAATTTTGAAACAGTTGTTGAGACACTTCAACTTATATAATTTATTGCACGTGAAACAATTTGGTTTTACAAAGGGTCGTTCAACTACCGATGCGGGCGTGGCGTTGCTAAAGAACATATTTGGGGCCTGGGAGGAATCGCAAGATGCTCTTGGTATTTTTTGTGATTTGTCCAAGGCCTTTGATTGCGTACATCATGATACTCTTATTAGGAAACTGTACCATTATGGTTTAAGGGACAGAGCTCTCGACCTTCTGACTTCTTATCTGAATAATCGAATTCAGAGGGTTGATGTTAATGGCAACAAATCGGCAGGATCTGAGGTCACCATGGGCGTTCCGCAGGGCTCAATTCTAGGTCCTTTCTTGTTTTTAATTTATATTAATGACTTACCTCATCACGTGAGGGATAATCACAACATAGTATTGTTCGCGGATGACACTTCTCTTATTTTTAAAGTCAAGCGTCAGCTAGCAAATTTTGACGAAGTTAACAATGCACTTTCGAAAGTTGTCCATTGGTTTAATGTAAATAACCTTCTTTTGAATGAAAAAAAAACTAAATTCATTAAATTTTCTACGCCAAATGTCAGGCAGTTAAGTACCAATGTTTAACTGAATGGAGTAGAGTTGATCCCTGTCGAGTCGACAGTTTTTCTTGGATTGACTATTGACTCCAAGTTACAATGGGGTCCTCACATTGAGAAGCTGTCGGGTAGACTCAGTTCTGCCGCTTATGCTGTTAAGAAAATTAGACAGATAACTGATGTGAATACAGCCAGAATTGTTTAATTTAGTTATTTTCATAGTCTTATGACTTATGGGATTCTTCTCTGGGGAACTTGTGCGGACATCAATACCATCTTTGTTTTACAGAAAAGGGCTGTTCGAGCCATTTACAAACTTGGTCCTAGAGATTCTCTTAGAGAAAAATTCAGAGAGGTGAACATTCTGACTGTAGCTTCGCAATATATATTTGAAAATCTTATGTATGTACATAAAAATATATCTAATTTTAAGAAAGTAAGCGATATTCATAATATAAATACCAGGAACAAACACAATCTTGCTGTACATCACACTCGCCTCCACAGAGTAGGCAACTCGTTCATGGGTCAATGTATACACTTTTACAACAAGCTTCCCATGGACACTCGAAACTTACCCATTAAACGATATAAAACCTATATAAAGGCCAAACTTTGCAAAAAGGGGTATTATAAAATCTCAGATTATTTAGAGGATAGAGAGGCTTGGGACTGAGCTGCTCGCTCTGTTAAGCATTGTTATTAAGCATTTGGAGGAGGAAGAATCTTCTAGGTAAAATAAAACTGCGTGTCCGATATGATCTGTGTTTTTTGACTTCAAAACCCCTGCTTATATCTACATTTTTTATGGCACAAGTTGCGGTATGACTAATTATCTACAATTATAAAATACAATATTATTACTACGATGTTTAACACGCGTCGCGTCTCGGAGAGGGGCGCGGGGCGCCGCAGGCCCGCGCTGTGCGTCTATAAATATAGGTCGACGCGCTGAGTCGTTCCTTTTCGCCGAGGGCCGCCCGCCGTGTCAAGATCTCGCTGCGCTGCGCCAGCTTCGTGTGTCGTCTTCGCGCCAAGATTCCACTGCGATGTATCCTTCGTGTGCAGTCTTCGTGTAGATATCTCCGCTGCGATATATCAACTCCGTGTGTCAAAAACGTACTTACGAGTGATGTCGTTGAACCCACGCAACGCATCACGTATCATATTCCTTTGACAGTAAACGCCTTTTTCAAGGCGGCCTCTTGTTCCTTTCAACAGATGTGTCAAACGTATAGCGTCTCTCTCGAGACGACGTTGTTCAATTATTCCTGAATGGATGTTGTCGAAACGTATTGGTAATAAGGTGTTGTTGGTATTCCTTGGTAACTGGTAACTGTTTGGAGGTAACTGGTAACTGTTTGGAGGTAACTGTTTGGAGGTAACTGTTTGAAGGTACGGTAATTCTATGTGTGCTGTATGTGTGTTCCTACAGCATCCCCCTCTTAAGCGAATCGTACGTTTTTTTTAACGGTGCGTCCGGTGCGAGTGACGTAGGATTCGCGGGTTGTACTCGAGGTCGGCGGGGTCAGCGGCCGCGGCTCGTTATTCGCGCTCGATGTATGTGTGCGACGAGTGTCACGTGCGTTTGTTGTTCCTCTAGTAGTAGGTTCTTCTTGCTTGAGTAAGTGTGCTGGTTTGAGTCTGTCGATTGTGATGACAGATGTTCGTAGGGGCATCTGAATGGTAAATTGTTTGTTGCCGCGATGTAGAACTTTGAATGGGCCTTCGTAAGGTGGAGTCAGTGGGCTTCGTACGGTATCATTACGCACGAAGACATGAGAACACGTAGCCAAGTCTTTGTACACGAAAATCTTTCTGTTGTTGCTATGTGACTTGCTGTTTGGAGATAGTGTCGACATTGTTTCGGTCAGCTGACGGGCGAATTCTGCGTCGTCGTTTTTTGGCTGTGTAGGCGTGAAAAAATCTGACGGTATTCTTAATGTTGACCCGTATGTCATGAGAGCTGGGCTGACTTGCGTATCTTCACGTAAAACTGTTCTTAAACCGAGGAGTACGGTCGCTAGTTCCTCGCTCCAGTGTACGCCGGCGTTTCGCGCCATAATTGCGGATTTCAAGGTTCGATGCCATCGTTCGACTTGACCGTTTGCTTGAGGGTGAAATGCGGTGGTTCGAATCCGTGTTATGCCAAATTTCTTCATCAGTGCGTTGAATAATGACGACTCGAACTGTCTGCCTTGATCCGTTGTCACACGTAAGGGGCAGCCAAATCGCGCTATCCATCCTTCGTAAATTGCCTTAGCAACAGTGTCGGCGGTGATGTCACGAGTAGGTATTGCTTCGGGCCATTTAGTGCAACGGTCGACCATCGTGACTAGGTATCTATAGTCATTAGACGGCGGAAGTGGTCCGACAATGTCTACGTGAATATGTTCGAAACGCACTGATTTTTGAAACTCGCCGAGCGGGCTGATAACATGTCGCTGGATTTTCCCGCGCTGGCATCCGATGCATGACCTTGTCCACATACCGACTTCTTTATTCATATTCGGCCAAAAGAATTTAGTGACCATAATCTTTCTTGTCGTACGTACACCTGGGTGGCTAAGTTCGTGTTGTGCTTTGAACGCTACAAAACGATAAGACGCTGGTAGGTACGGGCGTAAGTTGCCTGTTGATGTTTCGCATATGATAGGTCGTTGACCTCCGGGCAATGTGATTTCTGCAAACTTCAGATTCGGGTTGGTCATGCTGATCTTGAGTTCGTCGTCGTTCTCTTGGTCTTTAGCGAGTTGATTGTAGTCGATCGTAGATTGCGACAAGTCGATTTCTTCTATACGAGATAGGGCGTCGGCCGCTTCGTTATTATTACCATGAACGTATTGAATTTTCGAGCAAAACTGACTTATGTAATGTAGTTGACGCTCTCTTCTCGGTGTATCGGTGGTACTTGGCGTTCTTGATAATGCGTACGTTAATGGCTTATGGTCGGTGAATATTGTTACGTCGTTGCCTTCTATCAGCCGACGTAGGTGTTTAATTGAGGTGAACATTGCCAATAACTCGCGATCATATACGCTATATTTTCTTTCCGTATCACTCAATGTTTTTGAATAGAATGCCAGTGGTTTCCATACGCCATCGACCTTTTGTTCTAATACAGCGCCAATGCTAGTGTTTGACGCGTCTGTGTATAGACGTAATATTGC
Organism: Sesamia inferens; assembly: GCA_037179545.1. NCBI lineage: Eukaryota > Metazoa > Arthropoda > Insecta > Lepidoptera > Noctuidae > Sesamia > Sesamia inferens. The sequence goes on along the minus strand of CM073947.1, from coordinate 21,960,297 downwards.
GTTGGGAATCGGGTGCGTAAGTGTTGTGGCCTTGAGAATGCTTTGTCGGCATTTCTCAAAAGCTTGCTCGCTTTCTGGTGTCCATTGTATCGGAGTTTTATCATTTTTCTTGCTGTTGTGTAGGTACTTGTTTAATTCATGCTGATGTTCGGCTTGATGTGGTAAACAGCTGCGATAAAAGTTAATCATGCCTAAAAATCTTCTTAGTTCTTGTACTGTCTGTGGTTTCGGGTAATTGACTATTGCTTGTATACGTTCTTGCGTGGGATTGATACCATTTGCTGATACTTGATAACCGAGGAACTCTATGTTTTCTTTATCAAACTCGCACTTGTCGATGTTAAGACTGACGCCGTAGGTATTTAGGCGTTCGAGTACTATTTGTAAGTGCTGGCGATGTTCTTCCTGGTTATTTGAATCACGTCGGGGTCACCAATTTGGAGGAGGAAGAATCTTCTAGGTAAAATAAAACTGCGTGTCCGATATGATCTGTGTTTTTTGACTTCAAAACCCCTGCTTATATCTACATTTTTTATGGCACAAGTTGCGGTATGACTAATTATCTACAATTATAAAATACAATATTATTACTACGATGTTTAACACGCGTCGCGTCTCGGAGAGGGGCGCGGGGCGCCGCAGGCCCGCGCTGTGCGTCTATAAATATAGGTCGACGCGCTGAGTCGTTCCTTTTCGCCGAGGGCCGCCCGCCGTGTCACGATCTCCGCTGCGCTGCGCCAGCTTCGTGTGTCGTCTTCGCGCCAAGATTCCACTGCGATGTATCCTTCGTGTGCAGTCTTCGTGTAGATATCTCCGCTGCGATATATCAACTCCGTGTGTCAAAAACGTACTTACGAGTGATGTCGTTGAACCCACGCAACGCATCACGTATCATATTCCTTTGACAGTAAACGCCTTTTTCAAGGCGGCCTCTTGTTCCTTTCAACAGATGTGTCAAACGTATAGCGTCTCTCTCGAGACGACGTTGTTCAATTATTCCTGAATGGATGTTGTCGAAACGTATTGGTAATAAGGTGTTGTTGGTATTCCTTGGTAACTGGTAACTGTTTGGAGGTAACTGGTAACTGTTTGGAGGTAACTGTTTGGAGGTAACTGTTTGAAGGTACGGTAATTCTATGTGTGCTGTATGTGTGTTCCTACAAGCAATATGCGTAATTATAACGTAAACATTTTCATTTTTAATGTCTGGACTTTAAAAAAGACGATGATCCCTGAGTTTGTTTCGGCTATTTCTTCTCAGGGGTAGTCAGTTAGGAAATGCCGGCTTCATCTAGTTTAAAAAAAAAGAATAAAAAAAAACATATGACGTGTAAAAGTGATCGGTGATCCTACTTGCTTAATAAACGATTTCATTTCATTTCATTTCATTACACTATCTCTGTATAATCTGTTTTTATAAGGGCTGCAAAGAAATTTAAATAGAACAAATTCTTTGAAGGGCTGTCAGTCCAGTGTTGCCAACTCTGATTTTGAAAAAGGCGTAGGTAATTATACAGGTCAGTGCGTAGACCTGTTGAGAAAATTACGTAGATTTAGTAAAAATGACTTACTAAAAGTTCGTAGATCTACGTTTTTTTTTCAACGTAATATGAAGAAGTTTGGGTAGGTGAAATGAAATAAAACGAGTATTTTGATATACCTTCACCTTGTAATCAGTCATTGGCGATATACTTAGAAAGTACATATAACTAAGAAAAGTTACACTGGTACTTGCCTGACCTGGAATCGAACCCGCACACTCATACTTGAGAGGGTGGTGTTTTAACCACTGGGTCACCACGACTATTTATACATATTTTTGTTAAAATATTCTATGTGTTCGTGAGTAGGCTCAATGTTTCTTTTCATGTCACTTTTGGACAAAAAAGTAAGTCTGTTAGCGTGTCAGTAGTAAGTCTGTTTCTGATGTCATTTTTCATTACATTGATCGACTGAAATCATTACAGGCACTGACGATCCTCTCCTTATCCTTAATCCCCTTTTTATGTACCTAATTAAAATATCTGTGCCAAGAGGAAGCGCTCTTCGTCATCAAAAATAGATTGTCACAAAAAATAGAATCCGATCTATCGGTTGAATTTTGAAATGTAATACTTCTTTGAATAGAAATAAACACCTATCTATGTTTTGGATAGTTCTTTCTTTATTTTTTGGCTTCGCACAGTCTGTGCATTTAGCCAATGTCAAGTAATTATGAATTATTCATGTAGAAAAAGACTGCAGCGTGACCAGTCTTACGTGTGAGGTTTGGGGCTAAGTCATGATGTGGCCACTATGCTGCGATATTTCACTGTTCTTTATAAACTATTTACTAAATGCACTTTTTACTACATAAATCACGCACTTTTATTTAGTAAACAACACTATAAATAATTTTAAAAGTCCAATGAAAAACGAGCGTGACACTCAGCCTGAATTTCCCGCCAAAACTCGTTTTGGATAGTTGTCACGCGGCCTCTGACAGAACAGAACATAATATGATAGTGGTGGGTCGTTGACGATTTTACAGTCGACGCAACGAGACCGTTTACCGTCGACGATAAACTAGTTTAAAAAAACAGTCTAATTTTCGACTAGTTTACGTCGTCGTCGAAAAGACTACTTCATCACATAAACGATTAGTGAACGTGAACGAACGAAAGTCTCGTTTACCAATTTGACGATGTGAATAGGTATGTACACACGTCGTCGTTTGGTAAACGAGATTATTGAGAATGAAATGACATATTGTTGAAATGAACTTCCCTTCGTACTTTTTTCAGGCTTAGGACTGGCAAGCTTATTATGCATACTTATATTTAAATTAGTAGGTATGTAATAAACTTTGCGTATTTAAAAGTTAATTTCATTATATGTACATTTTCATTCATAATAATCAACTATGTACATTAATCAAATTATGAGTTTAATATTTACAAGTAGATATTTACATTTTTTTTTTGTTTTTAAATTTTTATATTTTATGAATTTCTTTCTTTTTTTTTGGGTTTTTAATTTTTTTTTGTATTTTTATTGCATAAATTTCGTCCACCGCGCGACGACGCAACATTTCAAATTTCCAACAACAACTAATTTATTAAACTATAGACTACTAAAACAAACAAAATTCGCAACTTTTATTTCTTATTCTTATTACGATAGAGACGTTTCTCGTGTAGCGCTCCCACCAAAACGTCACAGGTTGAGCACGTGCCGAAAAAGAAAGAGATAGTCAATTAGTAAAACAAGCGAGCGTAAAGAAAGCGGTCTATTCAGTTGGTGTCGCGACTCCTCGCTCGCGTCGGCAATGTTCGGGTTCACTCGGTCCGTTCCGTAGCGACCGCGACACGACAACGGACTCGTCAACCAGTCGACGAATAAACTAGTTTATCTGTGAACTATAAACTAGTTCTATCGTTCACGTACAAAAAACAGTTTAGGTAAACGGTTCGTTCATACAACGCCCACCTCTATAATATGATGGCGCCGTAATGTTTCCGCTAACTGTCACTGTCAATTTCATGTTGTTTTTCTCCCCCGTAACAGTCAGAAAGACAGTGCGACAACATAATTTTTGCACCAGTTTAGTTACTTTGAATACTCTTACAAATTGACTAAAAGTACGTAGATTCTGGGACTGAAAGTCGTAGGTTTTCAGGAAAGACCTAAAATTGGTAGATCTACGTAAAAAGACTTGAGAGTTAGCAACGCTGCTGCTACGTTCCAAACGTGAATAAAACAAGCCTGGCGTTATTAGTAGAAAACTTATTTGTATCATATTTCTTTCAAAACAATAGTGTTTCTCTTATAATATATATACTTAGTTCATTTAATAATCCCTACAAGAGGCTGGCAGAATAGTCGACGTCGGTTGAGTTGTCACATAAGAGAAAAAAACCGCGTCTGATACTTTCCGAGCTAAAATATGGATAGACTACCAATGTGTAGGATATGTTCAGCGGAGAATGTCCGCCTGTGTATAGTGGCCAGCAGAAACTTGCACAAACTATATGAGACGCTGACTAATATTCCAGTAAGTTGTTATTTTTTGGAATTGTTGTGATCTTAGGGACCAATAATGTTGATTGTTTTGCACCAGTGTATCAACTTTATGATAGCTCTAGAATAGTCTTTTCTTGGGTAGTTAACTTATCTACTCCATTTGTTTGGATAATAAACTAAAGATAACCGAAAAACTACATGACTTAGTTAACCAATTTAACATAACTCCAGCTATATTCAGTTGCCATGCTCCATCACCCTTTTACTTGTACTCATACTAAGTGAAAAATTGTATTCTGTTTTTGACAAATAAATGTTCTAAATTAAACTTAGTAAAATTATTAACCCATTCGTTACCACCAATACACCATATGCATTTAGCGAGATTAGAACTTCATGCCACCAACAACCCATTTGCATTGAGTGCACTTTGTAACGTTTTCTGCCATTACAACAAAATTAAAGAAATTTATTTAAATATCTGACAACATTCACGGCCAGCAACAATTTTGAAATATAAAACCACTGTCGGTTTTTGGTTTGGGCTGTTTTCTTGTCTCCATAAAGAGAAAACAGTTAGCGCTGTGAAGGTCCATTTCCATTTAGTGATAACTGAAGTTTTACTGGTTGTTTATAGTTCATTTTTGAATTGAAAGATAAAAGTAAGCAATATTCTTGATTTTATCGTTTTTGTACACAGTATCATTGTATATTTTTTAAATAAAATCACTTGCACGCAAACCATGTGTTCACTGGCATAGCAGTAAAAATATTTTTTGGATAAGTTTATGCATAACCAAATCACGGCGAAATGTATGCACGGACTTTTTAATATTTACAGTTAAATTTATTAATTACATACTAGTAAAAATGGATTAATGTATTTTGTTTTATTTTTGATGGATATGTGCATATTGTATTGTATTGTATGTGTGTATAGTTAGATATAAATATATTTAAATGGTGCAACCATTGCATTAGGTTAAGGTTACCCGTATCTGGTAATAAATAGAAAAATATAATTAATTTTTAGTAGGTAATTAGTAAATTACATACTAAATATTTTGCACTCTGGCCGATATTTGATAAATGTAAGACTGAATCCACAGGATTTTTATGAAACTTTTGAAGAACATGTTGCATAATACCGTCCAAACGTCAATACAAATGGTGATGAATGACACTAACAATTTAAATTCTATTACCACTGCCACCCTCGCATATGTTATGTTTACCATTTTTGAATGGGTTTTCTTATTTAGGATTTTTTTATTATATTAAAAACACATTTAATTATGTATTTTCTATTGTAATAATTAAAAGTATTATGTGGCAACCAGGCAAAGTTTTTAAAGTTTTAGTGGCAATGAATGGGTTAACAAATTATATGGGGGAGACTTGTATTACATGTGTCCATTAACTAAGTCACATGGTTTTTCTTTACCTTTAGTTTGTTACTAAGTTTATTTAATTTAGAAACTGCTAGTTTCTAAGAATAATCCTCATACACAGTGTGCCAACAATGAGAATGTTGAGCAAACTACTGGTTGTCGAGTTCCGGCATGAAGTCTGGTGAAGCCCTATGGAGGACGAGTCTCAGCAGTTGTGTTGAGATTTGTGCCTTGTATGATGCGCCTAATGTTGTTGTATTGGGAGTTTGGTCGTGGAGGGTCTTCAGATCAATCTCCCTTTGGCGCAGCATCGTTAGTCGTATTGTTGGGTTTAACATTGCATCACCTCGCTCAACTGCCGTCTTCCTTCCTAATCGCTCAGTTTTTCTGAGTGAATAGGCTCTTAATAAACTAGCGCGCTTTGCCATCAACGATCGCATCACTGCTTACCATCAGGCGGGATTGCGGTCAAACGCTATTTTATAATTATAAAAAAAAAAAACAATCATGTTTACCTTATAATATTACACATAAAAATATGAAGTAATCTCTTTAAAGGCCTAAAGAGGTAATTAATTGTATTTACAATATTGCATACATATAAAATGCTCCACTGTATAGTTGGATATTGAGATGGACTCATGATAGCACAAGTTTATACCTTAATGATATTTGGTAGATGACTAGTAACAGTAATCCATATTCTTCTGTATAAATGGTAAATAAATCATAAAATGTAAATAGTAGATACATGACAAATGTTGTTGCAGTTTGTAACTGAAGATAATAGACCGCTGCTTGTTTGTGTCTTCTGCTTTGCCAAAATAAAGCAATGCTACCGATTACTGCGGCAATGTCTGAAAGCCGAAGAGCTTTTCGCTCATCATATAAATGACAAATACGAGGTAAGATATTCTTTAATAGCCATTTATTCCTATAATTTATAATTTCAGTATAATGTGAAAGTGATTCCTCTTGTAACGCGTAACTCGTGTTACGTAATTAAAACTCAGATAAATCGAACGTTGTGTATTGCACGTAAGTAAAAGGGTACAATGTATATGACGTGTACAATAACGTGATGAGTGTGAACAGGAATAGCGTGAATGTGTCTTAATATTGAATGAAATGCTGTACAATAATGGAATGGTATGGAATGTAATGTCTCTTACAAGCTATGCACTCACTTAAATACTAGCTATCTCTAAACAATAGTGGGGTAACCAATAAGAAATCAGCTTGCTGTGCTGCGGATCTCCACGCGGTGTTGCGTGCGATCTCGGTGTTGATTCGCTGATCGAGGCAGGCCGCGGCGTGTGATTGGTTGGTATAGAAAGCGCGCCAACTCACAGTTCACGTGTAAGACAGCTCGCTATGGTTCTCACGCACATTGACGATGGTCAACGGATGTCTCCCGGGGTGAGATCTATAGGAACCCTCGCCCCGGGGGTCAGGGTCGCAGCGACGCGCGCCATGACTTCCGCGGTCCTAGTGTAATTAATAGCCGACCCTTCACAGCGGGTAATAAAATAGGGTCGGCTATTAATCACATTAGGACCGCGGGTAATAAAATATGTGTATCAGCTGCCTGGACTGCTACATTCTCAAGCTCATCCACTCTCACCTAAAGCGTTTGGGTTTTAAACCATTGCATATTGCATAGCAATATAAAAGCTTTTGTCAAATAAGATTATTATACTTAGAATATTAGACATACAATTATTATGTACCTTGTACATAATTTACTAAGTACTTTGTACTTAATAAGTTACATATGTACTTTGCTGGTATGTATAGTGGCATGGCTAGTTGCCTTAAGGTAAATAGATTGTCTTATATAATTTTCACATTCAAAGATTTTCAACATTTCATTTTTAATTTTCTCAATATTATAATAATTGTAGCGGTATCTACAACACCCCATGCGAAATACACGTCATACTGACGTCATGCAAACCTTTCATTGCATGAAGATGAATAGAGTTTACCGTGTAACAAGCACACAGACAACTATACTGGTGACCCTGACCTGATTTGAACACACAACCTTCTGATCTTTCTTTTTCTTTTCACAGCTCAATCCTTTAATAAACCAAGCCCGATTAGAGTTTTGTAGTGGGCTTATTACTTCGCCAATATTCCACATAAGTATAGATGATGAATGTGAAACAGGAAATACTGCTAGCAAAGAAGAATTACCAGCTGTTAGTGACGGACTAGATGATGGTATTGAGCCAATGGAGGAACATCAAAGTGATGGTATTTGTTGTTTACAAGTTGTTACACACTGAATTAAAACACGGCCTGCGTCACTCACAGGCCGTGCGATATACAACATTATTTATTGTTTATGCGAAACCTGAAACACGTGTCCAGTATTTTTTAGTAAACAATCTATGTACAAAATTTCAATAAGATATCATGAAAAACTACAAAGTTATGAGCTTGTTATCCTACTTCGCCATCCCAACAAAAACAATATGGTCCACACGACTGGTTCGTTGACCTCTGGCGTGCGCAGTACTATGATCTATCGTAATCTGCGTGGCGCGCTCGGTAACCATACTGCAACAATTTCTAAATATATTTGGGAAAAAATATAACACGGTGTAAAAGTAATTGAAATCGATTCAGTTGCTTATTCTGAACAAACTGTATTCAGGTTACGCATAAACCAAAAATAACGTTGTGTAAAGTAACGTTTTAGAAAAAATAATGATATTCATTAATATAAAATAAAAACGCGAGCCAGAATCTCCGATAACATCTGTGCATTTTGATACTTAGTTAGTCTAGTTCGGTTGCGATTGATGTTCCATTCCAAAGAGTAGGTACCTATGGAGAAGAACGGGCAAGAAACTCCATGGACACTCTTTTAAATTATCAAGCTATTGATACAAATATTTGATTACATCATTCATTTTGAAATCAATCGTGTGAGAACGATGCAGAAATATATTGTACGCTGAGAGCGTCCATTATGGAAAAAACAACAATTTAGAAATTAAAATACGCCGTAGCAGCTAAGAGATGACCAGTCCCCTCTGACGGCGTCCGTTCACGAACATGACGTATGGATCAGCATCATTCAGCTCAACCATATTAAAGGGAAATATGGTTGATATTAAAGGGAACCTAATGATCCAACACACACGCCACCACCAGCGAGACATTTGAGTGAGCATGACAATATACTCTCAACAGCCATAGCACTATCAAGTCAATAAAAGACTAACCCAACAAATAGATGCTTTACAGCAAGTACATTGTGCTCACACCTGTTCCATGCAATTATACAATACTAAGAAATTGAATCTACACAATGCAAAGACCATTTTGTTTTCTGAATTCCTTTTATGTTTCTTTTAACGGACACTTAACCTGCGCGTCTTCCTGCATCGTTCTCACGTGGATATATTCAGCGTTAATGATGTGATCAAGTATTTTGTAACAATTTTAAGATTTTAAGAGTGTCTATGGATTTTTTGGCCGTTCTTCTTTATTGTAACCTGCACTTTACAAAGGGCAACTAGCTTCATTTTACTGACTGGCCAAACTTTTCGACACTTTAAAAGTATTTGTAATGAGTTTATTTAAAATAAAAGTTTTTATTTTGATTAAGAAATTTAAAAGAAATATTAAACAAAAGTTATTTATTCCACACAAACGAAATTCAAAATAATCAATAGTAATAAAGAGGCATACAATATAGAATTTAATCTATGGAATATATATTGATCAAAATGTTTTATAGCTATGTGCTGTGTGTGCTTGTGTGTGTGGCTGTGATTAGTTTAGTTCAGCATAGTGTTAACCGCATTATTTAAATAAAAATTGTCACACTTATATTTATTTAACCATTTATTTACACACATAGAAACACACGAAAAAACATAATGGAAAAGGTACAGAGGTAATGCTAATAGGACAATAATCAAAGATGTAGACAGCGTGTGGAAAAGTAACGGACAAAAAAAATAATACAAAACAAAGTGATTGTCAATAACAATAAATATATGAATAATAAGTGGTATATATATATAACATAGTGTTATATTATAAAGGCGGAAGTTTGTGTTTGTTACTTTTTCACACCAATATTCTGCCAATTTAATTAGATGTAATTTGGCACACATAGATTATCACCTGGATTAATGCATAGGATTACTTTTAATTCTAATATTCTCACAGGGTCGAAACTTACGCAGGTACTTATTGTTTACTTACAGAGCTAGAACCCGAACATTTAGACAATAGCTGTCTTGATGTGGCAGATAAACCGCCACACTGTTATGAATCAGACTTAGAAGATGATATACCTTTAATTAAATGTAAAACTGAAGTGGAAGACGAAAAAGTATCAAAGAAAGAAAGAAAAGCCAGGGAGACAATAAGTAAGTATTAGTTGGTTATCCTTACTATTATTATAAATGGGAAAGTAAGTTTCTTTAACTATTTAAGTCATGATGTCGTTCGAGCAGCGTGCGCTTCTTACAGAACTCAAGCTTGGATTGCAGGCTAAATGTGGCTGTATTCCATCGGAATAAGCCATAATAAAACTTTGAACCTTCTATTTTCACATTCTAAAATTGTATAAATAAATATTGAAAATTAACAAAAATATTTCATTTTCGCATACGGACAGGTCAAATCAACCGCCACACCGCACCCGGTAATGTCGATCGCTTTTTTTTAGTCGATGAACGCTACATACAATGGCCTGCGGAACTCCGTATTTTTTCGATTACCTGGCCTAGAACTTAGATTTGGTCGTGTGTGCAGAAGCCTGACCTGAAGCCGGCTTGTTCTATTGGTTGATGTGCGTCGATCTCTGGAGATATTCTTGCGAGCAGACAGGCAGCAAACAGTTTTTAGAGGCACGACATCAGACTTATTGCCAGATTATTGCCTATATCCATTGGGTTACCTTTTTTATACAACAAGATTATCTGCGATTCCGCCCATGAATGTGACACGACTTCCTCGTCTAATATTTAATTAAATAAGATAGTAATAGGGTTCTAACAATTTTAATATATTCATTTGAGATTCCATCTTGGCTTGACTTTTTCAGATTTAAGCTTTTTTATTTAAGATTTCGAGATCAGTAAATTTGGTAGTTGGGGATAAATTCTTGGTTTGTAATTTTCCTATGGTGTATGCTATTAGGCTGGCTATAGAAGTCCGCATAAACATCTGTGCCAACCTTTATGATGTCCATCCGAGTAGTAGCTTTCTTCGAGTTCGAATGTAGACATGTGATCCAATTATTTGTTTTATTTAGTTCCTTTAAACGCCTTTTTGCTGACCTTGACTTATCAATGTGTTTCTTTATAGTATTTACTCTGAACGTGTCGTACCATCTCTTTATTTCTTTGTTTGTAATTTTGTAGAGCATTTTTATTTTATCATTGTCGTTCTTGCTTAATTTTCGTTTGCTTTGTAGTCCCTTACGTTCTTTATTAGTTGTAGTGCCTTATCAGATAATATTCTATTTTTTCGGTTTATTTTTATGTTATGTTTAAGACTATTCTATATAGAGTGCTTGATTTTCTGGCAGTATTCGTTGGCGTTGTAATTAGTGTTTGTCGATATAAGTTCAGGCTTATAACATTTTAGATTTTCGAGGTAAGTGTCTTGCTCTTTCGATATTTTTAGTGCGATTGATGGGTTAGAAAAGTTGCATCTGTTTTTCTTTATTACGTTCAAGTTTAATGTGGCTCGCAGCATTCTATGATCTGAAGCGAAAGGGACTGATGAAAGCATTCTCGTCGCTCGTCTTTGAAAATAAGTTTTGGTTTCGTTGTCATAATATAATCGATTTCATTTTTTGTATTTTTGTCTGGAGATGTCCATGTCCATCTTCTGTGTTGTTTCAAATTGGACATGGTAATTGCAATTTTTAAATTGTTTTCAGATGCATATTGAATCAGTCTCTCTCCGCGAATGCTTCTGGTTCCGTATCCGTATTGCCCAGTCACTAAGTGATCGTGCTGTTTCGGTTTCCCAATTTGAGTGTTGAAATCGCCCATGGAGATGTTTTCGGCCGAAATAGAGTCGTGAGCTTTAGCGAGGTCTTCATAAAATGTGTCAATATCCTCCTTCGACGAGCCTTCAGTAGGTGCATGCGCTTGATAATGATAATGGCGAAAGGTAGATTTTCCAGAATAATTTCCAAAACACACACTCGATCTGATATTCCGATGAATGTTTTAGTGTTTGCTTTGTACTTTTTCTTAACCAAAAAGCCCACGCCCAATTGGCCTTTTCTTATATCGATTTGGCGTTTTGTTATATTTTGTTATAACGTGACCATTGTCTTTAATAATATTTTCTCCCAGTCTGCGGATTTCGCACAGGCCCAGTATTTCGTGATTTATGTTTTTTAAAGCGGCTTTTATTTCTATAAGTTTTGTTGCAGATGAGAGTGATCGAACATTGAAGGTGCAAATATTGTATTTTATTATATTTCTTGCTTTCCTTGAAGGGTTTTGCCACGGTGACCAGCCCTGTTGGAAGATTAGAGATGGGTAGAGGGTACACCTGTAGTTACAGTTGTGCTTTGTGTTGTAATCTCCGAATATTTACTACTGCTGTCTGTCTCAGTGAGGACTAGTTTTGGTTTTTGTATTACGTAATCTTTCAAGTTAACTACTTTGTTTTTCTTGGAAGGTTGTCTAGTGATGTTATTAGTGAGCTGGTCACTATGGGTTATCTCTGGTGATTCTAACAAGTTCCTCTTGTTTAGCTGGTTGTTCGTAGAGTTTTTATTATTTTGCAGTACAATAAGTATGTCGTATTTAATGAATGCAGTATTGCCAGCTTCTTTTTCTTTCTGCAGTTGGGACTGTAGTTCTCTACGCTTGTTGAGGACTTCTATGGGATAATCTTCTTTAATATAGTTAAAGTAACTTTTGAATCTCGATTTTGAGGCCCATAGTAGTAAACTTTATAATAACTGGTCTAGGCTTTTCACCTTTCTTTCCTACTCTCCTGACAGCTTCGATGTTGTTTTTATCGCATGGGGATTTGCAATACGTATAATAATAATAATAATTTATTTATTTCATTTTAGTTTAGTATGTGTTACATATGTGAGGAGCTGGTGTCCGTGAAAGGCGTTAGATGCCTGTGTTACGGATCACCAGTGCCCCACCCGTCGGACATGTAGGTATATTCCATTTTGACTGGGTACATTTTATATTAAACGTGAAGGTATTTATACAAAATAGTAAAAAAAAAAGAAAAAAGATTGAACTTAAAACTATGTATGTTTACAATTCTGGAGTAAATCACTAGAACCAAACAACGATTTTAATACAGAAAAAAAATTGTAGCGTCTATTATCTACTATGAGTAATTGTGAGAGCGCAGTGCACACAAAACAACATAAACAAAATATCAAGTAAGTCACCCGCAATTATTATATCCTTACGCACTGGCTCGTCATACAAGCTTGCCTACCGTCATTCGGAATGAATTGTCCCGCAGGATTACCTGCATATAGCATGACTGCGGGTAGACGAATGATCCACCGCTCGCCATCACCACGCCGCAGGCGCAGTTGTCTAGTTATAGATTTGTAGCTGTGATACACTGCGATCTAATATTAATAAGCGGAGCGGATTTCTCGAAAGCAGCTCGGTGTTATAACTTAGTGTTTTTAATTTGTGTACGCTGCGATTATGTATACGTGTGTTTTGTGTATCTAGTTGTGAAGTGTAGATTATGTGTATGAGGGTGAGAGGTCTGTATGAGTGTGTATGAAGGGGCATGTGTGAAGGTGTGGGTGAGTGTTTAAGATGTGGATGCATATAATCAAAATGAGATTGAATTATTCTGGAGGAGGCTTTCTGTGTGTGAATAGTTTAGCTTCTGCAACCCATTTCTAACCACTACTTTGCATGTCCTTTTTGGTAGGGAATAGAATGATAAACTACGATTTAATTTATTATATAAGTTAGGTCCTTGATAACTGAAAAACCTTTGGGCTAGATTAGTTTTAAATAAGGGGACGAGGCAAATTTTTTCTTTACGACGTTGGTTTTGAAATTTATCTGCTTCATATTTAACCGAGTCGTGTTAAAAAGCTGTCTGACAGTTAAAACTCCACTTTTCTCATAGAGTTCCGTAGTCGGGAAATCAAATGGTAGGGACAGACTTACTTTCAGAAGTGCACGCTGTGCCCTTTCAATATTTAGGAAATATGTTTTGTATGCACCACCCCAGGAGGTAATGCAGTAGCTCAGCTGCGATTGACACAGCTCGTAATAAACGGATTTAATCACATTCGGTTCAGTTACGTGTCTTAAATACTTAAAGATCATCATAAGTTTGCGGATTCGAGCCGAAATAAGGTCTATGTGGGCATGAAATTTCAAATCACTATCATTACTCCTAGATATTTGACACATGACTGGGCTTTTAGAATAGGGCATAGACAGTTAGTACTACTAACGTTAGGGTATACATGTGATTTTATTTGAAGTGACAGATCCGGCTTATTGTTGGACCTAGTTGAGAAAGCAACATATTGAGTTTTATCAATAGTTAGTGTGAGAAGGTTTTTGTTCAGCCACTGAGTTACCAAATTAAAACCCTGCCGTGCATTCATAAACACCTCTGGCCAAGAGTTACCACTAAACAGCAGAGCTGTGTCATCCGCAAATGCGATGATTTTTGAGTTGGAAATCTGAATTTGGCAAAGATCGTTAATATAGCACAGGAACAGTGTTGGGCCCAAGATACTTCCTTGAGGAACTCCGAAGGTCACTGGCACCTCTTCACTGGTCACATTTCCTATCTGGACACATTGAGTTCTATCCGTTAGGTAGTCTTTTAACAGTTTCAGTTGCAAACCTCTGATTCCCAGGCATTCGATCTTCATCAGTAGTATAGGCACAGAGACCGTGTCAAAAGCCTTTGCCAAATCCAAGAAAATTCCAATAGTTTTATTTTTATTGTCTAGGTTGCCCATTATGTAATTATGAATTCCAACACCGCGTCCGCCGTAGATTTGTACGCTCTAAATCCGAACTGTGCATTGGATAACAGGTTTTTATCTTCTAGATATTTTATGAGTCTTCTGTTAATTAGACGTTCGAGGATTTTTGATAAACACGGCAGAATAGCAATGGGTCTATAATTTTTGACACAGTCTCTGGCTCCACTCTTGTAGATGGGATGTATTCGTGATTTTTATATATCCTGGGAAATACACCAGTGGAAAAACAAAGATTACAGACGAATGTTATCGGGAGGGTCAAAATACTAGCCTTTTCTTTTATGACTTGAGTCAGTATTCCATCTAGACCGGTGGAGCACTCACTTTTTAGGCCTAAGAAAAGTAATCCAACCTCATCTTCATCGGTGTGCAGAAGACTAAAAGAATGACAATGCCGTGTTAAAGGTTGTGGCGTTGTTTGTGGGTGTTTCAAAGTGATGTTTTCAACCAGTGTTTTACCTACGCTTGCGAAGTAGTGATTTGCATCGTTTGCTGACTTTAGTGGATTATTTGAGCATAATAATTCCAGTGGGTTATCTTTAGGTTTATTAGAAAAGTTATTTGTTTGACAAGCTGCCAAATTTTTTTGAGATCTTTCCTTCCTTCTGAAACTGTAGTTTATCAAAATTTCTTTTTAGTTTTTTTAATAGTCCAGAAAAAAAAAATCGGTACCTTTTATATTTGGACCGTAGAATCTCGTTAGTAAGGTTTTTCTTAAGTTTCCTGTATAGGTTATCACGATTTTTTATGCATTTTAGTATTCCCGGGGTAATCCAGGGCTTTAAGATCTTTTTACGATTAGATATTTTGCTATTTTTAGAACATTTATTAATAGCTTCAGATAGTTTTTCGTGAAAAAAATCGGTCGGACATCGTATACAAGGGATTGAGGTCAATATTTTTCAATTCCAGGTTTATATGACAGTAATCTATTCGTTTAACAAGTTTTGGGGACTTTAGTGTAGACAGAGTAGTTATGAATAAGGCTACACTATTGTGATCGGTAAGTGTAGGGTTCAGAAAGAGGCAATGAGCTGACAGTTTAGTCCTAAGGAATATATGGTCCAGGCAAGTCTTATTGCGTGTTGGTACATTATATGCAGTAAGCATGCCGTGGAATCCGAGTAGGTCCAGGTAAGCTGAGTAATTGTTATCTGTAGAGTGATCAGCTATGTTAATATTTATTTCTCCCAATAGTATCAGATTTTGGGTTGATGAATATTTTGATTGAATACAATTTAGAGACCTATAAAAGTTGTCAAGATTTTTGTAGCCTGGAGGCCTGTAAATAGCAAACGCTATGGTATGTTTATTAGGAACAATGACTAAGCAGTTCGCGTCCTCTAAATTGTATTCTTCCACAGTAAAAAACAGGTTGCTTTTATAGTATACCACAACTCCTTCATTTTAGGTACGGTTTTTCGCAGAAGCGAAGTTATCGTATCCATCCAGACTAGGTCTGTATGAAGACGAAGGTAATCAACACTCAGTGAGGACAATACAGTCCCACTCTACTTTTGTACTAGCCAAGATGGGTAGTAGTTCAGTCATATTACATTTTTTTCTTCATTCTTTTTTTTTAGGACTTTTATACACATGTAAGTATATGTCAGTCCGATTACTATCATGATTATACATATCACAACATCATTACTTTAACCTAACTGATAATAGCTTAAACAAAATACAAGCTTCTTCACTATTAGGGTTCGAGAGTACTGAATTCATGACTCCGACCTGTAATTTGTCCAAATCAAATTGTTGAAGCCATTCTTCTCTCTCTGCCTTAAACTGAACACATTCCATCAACAAATGGTATACATCATCTACCATTCCACACGTATTACCTTTTGGAGAAGCAACTTTTCCCATTAAAAAAGCAAAATTGTTTGATGGAATATGTCCTGTTCTGATTCTATGAGCTATAATAATCATTTTCCAACTTAAACGACTATATGTAAATCAAGGTATACGAGGAGGCTCACATTGGATAGTTTTATACCATATGCCCTTTTCCAATGAACTTTAATTAAAATATTCCTTCCATAAATTATAACACTGTCCATTATACTTTGTTAATAGTTCTGAGTAATATGGTTTTACATAAACTTCTTCTTTTTTCCTTCTGTACTCCCGATTTTCGCTAATCTATCCGCCTCCTCATTTCCTCGTATTCCTATGTGCGAAGGAATCCTCTGCAATCTCAGATCCACCCCTTTCGCGGCTAATTCTGCTATTTTAGACAATATCTCATATGCTATCGGTGTACCTCTGCGGCCAGAGGCGCATCGAGCTATATGATATAAGGCACTCTTACTGTCCGAACATATAACAGCTTTACTGTCATCAATTGTTTGGATATATGATAGTGCTTCTGAGATCGCAATAAGTTCTAGCGACATGATACATACATTTCCTATAACTTTAAAACATCCACTAGTGTTTTCTGAGTGTTAACATAAAATGAAGCTCCCCTACCTTTTTTGCTCAAAGAACCATCTGTGTAAATTATTACCCAATCAGCATATATCTCAATTGATTCTTTAATTACACTGTTGTTGTTTAAAATATTTATTTCATAAACATCTTTAGCTCGATGCATGCTATCTAAACCAACCGAAATTATTTTATTGGTATCAATATAAGTTACCCATGTTGTTAAGGTATACATCTCCAATGGTGAGGACGAAGCAACCTGAAGATCTTCGATTTCATTTATAACAGTCACAAGTAATGGAATCTTTTTTCGTGTCCAATAACTGTTGGTAATAAATGTATTTTATTTTTTTAATAATTGTATAGTTACATTGTTAGTCCCAGATAAGGATTTTACACCATATTTGTAGGCTAGGAATTTTCTTCTAATATGCAATGGCGGAATACATAGCTCACTCTCCATGGTGTGTATTGGCGTAGATTTTATGAAACCACCAATAATTCTCAGTGCTTGATTTTGTATTTTCTGTAATTTATATAAATGTGAATTTGCACTGTTGTCATAAATAAAACAACTGTAGTCTAGACGACTTCTGACTATCGCTATATATATTCTACGTAAATGTTTGGGGTGTATACCCCAAGAAGTACCTGCCAGAACTTTGAGAATATTTAAGTATTACTGTGCCTTTCTGACTACCTCATTAATATGACGTCCCCATCGCAACGATCTATCTAGCCATAACCCCAAATATTTATAGCTATCCACTAATTCTAAGGAATGCTTGTTTATTTTCTATGCAACATTTTGTCTCTTAAATCCCCTGCTAAAAATACATAGTTTTGATTTGCTATTTGATAAATTTAATCCCAATTCACTTAAGCAGGAGGAAATGGTATCTAATGCTTCCTGTAATTTATTTGTACTAACTGAAAGATTTTTATCTGTACTATACAAGACAAAATCATCAGCGTATTGGCACATATATACATTGTTGATTTTTGTGAATAATTTAGATGTTACAATGTTAAACAAAATCGGTGAAATAGGGTCACCCTGGGCTAAACCTAAACTTGTATATCTAATCATAGAGTCATTTTCATTGAACTCATCAATAATTTTAAGATGTCTTTCATTCAAAAAATTCCACAAATAAGAACATAATTTGGCTCCCGATCCCGACCCTATTTAAAATCAATAACATATTCATTAATTATTATATTGTTGTATGCACTTTCAACATCTATAAAACACGCAACAGTTGCATAACCTTTAGAGAAACCTAATTGAATCTGTGTAGTCAGTCTTGTTAAGCAGTCTTGACATGAGTGCCCTCTTCTAAAACCCGACGTGTATTGAGATAAAATATTGTTTTTTTTCTATGAACCATTCAATGCGTTTTGTCAGTATAGAATGGAATATCGTACACAAGCATCATATTAGGCAAATAGGTCTTAATTTTGGATTGCTGTCCGAAGGAGTAGCTGGTTTAGGAATAGGCATCAATACTATGTCACGCCACTGTACCGGTACCACACTTGTGTTTAAAATATCATTATACAACTTTACTAAAAATGTTTTACCAATAATTGGTAAATTAAATATCATCGAATAGGATACTCGATCCCCTCCAGGTGCTGTATCCTTAGTTTTTAGCAAATTACACAATTCATGTATTTTTATAGGGATTTCCAATTGTGTGTTTGAAGATTGAAATGTTGGTTTCTCATAGCATGCATAATCCGGAGCTAAATCACAGATTAGGGAAACTTTCTGGTCCCTTGACGGGTATGATTTAGTTGACCTACGCGCCTTCAACCATCGCATTTGCTTCCACATTTCGGAGATCGTTGTAGACTCATCAATGCTGGTATAAAAATTACGACGTTCATTTATTCTAGCTTCACTAATAGCTTTCTTAGCGACTGCTGTCTTGTCTTCTAAAAAGTTAAAGGGGGTAGGATTTGACCTAAAATTCCTGAGTACCAACCTTCTTTCAGCTACTAATTTTGAGAGTGTTTCATTCCAATAAGACTTTGGACGTTGGAATCCCGGTTTATAATGTGTGCAATGTTTTGTGCCGCACTATTAATGATATTAATAAAATAGTCATAATTTCGTTGAACATCAAATTTATCACAATATGGTAACATTGTTTCTTATAAAGTTTTGGTATATTTCTCCCAGTTCGCCGATTTATATCTACGTTTTTTAGTTATATATTTTGTTTCCATATAATTACTTTTAATTTTAATATATATGTCGGAGACAGCGACGGCAGAGCGGTAGGGTCGACAGCATCTTGGTGTGGTGGTACAGGTTCCATTTCGTAGGTGAGTTTTGAATTGAAGCACGACGTGTAGATATACCCTCCAATCTTCATAATCACAATTTGAATAGGCAAACCGACAGTTTCGGTTCGGAGATGTGCCTTGGTCCGCGTCTCGATGCAAAGTCCCCGTTCGACGAACCCCACTTTCCAAAGCGACTCTGTCCATGTGACGTCATCACAAAATAACGTCACAAGCGTTCGCCCCTCTACTACGTAAATCAAATCAGCAACTTCTATTAAAATTAATCGACGATCTCCGACACGGCCAGCCTGACGAGTTGCACGTCCTCGTGCATCTTCATCATCATCATCCCAGCGCCAATCCCAGTCGCATCCGAAGCTCCCTCAGCCTCGGAGTCCGGGATCCAGTCCACCAGGCCAACCGCCGATTCCAGCCAAACCTCGACACTTCCGGTTGCACGTCTTAGTGCACGTCTGTAACAAATTAAAAAAAAACACACAGAACACATACTTTGAAGCATTTTTGAGAACTCGGCCAACCTGACCGTCACACGTCACGTTTAATTACAATGACTATTAGAAAACCAAACTTAATTATTTTAACAACTTAAACACAAAAGCTTCCTCCAAGCCTCATAATTATCAAATCAAAATCATAATCTTCAATAAGAAAACACAACATGGTTCGCTACCACAGTAGCTAGTGACAACTCCTAGTTGACACCCATGTCGTCATCACCTCTTGTGATACGACCGACTCTTAGAGTCCACGACTCCCAGGTCAACACATGACCGTACATCTAATAGTCTCCTCCGAGACCCTGGTCCCCACCACACCACCATCTGCCCATCGTGCCCTGGCCAACTCCTCACTGAGTTTCAGTCACGACAGCAGACTAGTGCATGCAGTGCGACCATATCTACCTAGGTCCCCGCCACACCACTAGCTGCCCATCGCCCCCTGAACAACCCCTCACTGGGTTGCAGTTACGACTACAGACTAGTGCGTGCAGTGCGACCATACCTACTAGTGTCCCCGCCACACCACTAGCTGCCCATCGCGCTCTGAACAACTCCTCACTGAGTTGCAGTTACGACTACAGACTAGTGCATGCAGTGCGATCATACCTACTAGTGTCCCCGCCACACCACTAGCTGCCCATCGCGCCCTGAACAACCCCTCACTGGGTTGCAGTTACGACTACAGACTAGTGCGAGCAGCGCGACCACATAGCCACGATACGTGTTCTATTTGCTGGCGGAGGCACCCTCCTCACCATCTTCTACATTTTGAAAATCTAACTCAGCAGACATTACTTGGAAAAATCTTTCGTACCTATGCGATCGTGGGGTACTTATAAGTTCTGTTTCGAACGTTGTTGTTTGTAACGATCGCCATTATCGTCATCAAACAACCCACCAATATTAAATTTCATTACTTTAGCTCATTTCTATCAAATTTAGATTTTTCGTAAATAGCAATCATTTCTATGTTCGTTACCGCTTGTTCTCTTGAGAAGATTTAATAGTCTAGCCACACATACTATCAGAAACTCAAGTGAGCTCATAACTATAGGCCACAGTGAAATTTTAGTTTGAGTTTCTTGCAAGTTCTTCCCCATAGAGATCTACGCTTTGGAACATGCAATTTAGCTTCACTTTTCTTGAACTGACCGACATTGGCTATTCAAAAGCACCAACGGACGGTTAATTTGAAATAAACAATTTTGACTTTAACCTTGGACATCATAATTTTAAAACCCGAATTTAAAATTTCTCAGCCCATTATTACAAATAATAATCGGGTAGTACAAGAAATAAAATTTGCAAAAATATCTCTTATTATCATGTCGCAAAGAAATGGTTCAGTACACAACGCTGGTACTACCCATACCCTGTATACGTACTCTCGCGTGTTACGTATACCAATGAAATTACAGATAGCTTGACAAGAGAACATTCAGCACCGAAATCAAAATAAAAATAATATGACTCACCGGATTATGGCAACTTCCCACAAACACTTGCCACTTGGCAGTTATCAACCGTTGCACACCAGACATCTCTGAGCACTCATAAAACCCCATCACGCTACCACAAACGTTTTGGGTATTTTGACATCTTCTCATCGCCTGCAGAGTAGAGGCTCAAGTCTTGAAACCTTGGGCGTTCCGCAAAGCGCACGCAGCTCCGGCTGCGCCGCACGCAGCTCCAGCAGCGCCACACGCCATTGATGTGATTCACCACGCAGCTAGCAGAGAGCTCCGCAAGCGCACCTTGCGCGCTCCGCAAGCGCACCTTGCGCGCTCCGCAAGCGCACCTTGCGCGCTCCGCAAGCACACCATGCATGTTCCGCAAGCGCACCTCGCTCGCCAAGCAACAGCCAGCACTGTCGCGCGCCAAGCATCAGCCAGCACTGTCGCGCTCCAAGCATCAGCCAGCACTGTCGCGATAGCACCGCGTCCAGCCGCACTTGCACGCCTGCAGCGGACTCCTGCAGCGCACTCCTGCAGCGCACTCCTGCAGCGCACTCCTGCAGCGGACCATCACGCGAAGCGATCAATGCGCCAGCAATTGAGCGCACATAATGGCAGAAAGTGACTGTTATTCTGTTCCTTGATCTATAACGAGATTGTGAGCAGTGTAGTTCTTTATCCCACTTCTGATGTCGGAGACAGCGACGGCAGAGCGGTAGGGTCGACAGCATCTTGGTGTGGTGGTACAGGTTCCATTTCGTAGGTGAGTTTTGAATTGAAGCACGACGTGTAGATATACCCTCCAATCTTCATAATCACAATTTGAATAGGCAAACCGACAGTTTCGGTTCGGAGATGTGCCTTGGTCCGCGTCTCGATGCAAAGTCCCCGTTCGACGAACCCCACTTTCCAAAGCGACTCTGTCCATGTGACGTCATCACAAAATAACGTCACAAGCGTTCGCCCCTCTACTACGTAAATCAAATCAGCAACTTCTATTAAAATTAATCGACGATCTCCGACATATATATGATTACTGCCCAGATTTTCATTCAATACATACCACTCAAATTTGCAAGCTAAGTCCGTGGAAACAAATGTAATATCAGGAGACGTTTTTTGTAAATAACCATTGACCATTTTAATTCGTGTGTGGTCACCTACCCCTTTGTTAAGCGAGATGTATCCCATATCCAATGCAGCGTCAAAAATCATCATACCCCTTGTATCTGATTTACAGGACCAATTGTAGTGGTGAGCGTTGAAGTCACCAGCAATTAAGCATTTACTATTATATTTAGTGAAAATTAAGTCCCAGTCAGATTGAATAGTATGTACCGAGGAAGGGCAATATACCAAGATAATATTCTTAATTTCCTTATAATTTAAAAGTTTAACACATTTTATTTCTATTCCTGGGTTGTTATTATTTAAAGTTTCTAACTGTACTCTAATTGACTTAAGAATTATAATAGCGACTCCACCATACGAATCGCTTCGGTCGTTTCTAAAAACATTGTACCCACTTATCTTTAATAATGAATCGGGTTCCAACGAAGTTTCGGATATTAAAGCTATATGAATTTTCTTCTGACTTAATAAAGCTTGAAACTCAGGAACTAGGTCTTAAACTCTGAGCATTCCATTGCAATATGTTCACAAAATAGGCACTAATATTATGATTATCCATTATTAAAGAACGATAGTAATTGGGTTAAAACATCTTTACCATTTATTATGTTAAAAAATATTTTAAAGCAATCTCGCACCACTATTTTGACAATTAATCCTAACTTATTAGAAAAGCTATCATTCGACATACATACTTCTTTAATTTTTTTATATAATTCATAAAAGTAATCTCTGCGTTCACCTGTTTCCCTTTGTGTGTCACCTTTGTTATTAGTTTTTTCAACCTCGGATATATTTTTTTGTGAGTTTTCCTGGCCATGACACCCTCCTTTTGTTTTCTTACTATGTGATTTCTTCTTTTTCAAGTTTTCGGACAGTGTATTAGTTTTATTTTCTAGACTTTGACTATCATCTGATTCCGTTTCTTCAGATACAATCATTTCTTCATGTATGACAGCTTTTGTTACCACTACGTCTCTATATGTTCGTCTTAGTTCTGTGTTCTGAGTGCATTCTGTTTGCAAAAACTGTGTATTTTTTTTTTTTTTTTGTCAAAACCCGCCACACTTTTCCCAACCACTGCAACTCCTGAAAGCCAGAATCAACAGTGGCGACCGCCAGAAAAACACCGAGCAATGAAGCTCGACGAGTCCCGGAGAAACGATTCAACTGTCTTGGGTCCCGCAACGAAATTAATCAGAAAAGAATAGCGGAAGAGTAAGAAAAAAGATATTTTTTCCACTTCCCTCCATAACAAGCAGGAGACAGAACAGAACTAGGCCAAACGGCACAAAGGGACATTATTGCAACTGGGAGAAGCCCAGATTGCCAAACACCACGGAATAAAATTTGATTAAGTTAATGGGTCCTAAGTAGGTATTAGCTGTTACAATTGATTCCAATAATAGGTATGGCAAAAACGCCTGAACGCACGGAAATTGGTTCTAGTTTCTACAAGGTCCGTATAATAAACGACTTCGGATGTAACTTGTACACTATCCAACATAATATTGCGTTCATTCTGCCAAAGAACACACTACCACAAGATGTGATGTGCGGACTGTTCAAATTCACAGTTCGATGTAGAACACTGACACAAAGGGGAAGGAACAAGTTTAAAAGAATACAGTTTACTTTTAAAGTTGCCATGACCTGTGAGAAATTGGGCAACGCAGTGGTCAACCTCCAGCCATGTCTTAGCCAGCCGATCGCCAACGGATGGAAAGAATACCTACTACCCACCTACTTTGCCATTCGGATAAGAGGTCCTCCCAGACTTCAGTCTGAGGTTTAAATAATCTAGAGATTTTGTTAAAGTCGCGTTGTGTAACAAAATTAGTGTCCATGGCCTCCCCCCTCGCGGAGTAGTACATAGAAGCACGTCGCTGTACCTCAAGGTCGACTGGAAGTACACCTGCCAGTACCGGTAGTAGTAGTAAAAACTGTGTATGTGTTTCATTATTACTCATATCCTCATTATATATTTTATTATTTTCCTGTGTTTTTCTTTTAATGTTATATAATTCTAATCCTTCCCAATAGTTACAATTCTTTTCCGACATAATTTTTCGAATATCTTTTTCTTTAAAAAAAATAGGACATATTTTATTCATTGCCATATGTGAACCTTTGCAGTTTATACATTTAAAATTAGTTGTCTCACAATTAGCGTGATTATTTCCACATTTAGGACATATTACTTTTTTTGAGGGACATATTTTTGAAAGGTGTCCATAACGCCAACATACTGAACATTGTGACACTGGAAAAATGTAGGGTTCTACTTGGAATTTGCATGAAAAACCATATACATATAACGGTAGCTTGCAACTTTTGAAACATAGACGGATTGTTTCAGAGTTTACCCATTTACCGTCGCTATCCTGTCTTTTCAGTCGTTTTACAGCTAAAATCTCGAAATCACATTTAAGGTTTTCTAATATTTCTTTGTCTTCCATTTCCAAGTCCACCTGCCGCAGTAGACCGTAACATAATGATGATTAGCCAACTATATTAATATTACACTCCAAGTTGCCTAATATATTTTCACGATTTATCATTTTTAATGCATTTTCTTTGTTGTCAAAATATACTAAAACCCTGAAGGGTTTTTGTACACTAATTTTATAATATTTTCTACATTATGAGATCTCAAAAGTTTTGCCATTCCAAACTGTCTCGGCAGTTTTTCTTTGGATGTAATACACACAATATGTTCCTTGGGTTTCTAATTATTACTTGAAAATCTCAATTCTGCTGCTTCATAACTTTTTGAATTTCTTCGTGCTTGTCCTTTATTTCCACGTTTTATGGTTCTGAACCCATCATAATCTTCTATTATTTCTTCATCATCTTCTATTATTTCTTCATCATCCTCTTGTCTGCTTCTCTTCTCCGGTAAAACTTGTTGCTCTCTATTTAAGTTCGTATTTTTTTCCAGCTCCATATTTAAATTATTAGCTTGTTGCTCACTCTGCAACTCAATTTCCCCCTCCACTATCTCACTTCCACTTGAGTTACAAAATTCTACATTTTCACTCATCAAAAAACATTAATTAATAAAAATGAGGGTAAGCGAAAAAAGTTCCTAGCGCAAAGTCGTAAATAGTTAACTCGACCGCTCGCTAAGATTGCGCGTGCGCAACTGATACTACATTTCAAACTGCGAATGTTTTGGCGAAATATTTTGAGGCTTTTATTTGATACAGTCAGGAAAGACGTGCAGTCATCTACATCGCATACAGCTACATCGGCAACTTTAATGGTATCGATTTCATTTTGGATATCAATTAATTCATCGAATTTGTCTAAAATAGATTTTATAATGAGGATAATATTCAATGGACATATTCATTATGGATTTCATCAGTAATTCATCACTGGAATGTAGATAACTTTTCTAAATATTAGTATTTAGATTTATTGGGTTTCGGCAGTTGATTGGCGGCTTAATAGGTGCATAAAAAATCGAATGTGTGAATGTGTTATGTTTATGCGACTATGTAGTGAAAAGTGTATATGTGTATTATCCAGGAAAAGTGTGTGAGTGTGTGTGTGAATGGTGTACACACAGGTTTGACTTACATAATTTATTTGATAGAGAGGCTCTATTATAGGCACTATTGAAGCCGAGACGTGAAAACTTAAACAAAAAACATGCCTCAAAAGTATTACTGTATATTATAGACAAAAAACCCAGATGCTTTTTTGACATTCGAAACTTACCCATTAAACGATTTAAAAAGTATATAAAGGCCAAACTTTGCAAAAAGGGGTATTATAAAATCACAGATTATTTAGAAGACAAAAAAGCTTGGGACTGAGCTGTTCGCTCTGATAAGCATTGTTATTAGCAATATGCGTAATTATAAGATAAATTATTGTAAAAATTCTCATTTTTAATGTCTGGACTTGAAAAAAGACGATGATCCCTGAGTTTGTTTCGGCTATTTCTTCTCAGAGGTAGTCAGGAAATGCCGGCTTCATCTAGTTAAAAAAAATATATATATGACGTGTAAAAGTGATCGGTGATCCTATTTGCTTAATAAACGATTTCATTTCATTTCATTTCATTCCAGTTTTTCTAGATTTCTGCACATGTGATACGAAGGCGAGGTTCGTTATCATTGCGTTTTAGGTACACTTTGCCCAAGAAAGTCCAACAATGGATAAAGTTGTGTTTTATTGCGAACATTCTAGTGAGATAGTGCAAGCGCCTAATCGATGACATGAGAAATTCAGCTACATATATAGGCTCAACTGGTCCCGTCATATTTATACTCACAATTGTCAGGCGCTTCTCATGGTTTTCTTTGTTGTATGTTCTTGTGGCTCTTATAAACTTCTCTCGCTTTAAGGTCGAGGTAAAGTCTGAAATTACTGGACCGTTTTCATTGTTGTTGATTTTCAATCGAAACACATCTCTTATATCTGAATCAATGATGGGAACATTAACCACCTCCCCATTTTTTTTATCTATCTCGATCAAGTTGTCCTTATGTTCTAACTTGCCGGCTGGAATGTTTCTAAATTCAATCGTAGTGGATCTTGCATTAACTTCAAATTGTTCTACTTTTGCTTCTAGGTTTTTAATTTGATTTTTGTAGTGGAGATTTTCCTGTTGTAGGATTTTCATATTATTAAGGACGTCATCATATTTTGCCGACAGGAGTGCCATGAAATCTTTTATGTCAGTGTTTTGACAGTGAGCTCTTTTATGTGTCCTTCTAGTGAGGCAAATTTGGCATCTTGCTGGGTTTTTAACTCGTCCATTTTGGACAGTAATTTAGACAAACTGACGTCAGTATCATTTTGCGATTCGTCTAGTCGACGTTTTGATCGTTTTGTGATATTAAAATCTGAGGGTTGCTGATTATTGGGATTATTATAAAGCATGGAATCGGATCCATAATGGATGGGATTGTCGAGTTTGGCACTACTTGTTGGTGGCGTTCGTTTTACAGACATTTCATATACAAATATAAAATTGTATAAAAAATACAGTGATGTCCATAATATAAATACTAGAAACAAGCACAAATTTATTGTACCTACAACAAGGCTCAAGAAAATAGGTGGCTCTTTTAGATGCCAATGTATACATTTTTACAATAGACTTCCAGAGGTGGTTCAAGATCTGAGCCTGAATAAATTCAAATGCTTCATTAAACGTAAGTTGTGTCAGAAAGCATTTTATAGTGTTAAAGATTATATTGACGACAAAAAGGCTTGGGCTTGAGCTGCGTCCGATTTCTATGCTTGCACTGATTGTTCTTTGATTTTTCCTCTCGTAGTTTAAATTTGAAATTGTTTGTTTTTTTTTAACTCAAAGCCAGTACACACTATGTAACCAGGCATATTGTACGTTACGGAATTGCATCGCTGACAGGGATATTCGGCATTGGTGCAGCTGCACAGGAGCTAAACTTAGCATTCGGGAACACCGTTGGAGCTGCTGAACCTTGGACAAAACTGTCTTTGCATTGTATAGATTCAATTTCTTAGTATTGTATAATTGCATGGAACACGTGTGAGCACGATCTATTTGCTGTAAAGCATCTATTTGTTGGGTTAGTCGTTTATTGACTTGATAGTGCTATGGCCGTTGAGAGTATGTCATGCTCACTCAAATGTCTCGCTGGTGGTGGCGTGTGTGTTGGGTCATTAGGTTCCCTTCAATATGGTTGAGCTGAATGATGCTGATCCATACGTCATGTTCGTGAACGGATGCCGTCAGAGGGGACTGGTCATCTCTTAGCTGCTACGGCGTATTTTAATTTCTGAATTGTTGTTTTTTTTTCCATAATGGACGCTCTCAGCGTACAATATATTTCTGCATCGTTCTCACACGATTGATTTCAAAATGAATGATGTAATCAAATATTTGTATCAATAGCTTAATATTTTAAAAGAGTGTCCATGGAGTTTCTTGCCCGTTCTTCTCCATAGGTACCTACTCTTTGGAATGGGCGACTAGCTTCACCTTACTGACTGACCGACCTTCTGACAATTCAAAAGTGCCTGTAACTGGTTTATTTGAAATAAATGCTTTGATTTTGATTTTTTTTGATTTGATTTTATAAATTACTTTATTACTCAGTAAAACGCCGTCACTTATGGATTGCGGCGTAAGTAACACGAAAGAGGGCTGAGAGTGTTGTTGCCGTCGCAGGTGTTGTTATCCAGCTCTGCCCGTTGAGTCGCTCCGCTTCCACCTTTCACTATGTTCTGAGCGCGTAGTACTCATCCGATATTTATTACTCGATAATTAGCGACAAATTAAGTATTGAAATAAAATTTTTAGCGAGTGGACACGTCTTAACCCTACCGCGGTCCGAGGGGAGGGGGTATTTATTATTTTTGTGGTTAGATTTACTAGTTCCTCTTAAGATTTTTCTTTATCTTCGACTCCGAAAAATACTAAGTTCTTGCGTCTGACATGACGTTCCAAATTATTTATCTTTTTATTCTGTTGTTCTAATTTAAAAAAAAAATCATTTTTTTAATTCAATCTTTTTAAACTTTTCATTAATATTGCTGCTTTAATCCATAATGTTGCGTGTGTGACACCTAGCGCCCTCTATTAATTTTATATATTGTATTGTGCAATTATCAAGTATGTGATGCTCGCTATTTTCTCTTGATGGCGTTGGTAAGTATAAATAAGTTGACTGTTGTAGACGGGTAGATATTAATTTTGTCAGGTCGAATAGGGATGTATCCAAGGTATGAAAATCAAAAAAATAATTAGTCCGTCTTACAGATAATAAAAAAAATTAAGACCCGTATTTTTTATTTTGTCTTAGTTACCAAAAATTACTGAGATATAGCGTATTAAAGTTACAGAGTGGGGGCTAATTACGTCACGCCGTTCTATATTTTGCACCATGGCGTGACGTCATGCGACATTTCAAATCAATATATCTTCTTAATATAAGTATTTGAATAAAAGAAAAAATAAAAAATACGTTTTCAATATTTTTTATAAAGCTATCTGACGGACATTAAATTCTTTTTTAGGATACAAGCCAATTATGAATAATTACATTGCATTTTTTAGGTTATAACTACAGTTGCTTTGTTGTTTGTCACTATTAACCGCTGAGTTCTGAATGAAAAGTTCGTTTGCACTGTCAACACTCGTATTCTGCACTTAATATTTCCATAAATTCACTTTTGGTTTATTTTTTTGCTAGTAGTTATGGAAAGTATTTGTTTCGTACTTTTCGCTAGTTTCACTCAGTAAAAATGTTGTTCTGCATATTTTGCGCTTGAAACTTTGAACTGGTTATGAAATGTAACTGTTTTTTTCTATTTTTTCGCACTTGATTATTTTAAAAGTGATTGTAAATGGGACTACGATGGCAACTGGCACTGTGGCGCCCTATCTCGATTAAATAATAGGGTACTTTTTATCCCGGAAAAATTTGATATTCCCGAAAAAAATCTAAAAAGCGCTATATAACCGAACTCCACGCGGGCGAAGCCGCGGTTGGTAAGCTAATATTATATAGCTAAACAATCAGGCCAATGGTTCATCTGATAGGGTGTGGCTAGGATTACCTCAGGGGCCTGAAGGGTGTAACTGGTTATATGGGCAATTTTGAGTTCTATTGCTAAGACTGTTCAGTTTATTTTTACGTGCTTGCTTAAAGGCTTCTTTTCCTTGCCTATCTGACTGTCTTGTTGATCCTGCGAACGTTACCAGATCGTCATGCAGATTAGTTATAGATATTATTATAAGTTATTCAATATGGACGTCAACTAATAATATATAATGAAGTAAAATTTGTTCACTTGATTTTATATTGATTAGACAATGTTTTGAGTTATTTCAAAACTTTGCCAGTGTTAAGTTTTAATCATTGTAATGATAACCACATTGTGTCGTGAAATGAAACAAATAATACACTTCATTGTTTTGTTTACTTACAGAGTTAGAAAGCGAAAATTTAGACAGTAGTTATTTAGATGTAGCAGATATACCACCACACTGTTCTGAGTCAGATTTAGAAGATGATGTCCCTTTAATTATCTGTAAATTTGAAGTGGAAGACGAAGAAGTAACAAAGAAGAATAGAAGAGCTACGGAGACAATAAGTAAGTATTAGTTATATAACTAAGCAGACAAGCCAAAGGTTCATCTGATAGGGTGTGGCTAGTGTTACCTAATAGGCCTAAAGAATGTAAGTGGTTAAATGAGTAATTATGAGATCTATAAGTGAGTGAGTTGTTTAAAGTGCTTTTATTAGCTTATATTATGTCGCCTTTACTGGGAAAAAGCCTATGCTTTTTCCATCCAAACCTCTCGATCTCTGGTCATGTGAGCCCTGCCCATATCACCAGATTGGTGGATAGATTAAACTAAGGTTGTGGTACGGGAATGATGTTACCAGATCGTTGCACAGATTAGACTTATACCATTGTTGTTAAATTCAATTCAGTATGTTTAATTCAGATAACAATAATTATTTTCACACATATACATGTAATTAAGAGCGTCTATATTTAAATTGAATTGAAAATAGCCCCGTAGAACACCAGTCAAGACAGCAGAATTTTATGTGGCGTTCCATAAATAGATGGTCTTTCCAGGCTCTCAGCAATGAAAAGTAGATAGCTGTTGCAGTGCGTTGGAGACGCAAATAATTTCAAAAGACAATTCTTCAAATCTATTCAAATCTCCCATTGTGTACTTACTAGACTTACTTACAGAGGCCACCGTTGTGAGGGAATCAAAACAGGACAAACGAAGGACAAAAGAAAAACATACACCCGAGCCAATTACAAAAGATAAGTCAGACTCGAAAGTTATCTGGACTACTCAAAAATGGACATCCAAGCCTGGCAAATATTTCAAAGAGCCTTACATGTGTTTACGGAGTAGTTCTAATAATGTAAAGCAAGAGTTTAAGTGTCATATTTGTCAGCGTGTATATACACAAAGGCAAAGATTAACTATTCATATGCGTACACACACTGGTGAAAAACCTCACCAGTGTGATTTTTGTCATCGCAATTTTAGTAAAAAGATTCATTTAACAACCCATGTGCGTACACACACTGGTGAAAAACCTTATAAGTGTGAAATATGTCAACGTAATTTTAGTACAAAGAGTCATTTAACAGCCCATGTGCGTATACACACTGGTGAGAATTCTTATCAGTGTGAAATTTGTCAACATTATTTTAGTGGAAAGAGTAATTTAAGAAGGCATATGCGTACACACACTGGCGAGAAACCGTATAAGTGTGAAACATGTGAACGTAATTTTAGTCAAAAGGACAGTCTAAAAATGCATATGCGTACACACACTGGTGAAAAACCTTATGAGTGTGAAATATGTCATCGTTATTTTAGTGAAAAGAGTAATTTAACAGTTCATTTGCGTACACACACTGGTGAACGACCTTATGAGTGTGAAATATGTCAATGTTATTTTAGTAAAAAGAGTAATTTAGCACGGCATTTGCGTACACACACTGGTGAAAAACCTTATAAGTGTGAAATTTGTCAACGTTATTTTAGTTGGAAGAGTAATTTAAGAAGGCATTTGCGTATACACACTGTTGAAAACCCTTATAAGTGTGAAATATGTCAATGTAATTTTAGTACAAAGAGTTATTTAACAGTTCATTTGCGTACACACACTGGTGAACAACCTTATGAGTGTGAAATATGTCAATGTTATTATAGTAAAAAGAGTAATTTAGCACGGCATTTGCGTACACACACTGGTAAAAAACCTTATAAGTGTGAAATTTGTCAACGTTATTTTAGTTGGAAGAGTAATTTAAGAAGGCATTTGTGTATACACACTGTTGAAAAACCTTATAAGTGTGAAATATGTCAATGTAATTTTAGTACAAAGAGTTATTTAACAGCCCATGTGCGTATACACACTGGTGAGAATTCTTTTCAGTGTGACATTTGTCAACGTCATTTTAGTGGAAAGAGTCATTTAAGAAGGCATATGCGCACACACTGATGAAAAACCTTGTAAGTGTGAAATATTTCAACGTAATTTTAGTACAAAGGAGGTTTTTAAAGTGCATTTGCGCACACACACTGGTGAAAACCCTTATCAGTGTGATATTTGTCAACGTGGTTTTAGTAAAAAGTTCTATTTAACAAGGCATTTGCTTACACACACTGGTGACGAATCGTAAAATATGTGATGCTTGTCAGCGTAGCTATAAGCGCATGGATAGTTTAACAATGCATTTTCATACACACTGGTGAAAAACCTTAAAAGTGTGATTTATGCCAAAGTAGTTTTAGTTGTAATGCTCAATTAACAAGACATATTCGTGAAAAAAAAAACATATTTGACGTATAAACGCTGATGAAAAACCTTTGAGGTTTGATATGTTTACAAACATGGTACATATAGATGGTCAATCCACCCACCCGGGTTTAAACCCAGATGGGTTTAAACCGGGTGTTTTGCGATAAACACCCGATTTCCACCCAAGTTTCGGGTGTAAATGATTTTATACATAAATGACATTGAGTTTTTAATTATTATTCTTTTATTGAGTTATATTATACAAATTATTGAAATATACATAATTAGGTGAAATAAAAAGACTTTTTCTTGATACTTGTCAAAAAAAAATTGACCTACTTAACAATTAATTACTATCGGATTCTCCACTAACATTATTATAGACGACAAAAAGGAAAGGTTGTCGGGCTTCCCCTGACGTTGAAGGACCTACTCCTTCAACGTTCGTTGTCCGACATTATTGGGTCTATAGAACTCTTAATTCCGGTTTCATTTTCTTCGTTTAACTGGTAGCTCTCATTAAGTTCATCTATAAAACTCTCTATTATGTTTTCGTCTTCATTTTCTTCATCTAACTGAATGTTCTCATTATTAAATTTATGTTTAAGATTCCAGTTGTAACAAATATATGAAATTTTTGCGGCTCTTACCGTTGCAAGTCGATTTCTTTTGTTATTATGTATATATCCTTGAATACTGAAGGAACGCTTGGTTGCTGCTGATGTACGTCGTCGGTACACTTTGAAGTGGGTAGACATATTTTTAACCTGCTCCCGCTTAAAAAAATTAAAAAATAGGTTTTTTTCGCGAAAAGTAACAAGTGTGATATACCGTTAGAACCGTGCTTCTGAGGCGCATGCTACTACTAAAGTTTAATTGTGAAAAGTAGAAAATTGAAAAAGTTATCGAAGAAAAACCGTTGCTTGAAGACTTTGCGGCTCGACGCTGCTAAATTTTGAGCGAAGACTTAAAAATCTGAGACTGTAGCTGGATGCACCGCAAAAAGACCTATCTCTGAACACCAAATTTGGAATTTTCAGACTTGGAATTACGGAGATATCGGGAAAAAAAAGATACAAAACCACGCGTGACGTGGTCAGAGATCCCGAAGGATTCTACTGTTTCTGTGAGTCATTCCTGATAGCAATACAGACGAGCGGCTTGGAAGCTGTTTGACATAAAGGAAAATCTTCCTGGAGCACCTGTATAAACTGAGGTCAAAATTGTTATTTAATTTGAATAACTGGTAACTAACTTTCCTGGGAAATTAGATCGAAGACATATATTTTTATTGAGTCTAAAAATAGTTCAGTGAATAGAAGTGAAGACATAACTTTATAACAGTGACAATAAAAAAGTAATAAACAAATACAACAACAGTGAATAAAGTGAATAACTGTGAATATCTTCAATGAAAACACTTCAAGTCAGCAATAAACTTTAAGCCAACATTAAGAAGTGAAAGAATAATCTTAAATAACTGTTATTTTCTATAATCGAGAGAACAACAAAACAGTGCAAAGAAATTTTAACACGTGAATCATAATAACCGTCACAAGTTAATACGAAATATCTGTTATTATATTAACTATTTCATCAATCAACGTATCTGTGAGCATAGCTCTGTTAGAAAATTGTACGCCTCAGCAAGCGGCGTTGCTCGAGTTCGATCCCCACACGCGCGGATTCTTTTTGTGAATTGTCTGGTATTGTTTCTTAACTATGTCTATGGAAACAAACCACAACGTTACATTGCGACGAGGAGGAAGGCCACTCCTAAGATCAAAGTCAATAGATTTAGTGAGTAATGATTCATCATTGGACATAACCAGTTCGGACATACATGTAAGAAGTCTTGATCTATCAACGGGTATAAGCAAAAATGAATTAGAAGAAATGAAGGTTGAAATACAACATTTAAAAGAACAGTTTGAACTAACACAAAATGAATTGGATAAGGTGATATGCGACAACAATGAACTCAAGGAAACAATATTACGACAACAAACTTATATTGATACACTTAAATCTCTTTGTACCAGTCCCCAAAATTCGCAAAGGCAGAAATTAATGTCCACGAGAAAAAGAAATAGACGTTCTATTACGGATAGTCTACGTAATGCATCACTAGTCCAAGAACAGTCATTCAGCAATAATGAAGGAGACTGCGTTGAGAGCTCCAATTTATTATTAAAGTCACCTATTTTTGATAAATCGCCTAAATCCATCTCTGTACCAGTATACGCCGATAAGCAAACGCAGACCGAAGCATCTGTATCTACTGAATATAGCAATTATAGCGACAATGAGATTAAAATACATAAGAAGACACTACAAGATCGTCGTGAGGTTACAAAAGCCAGTAGGAAAAAAAGAAAGCTATGTGTTCTCAATAACTGCAACCATAGAGGGACACTGGAAGTATTGGAAAGCACTTTTGGCCTACACTTTGACTTTTGTCATTACTTTTCTCGTAATGGTACCATAAAAGACGTTATTTCCAATATAGGTAAAAAACTACAGAATTATAGCTTAGACGACTACTGTATTATTATGATTGGCGAACAAGACTTTAAAGGGACCGGAGAACCAATTGAAATGGTTAGGTTCATTAGAGAATCTCTTAAAACTGTAACTCATACAAATGTTATTATATGCTGCCCTACTTACGTACAAGGGGCTCTGATACACAATTACAAAGTTGAATTGTTCAATAATTTACTTTACACTGACATAGAAAATCTTAATTATGCTTATTTTTTTGACAGTAATTTTGACTTATCTGATGAAACATTCTCATATAATACAGGTAAACTTAACAAACTAGGACAAAAACGTATTTATGAAAATATATTCCGTCGCGTACTTGTTGACATTGAGACCTACCCAAGTCAGTATGACTACGACTGTAACTCTTCAATATCACCAAAAAATACCCAAAAAGCTAATTTTCGTCCCAATACATAAAAGGTTTGTTGGTAATAATGACAATTTAAAGAAAAATCAATTTATTCTATTACATCAAAATATAGCTGGGATCTTAAATAAAATTGATATATTTGAAATCACAATTACAGACTTGACAAATCAGATTGGCGATATAGATTTTATCTGTCTCAGTGAAACTTTTATAAAATCGGGGCATGAAAGTAATCTGGCTCTTACACACTATAACTTAGCTGCCAGTTATACAAGATACGGTAAGAAACGCGGTGGAACATGTGTTTTAGTGAAAAAAGGTATAACTTTTAGTCCGTTACCAATAACTAATGAGCTGGCCATCGAATTTTGCTTCGAATGCTGTGGTACAGAAATACTGAGCCACAATTTAATTATAGTGTGCATTTACAGAATTCCGGATTCAGATGTGTTCACATTTTATAAACATCTTGAATTATTATTACACAATCTAACCCGCAAAGCTAAAAAAAATATTATTTTGTGCGGAGATTGGAACATAGATATTTTAAAAGACAACAAATATACAAAAGAATTAATATCAATACTAAATAATTATAATATCTCACTACATGTTAGGATGCCCACTAGGAAAAATGCTAGCATAGATCAAATAGCAAGTAATGTTCCCGCAACTGACCTGAAATGCAGTTTACATAATTTAGCTCTCTCCGATCACGATACCGGACAATCATTAACTTTTTATGTTCCAGCGATGAATAATAATAAATCAAAATCTATAGAATTTTGGTATGAAACGAAAAGAGATTACGGTAAGAGCAATGTAACAAAGTTTCTGGATTGCTTAGCAGCCTTAAGTTTTAGTGAAATATATGAAGAGACAGACTGCAATAAAGCATTTAATTTATTCCACGACTTGTTCACGCTCTTCTATAAATTGTGTTTTCCCGAAATACTCGTCAAAAAGACTAATAAACCTATTAAAAACAAATGGCTTAGTAGGGGTTTAAAAATATCATGCATAAAGAAGAGAGCTTTATATTACGCATATCAACACGATCCTATGAGTAAAGATTATCACAAGAAAAAATATCGCAATTATACTAAGATCTTAAAAAAATGCATATCAAAATCACAGCAAATAAATAACAACATTTTTTTAAATAATGCTAAAAATAAATGTAAGGCGACATGGTCAATCATAAAACATTACTCAAATAACAACAACTATATAAATGAACTAATAATCTGTAATAAAAAAATCACTAATCCTTATGACATATGTAACCAATTTAATGATTATTTTATCGAACTGACACAAAAATCTAACATTAATAATTATAACGTAGACAACATTGACATTGATAATAACACTAATACTATATTTTTGACTCCAGTAAATGAAATTGACATTATTAAAATAATTAATTCATTGAATAACACAAATTCGACCGGATATGACGAAGTAACGACTAAAATAATTAAATTAAGTGCAAAAATTATTGCATTCCCACTTAGCTATTTAATAAACCTCTCATTTGAAAATGGTATTTTCCCAACCCAACTAAAGGAATCTATAATTAAACCAATATATAAAAAGGGTAACTCTTCTGATATGGGTAATTATAGGCCCATTACACTGATCCCAATATTTGCAAAAATTTTTGAAAAAGCAATGCATGGCAAAATAAATAGCTTTTTAAATAAACACGACCTGATTGTGGACACTCAGTTTGGCTTCAGAAAAAATTATTCAACAACTCTGGCCTGTTTTTCCTTAGTAAAACTAATCACTGAAGCTCTTAATAATAAAATGTCTGCATTGTCAGTATTCTTGGATATGAGCAAAGCGTTCGATTTTGTGTCACATGAACGTCTACTCCACAAAATAGAAAAGTATGGAATAAGAGGCAAGGCTCACGCATGGCTTAAAAGTTATTTGTCTGATCGCCAACAGAGAACTGTTATATCTAGAATAGGGAAAAAAAGTAGGAAGATATATTGCTCAGAATTAAAAATTAACAGTTCTGGCGTTCCACAGGGAAGCATACTGGGTCCGCTATTATTTGTATTATATATAAATGACCTTAAAAAATGTTTAAAATGTGAATGTATACAATTTGCAGACGACACCACTTTAGTGATAAAATGTACCAATAAAACTGACATTGAAAATTATACTGAGACTGAATTAATTAATGTAATTAACTGGTTAAGAGACAATAATCTTCATGTTAATATAAATAAAACCAAAGTCGTAAAATTTCAGACATGCAACTTGTCAGCAACACCAACAGTAATTCAATATGATGATACAATTTTGCAACCAGAACCATCAGCTTTATTTTTGGGTATAATAATTGACAACAAACTGAATTGGAAGGAACATGTAGAAAGAGTATGCAGTAAGCTTGATAAGTTTGTATATGCTCTCCGCAAGTTGAGACTGGCATCCAGTAAACAGACAGTCCTAACTGCTTATCATGGGTATGTTTCATCAGTATTGCGTTACGGCCTTGTTATATGGGGAAATTCAGTGGACGTGGACAGAGCATTCAAAGTACAAAAAAAATGTATCCGAGCTATGAGTGGAGCAGAATACTTAGACCATTGCAAACCATTATTTAAAGAATTAAAAATTCTTCCACTCCCGTGTCTATATATTTTTGAGGTTTGTCTATTTGTAAAAAAATATCCTCATTTATACTCACTGAATGAACAAGTGTCAGAAAGATTGAAAAAAAAATATTCTGGGAAACTGTTAGTTCCTTCTCAGAGATTACATCTCTATAGTAGAAATGCCAGTTGTATGACGATAAAAATTTATAATAAATTGCCACCTGCGTTCAGAATTTTACCATTTGATAAATTTAAACATAAAATGTTTGCTTGGCTTTTAGACATGTGTTTCTATTCTGTTAATGAATTTTTAAATCATACTTTTTGACATTGATAATAGTGACAGTAATAATATTCTATGTAATTGGATTTTCTTAATTTATTTGACATTATATTACATGTATTTGACTTAATTTATTTGACATTATATTACATTTAATCTTTAATAAATTTAATTTTAGTGCTTGAAAATGTTTGTACGCTGAATGACAGCAGAATATTTTGGACGTGAATTGTATGTAACACCTTGTAACAACAATATTCTTACAAATAAATTCTATTATTATTATTATTATTATTACACGGAGCTGACAGGATGCGTACTGCTACCTTGCTTAGCTCAGTCGAACTACAGATTCCTTTCCACCACACAATGGGCTCAATGCTACGCACTGAATTCCAAATAAATTGTCTGGCCCAAAAGTTTTCTTTAGCTTTGTAACAAGCCAGTTCGGCCATTAC
This sequence comes from Sesamia inferens, assembly GCA_037179545.1. NCBI lineage: Eukaryota > Metazoa > Arthropoda > Insecta > Lepidoptera > Noctuidae > Sesamia > Sesamia inferens. The sequence continues at coordinate 21,921,495 of CM073947.1, read as the reverse complement.
ATTATGTAAATTTAGTTGCTAGCCTAAATCGTGGATGAACTCCATAGCCTGAAGTTCTTCATCTTGAGTAAGTTCATCACCCTGAGCTGAAGGATCCAGCATATACGCTGCCAAATGAATTGGTCTAAGGACATTTTGCGTCTTTCAGCGACTGATCTCAGAATTTGCTGTTTGTCTTCTTCGTTCAACATTGAAGTATAATGCAATGCGGTCCGAAAGAGAGGCCATGGTAGAGCGAACGAGTGTTGCACTTCAGGCAGTCTCCGAATGGGGCAATGCCAATCTTGTAGCATTCAATGCCGCCAAAACGCAGGCGTGTCTTTTCACCGCCAAAAGGAGCCCGTTCACCTTGGCTCCTACTTTTCGGAATGTGTCCTTGGAGTGTACCGACCGCCTTCAGCTTTTGGGTGTTGAGATTTCCTCGAACCTAAACTTTGGGCGGTTCATGGAGTCCAAGGCCAAGGTCCGGCAGTACTTCACACCAGGGCAGCTTCTAATGTTGTACAAAGCACAGGTCCGTTCGTGTGTGGAGTACTGCAGCCACATTTGGGCTGGTGCTGCTAAGTGTCACCTGGCCACTTTGGATTCAGTGGAGAGACGTGCGAAGAGGCTGATTGGTGACCCTGACTTAACTCGAGTTGGTCTCCAAAGCCTAGAGCACAGGCGTAGAGTAGCCAGCCTTTCGGTGTTCTATAGGATACATTTTGGGGAGTGTGCGAGGGAATTGCATGATTTAATTCCCCCATCTCCGTTCCACCATCGGACGACCCGTCGTACGACGAGTTTCCACCCTTGTGTTGTTGACACCACTACGATCCGGACTAAGTGTTTCACCTCCTCCGCGTACATCGAGGGACTGGAATAATTTGCCAGCGGCGATGTTTACGTCGGACCGTCGGACAATTTGAGTGCCTTCAAGGCTAGTGTGAATAGGCTCTTAATAAACTAGTGCGCTTTACCATCAACGATTGCGTCACTGCTTAACATCAGGCGGGACTGCGGTCAAGCGCTGGTTTGTAAATTAAAAAAAAAAAAAAAAAAACTACAACCTAATTACACACCGCAACATAAAACGAAGTAATTCAAAAGTAAACTTAACTTTAATGACCCAAGGAGTCTAGAAAAAAAAAATCAAACTACCCCTTTAAAAAAACCATCCGTATCTTGTGGGATACATTGCCAAGGGCATTGATAAATAACATTGCCAAATTATCTGTGACTTGATTATATAATAATTTATATAAAAATAAATATAAAAAACACGTTAATAATCAGTAGTTTGTACTATTTATTTAATAACAAAAATGGAACTTCAATGAAAAAATACAAAATCAGATTAATTTTAGACATTCTTATTATGGAAATTGAAAAAACAGTTCCTATCCGGTAAATAACACAGCCTCATTCCACATTTGATGTACTTACATAACAGTACTCTGACCTTTGATACATAGTTTGCATCGTCCTTTGGATCCAAAAGTAGGGAAATGATTGTATCCATCATATTTAACGTTCGCAGTTGGCCTTACGGTACAGGGTGTTTTTATAATCTTTTTTGGTGCTGGTGGTACAGAATCATAGCTTTTGAATGGCTGCTGTCTCCCAGAATGTAAGAGCCCTTGTATAATATAAATAAATAAATATATACGGACAAATCACACAGATTGAGCTAGCCCCAAAGTAAGCTCGAGACTTGTGTTATGGGATACTAACTCAACGATACTATATTTTATAATAGATACATATATAGATAAACATCCAAGACCCAGGCCAATCAGGAAAAGATCGTTTTCCATTACGACCTGGCCGGGGATCGAACCCGGGGCCTCCACTTCGCAGGCAGGCGTGTTGACCACTGCGCCACGGAGACCGACAAAATACGATGTCGAAACTTCTTTAAACTCGGTCGTTTTATGTTATTCACGCCAATATGTCTGCGATACAAAATCCAGCTATTGCTCACGCACATATCTAACATTTGAGAAAATATCGGTAAGAAGGTACCATCGGTGGCTTTTTATCTCCGTTCTGTACAAAGCCACTAACATATCTGCAAGGTCGACTCCTCCCATATGTGCGTTGTAGTGCTTTATTTTATTGGGACAGGGGACAGCAGCTCTCTGTTTTAAATCCTTATTGTAACGTTGTATAACTCCAACAGGAGTTTCAGAAATATAACTGCTTGCCACAGTAACCACTTTGTTGTCATGCCATTTGACAATACAGACTTTGTTTGTATTGCATACTACTCGTGAATAAGAACCGCGGCCTTTTTTTTTGAGGGCTTTATCAGGTATAAGCTTTTGTTCTGCACCACGTAGTCTATTTGATCTTATGGTGCCTAAGGAGAATATACCCATATTATATCGGAGCATATGTATTAGCTCTAGACTGGTGAAAAAAATGGTCAAAGTACACATCTGAACACGCTGGATCAGGATTAGTTTTACATAGTGAGAAGACGACTTTTGCCCCAAAGCCCAAACTCATTTCTTCTGGTGAAAATAGGTGGTATCTGAAAGTGTCTTCACCTCCATATAAGATTCAGTACTATCGCGTTTATGAAGATTAAAATTCTCGACTTCACTACTAGAATCCGAACTTTCTTCATCATTTGATGACTGACTGTGTTTTGGCACCAATGTGAGTATTTTGCTAGCTCTTGAAAGCATATGGACCTACAATTAATATATAAAATAAGCCATGCATAGCCATATGGACAGTTATTCAGCTTGGCAGTGTGCACATACAGATACATGACGATTTTGTAAAAGTTGTTAGTAAAGCTAGCAGTGTGTACCATGAGATACATATCAAATATATATAAAATTGTTAGTTTCTTAGCAACGTGCACGAGGAGATAGGGACAGTTGGGGCACAATGGTACGAAAAAAATATCTTTATTTTTAAACCTTGTCACCTTTTAAACCTTATAAATGTGAAATATGTCAACGTAATTTTAATGAAAAGGGGAGTTTAACAAAGCATATGCGTACACACACTGGTGAGAAACCGTATAAGTGTGAAATATGTCAACGTAATTTTATTGGAAAAAGTAATTTAACAAAGCATATGCGTACACACACTGGTGAGAAACCGTATAAGTGTGAAATATGTCAACGTAATTTTATTGAAAAAAGTAATTTAACAAAGCATATGCGTACACACACTGGTGAAAAACCGTTTAAGTGTGAAATATGTCAACGTAATTTTTGTCAAAAGATCATTTTAACAATGCATATGCGTACACACACTGGTGAGAAACCGTATAAGTGTGAAATATGTCAACGTAATTTTTGTCAAAAGATCAATTTAACAACTCATATGCGTACACACACTGGTGAGAAACCGTATAAGTGTGAAATATGTCAACGTAAATTCAGCCAAAAGATCGATTTAACTAGGCATACGCGTACCCACGCTGGTGAAAAACCTTATAGGTGTGAAATATGTCAACGTAATTTTAGTGAAAAGAGTAATTTAACAATGCATATGGGTACACACACTGGTGAAAAACCGTTTAAGTGTGAAATATGTCAACGTAATTTTTGTCAAAAGATCAATTTAATAAAGCATATGCGTACACACTGGTGAGAAATCGTAGAAGTGTGAAATATGTCAACGTAATTTTTGTCAAAAGATCAATTTAACAAAGCATATGCGTACACACACTGGTGAGAAACCGTATAAGTGTGGAATATCTCAACGTAATTTCAGTCAAAAGATCGATTTAACTAGGCATACGCGTACCCACGCTGGTGAAAAACCTTATAGGTGTGAAATATGTCAACCTAATTTTAGTAAAAAGGGTCATTTAACCTTTTGAACGCCAATCACTTCTATACAAGTTCGAATTTTCGTGTCCTCAGCGCCTACTTGATTAGAAGTAATCACAGTATAAAATAAATTTACGACTTTTACAAGATCTTTTATTTTGTTTTTATGGATAATTGCCCTGCTATCAGCCATATTTTAAACTTTTTCACACATAATCAAGTTCTAATTCGTTTTATTTTCAATAGAAACAAAAAACGCCAGAAAATATTTTAATACCCCCAGCGCCAATTACTTGATATCAAGTAAGCCAGTGATGGGACACGATGAAGACCTTGCTATATTTCATCTCGTCGAAATGATCATAAATACAATTTATTGCAAGAAAATGACGTGAATAAATAATATTTTATAAATATTGTAAACTTATAGTTTTTATTCACCTTAATCAAGAATAAATAGGTTTTCTAAAATCAAAATCAAAGCATTTATTTCAAATAAACCAGTTACAGGCACTTTTGAATTGTCAGAAGGTCGGTCAGTCAGTAAGGTGAAGCTAGTCGCCCATTCCAAAGAGTAGGTACCTATGGAGAAGAACGGGCAAGAAACTCCATGGACACTCTTTTAAAATATCAAGCTATTGATACAAATATTTGATTACATCATTCATTTTGAAATCAATCGTGTGAGAACGATTCAGAATTATATTGTACGCTGAGAGCGTCCATTATGAAAAAAAAAAACGAGTGTGCTTATGACCACACGACTGAAGTGAAACTTCTTTCACCATCTGTATGTATACATATATTAATTTTCTATAAATATTTAAATTTATTTCATGCTTTAATTTATATATTAATATTTTTGCATAGACCTCCAATTAAAAAAAAAAAAGAAAAAAAAGTGGATTCCCTCGGGGCCAAAAGGTCGGGCTCTTCCTCCTGAATCAGGGGACCCCAAACTCGGGTAGTCCACGACCTCTGGTTCCTGAGATAATCCACGGGGGGGTGAGGTAACTAAAGGGGTCGGGGGGGATAGGTTTCGTGGGGTTGCGGGGGGGGGAGGGGGAGAGGGGGTGAGTGGATTCCCTCGGGGCCAAAAGGTCGGGCTCCTCCTCCTGATTCAGGGGACCCCAAACTCGGGTAGTCCACGACCTCTGGTTCCCGAGATAATCCACGGGGAGGTGAGGTAACTAAAGGGTGTCGGGGGGAGGGGGGGGGGGGGTAGTGGATTCCCACGGGGCCAAAGGGTCGGGCTCTTCCTCGTGAATCAGGGGACCCCAAACTCGGGTAGTCCACGACCTCCGGTTCCCGAGATAATCCACGGGGGGGTGAGGTAATCAAAGAGGGGGGTCGGGGGGTGTTCGCAGCGTCATGTTCTCGAAGAAATTCATAGTTCTTACTCAATCAAGGTACTTAGCTTAATAATTGAGCTTATGAGGCTCGAAAGCAATTTGTACTTTGTGTCCAATTATCGTATTGTGACGATATCTTCAAGCTTCTATACTTTCAATTATATCAGAAATGTTCAGCAAAAATATATAAAACAATATAAAGGCCAGAACAGAACGAAATTTATAAATTATTTGTGCTCTTAGGCAATCAATTGTTAACAAATCTTAAAAAGATCCAAAAAATATATATTGCCTTCGGCGAGATGCGAACTCACAACTTCATACTCGATTCATTTGTTAACAAATCTTAAAAAGATCCAAAAAATATATATTGCCTTCGGCGAGATGCGAACTCATAACTTCATATTCGACATGTCATGCAATATTTACATGAGCCAACTCCTTGTTTGTAGTACAGACGAAATAGGACTATACTCTGCTTCCGTTCGCCTTCATCATTTTTTTTCCTATCATTTTTCGTAACGCTTTCGCCAGTTTACTCCCCAAGTCAAGCGTGCCTAAAGAAGTTTCACTTCAAAAACAACAATTCAGAAATTAAAATACGCCGTAGCAGCTAAGAGATGACCAGTCCCCTCTGACGGCGTCCGTTCACGAACATGACGTATGGATCAGCATCATTCAGCTCAACCATATTGAAGGCAACCTAATGACCCAACACACACGCCACCACCAGCGAGACATTTGAGTGAGCATGACATACTCTCAACAGCCATAGCACTATCAAGTCAATAAACGACTAACCCAACAAATAGATGCTTTACAGCAAATAGATCGTGCTCACACGTGTTCCATGCAATTATACAATACTAAGACATTGAATCTACACAATGCAAAGACAGTTTTGTCCAAGGTTCAGCAGCTTCAACGATGTTCCCGAATGCTAAGTTTAGCTCCTGTGCAGCTGCACCAATGCCGAATACCCCTGTCAGCGATGCAATTCCGTAACGTATAATATGCCTGGCTACATAGTGTGTACTGGCTTTGAGTTAAAAAAAAAAAAACAAACAATTGCAAAATTAAACTACGAGAGGAAAAATCAAAGAACAATCAGTGTAAGCATAGAAATCGGACGCAGCTCAAGCCCAAGCCTTTTTGTCGTCAATATAATCTTTAACACTATAAAATGCTTTCTGACACAACTTACGTTTAATGAAGCATTTGAATTTATTCAGGCTCAGATCTTGAACCACCTCTGGAAGTCCATTGTAAAAATGTATACATTGGCATCTAAAACAGCCACCTATTTTCTTGAGCCTTGTTGTAGGTACAATAAATTTGTGCTTGTTCCTAGTATTTATATTATGGACATCACTGTATTTTTTATACAATTTTATATTTTTGTGAGCATACAAAAGATTTTCATAAATATATTGAGACGGCACGGTCAGTACATTAATTTCTTTAAATTTTTCTCTGAGAGAGTGTCTTGGACTTAGTTTATAAATTGCACGAACAGCTCGTTTCTGCAAAACAAATATTGTCTGAATATCAGTGGCATTTCCCCACAACAGAATGCCGTACGACATTACGCTATGGAAATAGCCAAAGTACACTAAACGGGCCGTCTCAATATCAGTCAAATTACGAATTGTTCTAACTGCGTATGCAGCAGAACTTAGTTTTTTTTGTCAATTTTTCTATATGGGGACCGCATTGAAGCTTAGCATCCAGAGTTATACCCAAGAACACTGTGCTGTCTTCAGATTCCAATTCTTCGCCCCTTATCAACACTTTAGTTTTCACCTGCCTAACGTGAGGTAGAGTAAACTTAATGCATTTGGTTTTTTTCTCGTTTAAGAGTAAATTATTAACATTAAACCAGTGGACTACTTTGGAGATCGCGCTATTTACATCATCAGTGACCTGCTGCTGACGTTTAAGTTTAAATAAAAGTGAAGTGTGATCTGCAAACAACACTATATCGTGATTATCCTTTATGAGGTACGGCAGGTCATTAATGTAAACAAGAAACAAAAAGGGGCCAAGAATTGACCCCTGTGGGACTCCCATTGTTACTAAAGATCCGGATGATCTTTTTCCATTAACGTCAACGCTTAGAATCCTACCACTCAAGTAGGATGTAATAAGATCCAATGCAGAGTTCCTGATCCCGTAGTGGCGGAGTTTCCTGATTAACGTCTCGTGAAGAACGCAATCGAATGCCTTGGACAAATCACAAAAAATGCCCAAGGCATCGCATTTATCCTCCCATGCATTGTAGATATGACATAGAAGTTCAACACCGGCATCAGTAGTTGAACGACCCCTTGTAAAACCGAACTGTTTGCTATGTAATAATTTATGTTTATTAAAAAAACTTAGCATTTGGTTTAAAATTAATTTCTCAAAAATTTTACTAAAGGTAGGTAGTACAGAAATAGGTCTATAATTTGTGGGGTCTGATGTACTGCCTGATTTAAACAAAGGTATTATCTTACTAAGGGCCATCTTTGGCGTAGGTACGCCAAAGATGGCCCTGTTCCTAAGATGGCCCGCTTTCGTAAATTCATATTAATTGAAGTTCGACTGTGCTAATATTTCGTGCCTACGTTTGGTTTGTTCCATAAACAAAACTGCAACTTCATGTTAGAAGAAGGGTTCCGCCATTTTCGCAGTGGTTGAAAGTTTGTCACTGACATTGCAAATGACTAGCGTTTTGTAATCCCATATGCTTAAACTGTGTACTATTATTATTTAGAAAAATCAAATAATTTCAACGTTTTTTTACAAATTAAAGGTTACCTAGTTTAATTAGCAGTTCGGAGAAAGTAAGTATTGCTTGTACCTATTGTCTGATATTTTTAATTTAAAAGAAGTTGATCCTATTGCCGGGTAAAGTCCCTTTTAAGGCCCACCACAAGGGTTACGAAGATGGCCCGGGCCTTATCAGGACTATTGTATATCTTACTTTTTTGTTTATTATATGATAAAACTAGTATTTGTATTACTTTTTATAAAATAATATTAGTATTCTATCGGAGCAAAACATTGGAACCTATTTTAAACGTAGATACCTAGGTAACAACCAAAAAGCGCAACAGTTTGAAGAAAAGGTATGAGAAATATCAAAACCCAACCAAAAAAACACAGGAAATCAAAGAAATAGCAAAAAAATAAAAATGATAAAGGGGAGATAACATCGGCGAACAGAAACCTAAACGAAAAAAGGATAAATTTAAAAACCAAAGTAAAAAACACACAAGATAATCAGATTGAAACCTGGTATTGCCAAGCTTGTAAAGCAGAACGCATTGCAGATATCTGACAATGTATTAATATTGTTATGTATTAATTGTCACGAAGCGTGTGTTGGCTTATCTAAAATAAGAACCACGGAGAAAATTTCTTATGTCCAATGTGACTAGAAATCTTCAAAGCTTTTGGTTTTTTACAATCAAATTTAATTGTTTTTTTTTATTGTCCTAATAAGGCCCACCAAAGTTGTTTACAATTTTTTTTTATCAATATTCTAATACATTTTTTATTTTTAAGAAATATAATTATCAGGAGATCGTGACGAAATTGTTTTATATTGAATTTATTGAAAGATTTTTGTTTTGTAGATAGATTAAATTTCGTTAAGCCTAACATGGCCCACCGTTCATTAATGACCACGAAAACTATTATAACAGACTGATTACTTAAGAATCTTTTATGTTAGGTTAAGTTTAACGTATTTATATATTTTTTGTTTTGATAGAATTTATAAATTATGTGATGAAATTCGGGCCATGATAAGTACCCATGTTCTTAAAAAGGCCCACTTTAGAGGTTTTTAAAAACATTGTTTTTGTTAGGAAAATTTTATAAAACATGTTAATTTATATGTTCATTTTATTCGCAAATAAATTATTCACATTGTGAGAATGTTTATTTATACTAATAACTTAAATATTTTTATTTATTTCAATATGGCAAAAAATGGGCCTTACAAGGCGCAGGTACCTTATTTTTCATGAGATCAGGAAACTCTCCACAGTCAATACAAGTATTAAAGATAACCGCTAGAGTGGGTGCCACAATATCAATAATAGACTTCGCAACTTCCACCGAATGACCCCATAGGTCAGCAGTCTTTTTTATATTGAGAGTGTGAAAGATTTTAATTATATCTTTACTGGTAACATATTCAAAGTGAAATTCCGAATTACAAACATTAACATTTTCTTTAAGCAAAGACTCAGCAACAGAAGGTGATGAGTTTAGGGATTTAGTAGTTAAAACAGGAATATCCGAAAAGAAATTTTCAAACACCTCAGCGACTTGCGAGTCTGATTTTATTATGTTGCCATTAACAGTCAGGCTATAGTCAGTATTTCTATCACTGGACCTTCCCGTTTCACTATTAATAATTTTCCAAGTCGTTTTAATTACATTACTACTGTTTTTTATCTTTGAACTCAAGTAACGTGACTTGGCCATATAGCAAACTTGTTTAAATAATTTTGAGTATTTTCTAACATACAAATTAAATTCAACAGTGTTAATATAAGTCCTCTCATTGTACAGTTCATAAAGCCGAGTTCTACTTTTATGAATACCTATGGTAGCCCAATCAGAGAAAGATGCATTACTATTAATAGAGATAGTCTTGGGAACAAAGGTGGAATCAAATTGCTTACAATATATATTAAAAAAATTATCATAGAGATGATTAGGATCAGCATTAACATAACTGGATAAGACTGGCATTTTATTGATGAGATTGAATCTAAAAACCTCCAAGCGGCTTTCAGTTTTGGGGTTAACAGTGATATCCTTTTTGGCCACTTTTTTACTATTGTTTGGAATAGTAATCCTTTGTCCGCAGTGATCAGAATCAAATAAACTTAAAACTTCTTTGCGGCTTGGTATTATGTTTGTAAAAATATTATCTAGGCATGTGGCACAAGTAGGTGTTATTCTTGTGGGCTCCAAAAATAGGTTTACAAGATTGTAGGACTGAAATAGACTTATAATTTTATTACAATAACCTGAGTTCTCTAATAAATTAACATTAAAATCACCGCAAACGATAATGGCTTTGTTCGAAACACAAATCTTGCGTAAAACTTCATCCATTACCTTTTCAAAGCAGTCATACAATCCTGAAGGGGGTCTGTACACACTTAATACAACGAAGCCCTCCAACTCTATACAGGCAATTTCAGCTGTTCGTTCAACAGACAGGCTCACAATGTCTACGATTTTTAAATTTGAGCAGGTTACTAACTAAATTTAATGAGCCACCATGTATAGCATTTATTCTGCTAAACGAACTACCAACCTGGTGATTCTTAAAATTGAACAAGAACTGGTGACTTTTTAGCCAATGTTCGGTTATGCAAAGAATATCAATACCATAATGGTTCATCAATAAATCTACCTCTAAATCTTTGTTCATAAATCCTTGAATATTTTGATGCACCAAATTAATATTATTTATTGACCTTAAATTTCCTCCCGAGTTGCCTTTGCAATCCTGTATATTATTATAGCTAGAGGTTGGCTCTATTGTCTTAATTTCTAATTTAAATTATTAATAATGTCAACTGGGACCAAATTATTGGCAGAATTAATTAAAATGTCATTGCATTGCTCAAAAGAAGCAATTTGTTTAGCCAAATTCTTGGCTGTAATAGAAAAAAAATATGATAGCGACACAGCTATCTGTCTTTTATAATAATTAGAAAGATAATACATAACATTGTTATGTCTATCTCTTGTCAAATACAAATTATTCTTAAAATAATTATTTATGTCAATCATTGTCTAATCATTGTCGATAGTGAACCACCGTTTGAAAAGCCCATCCCTACAAAGTTAGTTAGTTGGCAGGGTGCACGCGCCACCGACTTGTATAGAAGTAAATCTGTGACCTCATAAGCGGACGGGTTTCAAGGTCATAGTGACTTTTTGCATTTTAGTGTAGTGCAATGTTTACATCTTCTTGACGCACGTGTTTTTACAAAAAAAAAAAAATTGACGGTGAATATGACGCATTATTGCGAGTCGTTCAAGTCTCGATTCAGAATTTTGAAGTAGTTCGTCGTGTTGACATTCCGTTAAGTCGTCAACTTCCGTTTCAGGAATTTTCTTCCGTTTTTTATTAGTTTCTACAAACCAGAAAAATAATTGCGAGTATTTTGCGACACCATTAAAAAAGGTATGTAACATCTATGTAAAACAGTCATCATCATCATCATTTCAGTCGAAAGACGTCCACTGTTGGACATAGGCCTCCCGTAAGGCTCTCCACGCCGACCAGTCCTCCGCCTCCCGCATCCAGCGGTTTTCCGCGACCTTCACCAGGTCGTCGGTCCACCTTGTCGGGGGCCTACCCACGCTACGTCTTCCGGTGCGTGGTCGCCACTCGAGAACCCGTCGGTCCCATCGGGCATCGGTCCTGTTACGTACATGTCTCAACACTATTGTCGATGCGCAACACTAATCTATGAATTGTCACTTCCGCTCTCGTCCTTGAATACACACGTCGTAACACAGAGCTCCTGGTTCTATTACAAGACTATCCTGATGCCACCTATCCTGCAGTACCTAGCAACAACAACCTTTACATGGTGTCAGAAGTCACAGTCTTTATTAGAAGCCAGAGGAGGAAGCTCGTCAAGTCAAAGGTAACCTACCTACCTACCTAAATAATTAATCAAGAGTCGGACACGCCAGTCTCATGACAAAATGGCCGCAGAGAATAACTCGCCGCCACCTACCCAGCCATCGCCGCAAGCGCAGCAAAATAACATGTTGCCTTTACATAATTTCCAATTGGATACTAATTCGTCCAATATGGGTTTGTCGTGGAAAAATTTCAAGACATCGTTCAATATTTATCTCATTGCCAATAACCTACAATTTGAGTCGGATCAAAGGAAAGTCGCCATACGTTTACATACAATCGGGCCAAACGTACTGGATATTCTTAAATGAAACAACCGAGTGCGTCGGAAAAGACAGACTGACTTGTATTTACTTCATAGACAATTGCATAGATACAGTTAACATAAACTACACTAGATGTCGCTACGGTACACATTTTGATATACAATCAATACCCCCACTATATCAAAATGAAATAACAATTTTTACTTTTGTCGAACTCCCAACAATTCTAGAAATTTATAATGTTTTACAGAATTCAAAGACTTTGTGAGTATGTCAGCTGGCATTAGATCTGTCTGAAGATACTCAATTTTAATTATATTATTTTTAATACATTCTCTACCAAAGTGGAATTTTATGTCTATGTGCTTTGTTCTATTGTGAAATACAGGATTATATAACAACTTGTGTGCACTCTGGTTATCATTAAAAATTACAATACATTACATTAGACCTATGATTTCATTTTGCAAATTCCTAAGGTAAATTGCCTCCTTATAACATTCAGATATGCCAACATACTCTGCTTCAGTACTAGTGTTAGCATTTCTGGTATACTGGTATTGTAATTAAGATTTGTTGCGACATTTTATATTTAAATAGTATTCTTAATGTCTGTGTTCGCGTCCGGTCCGCTTGGTCAATACACTATCCATTAGTGTATTGACTAGAGGATTTGACTCAAGTTGACACGAACGTCCGTTTGTGGAAGTTGGTGGGAAAACGGTAGAGATAAAAGAGGGGTAAGCGTGAACACGGGCATTCTGGTTTTGGCAGCTCATCGAAGCAGTTTGAAAGATTGTAAGAGAAGAGTGATTAAAAGTAATTATCCTGAAGAACTGTATTCTCATTTCCTGACCTGTTAAAAGGTCAGAAGTGGGATTCCACCAGAAATCAAACGTTTTGGTGAAAACTTTACGCCCACTTAAAAGGTATGTAACAATCTTTCTTTTAACATTATCTTCGCTATTTTAAAGCAACCTTAATAGTCTAATCTGTAGTTTCAACTGTGTAATTAAAACGTTTGAACGCCCGAATTTAGGTACACCGCTGTACACCGCTGTGTAGGTATACTTTTAAAAATCGAATCTATTGTTGTGTGTACAGACGACAGTACATCAAGCTGCCACAATCTGTCAGATTTCTTTATTCAATTTTCATTTTTATCCGTAAAGCATTAAGGCCTAAGGTTGATTGGAAAGTTTTGACGGTTTTGGGTGGGTTGACCTGCTGTCATCCGTGCTTGTGGTCACTCAGGACTATTAATTTGAAGGCTCCGTTTTTTTTCTTATTGTTCTCTTTTTTAAAACATTTAATTTCTTTATTTGATTGTCTAATTTGGAAATATTGTGTTTTAAACTGACTTGTGCAACTAATGTAGGCTATTCAAAAAAAAAAAAAAATCCCGTTACCCACATGTTGTGGTTATGTTTTACGAGATTAGTGCAGCAAATATACCGTTGGAAAAGATCGACTGTCGTGATCGATATGGTTAACGACTTATTCTTTTTTCCCATATTTCGTTTTCTAAGTAGCATTTACTTGTTTTTTTTTTATATACATTTTCAGCTATGCAACAGAATGCCTAGCCATCGGTCGCGAAAACGTGTAAGAGACTCCAAGGGGTCCGGCAGTGAGTCTGAGTCATCTCCAGAGAGTCTGCGTAGTCGAAGATCGCGCCGTAAGCATTCAAAACGCAAGAAATCACGACAAGAAAAGAACACGAGGCGAACCCGAACTCCTGAATTAGCCGAAGACTCTGCTGAGTCAGCGCGCCCTGGGACCAGCAGACAGCCAAGTAACCAATCTACTGTTTTAGACTCTAGTTTCCTGGATGTGTGCAGAGAACTAGTTAAATCTATCCGTTCAGACCGAGATTCTGAACGTTATCCTACTTTGAATGTTATACCTGAATTTGACCCAACCAAGCGAACCCAAACTATCGATGTATGGATTACTAAAGTAAATGAGTGTGCAACGATTTATCATTGGACGGAACGACAAATAATTCACTATGCGTTACCTAAGCTAGTTGGATTAGCGCAAAGGTGGTACCAAGGATTGTCTAGTTTGTTATTCACATGGTCAGAGTGGCAACAAAAATTACTGTTAGCATTTCCTTGTGATGATAATTATGGTCGATTGCTGACGGAAATGCTCGCCTGTAAAGCACGCTTTGGGGATAATTTAGAAGAGTATTACTACGCAAAGATGGTGCTGTTAAATAGATGTAACATAACTGGTAAAAACGCCATAGATTGTTTATTATTCGGCATTGATGACAGATCGGTTAGAATGAGTGCAGAAGCGGTTCAATTTACTGAACCGGATAGATTGTTAGTTTACCTTCGTAATGTTAGAAGCACAAAAAGAAACGATAGACCGAACGTGACTCCGCAGGCGGGCCCTTCCGACAACAAACTATCAAAATCATTCAAAGATAGGACAGATAGGGATAATAGGTATAAAACAGCAAAATGTTACAATTGTGGAGCTGAAGGTCACCCATACTTTAAATGTAAGCATCCAATTAAAAGGTGCGAATCCTGTCATAAAATAGGCCACTTACTTAACGATTGTCCCAGTAGACGTGAAACCGAAAGTAATATGACTGTCTTAAATATTTCAAAGGAACAGGACAATGATACGAAATATTTTAAAGATGCAATAGTTAACGGTCAGACCTTGAAATGTTTCATTGATTTCGGTAGCCAAATATCTATGCTTAGAGAATCAGATGCTAAAATGATAAAAATAACTCCCTCTTACGGAGATTTGCCTGTCTTAAGAGGCTTTGGAAATTCTTTAGTTCATTGTGTAGGAAAATGCGATGTCGAAATTGAAATAGATTTAGTAAAAGCACGAATAGAATTATTGATAGTTCCCGATCATTATTTGAAAGTATCATTATTGATTGGTCAATCATTCACTGAGCAAAATCATGTAGTGTTTTATAAAACAAAAGACGATTTAATTATCAAAGATAAAGAAGTAAATAACCCAAAGTGCATAGAGCTTTATGTTTATGAGACTGTCATTATAGTAGGTCGCACCGAAGTGGCTATATGCTCGAACCCATCATATGACGGACAGGTTTTGGTGGAACCTAGCCTATGCTCTCAACCTCAAAAGATGTACGACATAATGCCTTGTATTTTACAGTTGAATCATGGTAGAGCAACCCTTCATTTAAAGGGGATGATAAAAACTGCCTTCACTTTACTTAAAGGCACCCTATTGTCTCGAGCCCTTCCCTTAACCCAAATTAACTGTCGTACCATAAATAAAATTGAACAGTGCGTTAATAGTGACTCTTCTATTAGTAGTGGTATTAGCACTGAAATGCTCTCCGTTAGTAAACAAATTTCTCAAAATGATCTTGCCAAATTGACTTATCTTTTAAATGAATTCAGAGACTGTTTTGCTTTTACCACGAGTGAGATAGGATGTATAGCTAATGCTGAGATGGATATAAAGTTGAGTGATTTTACACCAATCGTTTACAGACCATATCGTATGCCTTTCACGGAACGACAGGTTGTTCGTGATATGATACAGGAACTTGAGGACTCTGACATAGTTAGACCATCTACCTCGAATTATGCATCCCCTGTCCTACTCGTTAAGAAAAAGTCGGGGGACTACAGACTATGTATAGATTATAGAGCTCTAAATAAAAAAACTATTAAGGAGCACTATCCTATTCCAAGAATTGACGATCAGCTAGATAATTTATCCGGTTACAAATACTACACCACTTTGGACCTTATGTCAGGTTACTACCAATTATGTATGTCCGAGGACTCTAAACACTTAACAGCATTCATTACGCCCGACGGGCATTACGAGTTTAATAGGATGCCTTTCGGACTTGTCAATGCGCCGTCAAATTTTCAAAGAGCGATCAACAATATATTAGGTAGTGCCCGATTTAAAGAGGCCTTTGCTTATATGGACGATGTAATAATACCGTCCAAAACTATAGAGGAAGGCTTGCAGAATCTAAAATCTACGTTAGAATTGTTTCGTATCGCGGGCATTACGCTTAAGTTATCAAAATGTAATTTCCTAAGAGAATCAATAGATTATCTTGGGTTTGAAGTAAGTGCCGACGGCATCAGACCGGGCAAAGCTAAAATAAATGCCGTCGAAGTATTTCCTCGTCCTACTGACCCTCACAGAGTTAGACAGTTTTTGGGTCTCTGTAGTTTTTTTCGCCGCTTTATAAAGGGGTTCTCATCAATCGCTCGACCACTTACTCAACTTTTGAAGAAAGATACAAAATGGAGTTGGTCGGGTGGTGAGGAGAATGCTTTTAGAGCATTAAAAGGGGAATTAGTCAAACGCCCAATACTAGCGTTCTACAACCCTACGTCTGAAACTCAACTCCATACAGACGCGTCAAAAATAGGTATTGCCGGTATCTTATTGCAAAGAACTTCTAAAGATATGCCTTTCAATGCGGTGGCATATTATAGCAGACAAACTTCGCCGGAAGAATCTCGCTTTACTTCATACGATCTGGAAACTCTGGCGGTCGCGAGTTCGTTACAACGCTTTAGAACATACCTTCTAGGCATACCGTTTACTATTGTTACCGATTGTAATTCTCTGCGGGCAACATTCGAGAAAAGAGACATTTTACCTAGAGTGGCGAGATGGTGGAACATTATGCAGGAATACGATTTTAAAATAATTTATAAGTCTGGATCCACCATGTCCCACGTAGATGCCCTTAGCCGAAATCCAGTTGAGCCCGAGCTTATTGAAGTACGGTGTATTGAAACCAAATGGATAACGACGGTACAACAGAGTGACCCCGAACTTCAACGTATCGTATCTATATTAAAAAATGAAGATACGAACGGTATAATGGAAATTAAAAATAATTTCGTTCTTAAAAGAGGATTGTTATATAGACAAACAGAGGAAGGAGATCGCTGGGTTGTACCTAAGGGGGTTAGATGGCAGATATTAAAGACTCATCATGATGATATGGGTCACTACGGTTTCGATAAAACATACGACAAAATTAAAAGCACATTCTGGTTTGCTAAAATGCGGCGGTTTATTAGAAAATATGTCGATTCTTGTCTGCAATGTGCTCACTCTAAAATACCAGCTGGTAAAAAGGCTGGTGAACTTCATCCAATACCGAAAGTGGATCGCCCCTTTCATACCTTGCATATAGACCATTTGGGTCCATTTGTACGAAGCAAAAAGAAAAATTCATATCTGCTTCTGATTGTTGATGCATTCACGAAATATACTATATTAACCGCAGTCAAAAATACAAAATCTGTGAATTCTATATGTACATTAAAAAATTATTTTCACACTTTCGGCGTTCCTACGCGAATAATTTCAGACAGAGGTAGTTCATTTACGTCAAAGCGATTTGAGGAGTATTTAAGAAATTTAGGTATTAAACATGTGTTAAATGCAACAGCGTCACCACGTGCTAACGGGCAAGTGGAACGTTATAATCGCACAGTCCTAGCGGCCCTAACTGCTGCTAATCACAACAAACCGGAACATGTATGGGATGAATGCATTTCCGAAATACAGTGGGGCTTGAATAATACCTTAAATAAGGGGATAGGAAAAACACCAGCTCAAGCGTTATTCGGAATCAGCTTAGTTGGCACATCTAATTCTTTGCTAAATCTAAATATAGTTGATGAATCCGTAGAAGAAGGAAATAACATAGAAGGCATAAGAAAAGAAATATTATATCACGTGGAAAAGAATCAAATAGATCAAAAGAAACGTTTTGACAAGGGTAGGAAGAAAGTCACTTACAAAATCGGTGATTTAGTTCGGGTAGAACGGGAAATCCCATCGACGGGGAAAAGTAGGAAACTAATCCCTAAGCTTCGTGGCCCCTATCGTATCGTAGAGGTATTCGATAATGACAGATACAAAATAGAAGATACCCCGGTGTCCCGTAAGGGTAGTAGAAACTTCACGGGAATATTTTCTGTTGATAAAATTCACCCGTGGTTAGCCTTTAACAGGAATAATGACAGTGATAGTGATTCAGTTTCTGAAAATGATGATTATTGATTTGTTTCTTTAACTTGGGTGTAGACAGGGAAATTCAAAGTAGAATATAATTGTAACATTGTGCTGTGTAAGTACTTAGGGATACTGGTACTTTGTTAGATCCAAATAAGATATATATTATGTTCAACAGATGAGGTTAATTTTTGTTATTACTTAGTTTATTACATTGTAAATTTCATAGACTGATTAAAATAATAACATTATGTCATCCATTGTAAGGTCTTCACTTTTGTGTTCTGTAATCTATGTGGTGGAAATAGCCAAGTGTTCTTTTCAGCTCTAGTGTAAGGCTATTGTAATGCTGTTGTAAGGGTAAACTATAGACATGCAAGGGCTATAGAGTGCCATTTAATGGTTATTATGGATATGAAGAGGCCATAGTAACTTATTAAAAATAACCTATATTAGAAGTAGCGTGTTGTGGACATGAAGGGGCCACAGCATGACAGATTTATAATAATAATAGACATATTACGCCTACAATTTCGGCATCGTCGCCAGTGTGCTGTGGACATGAAGGGGCCACAGCATGCGAGAGTTGCGGTGGATATGTAGAGGCCACCGTAATTCCGTCAATGTCGGTGATGTGGGTATAGTTATGTCGGAATCGTTATTATAAATAAATTATACTTGCAACTGTCATTGTCGCCAGTGTGCTGTGGACATGAAGGGGCCACAGCATGCGTGAGTTGCGGTGGATATGTAGAGGCCACCGTAATTCCTTCAATGTCAGTCATGTGGGTATAGTTACATCGAAATTGTTATTAGTGGTTATTATGGATATGAAGAGGCCATAGTAACTTGTTCAAAATAACCAATATTAGGTACAAGTAGTGTGTTGTGGACATGAAGGGGCCACAGCATGCGCAAGTTGCGGTGGATATGTAGAGGCCACCGTAATTTAATGCTAGTTATAATATGTATTTTTAAGGGATCAATTTGATAATATACCCATAAGTTAAAGAATAATTACAGTTGGCAATGGAAAGCAAAATATTGTAAATCAAATTAATGTACGATGATCTTTCTTGTGATAATATATGCATAATTTTACTTTAAAGCACTCTGTTTATTAAGATCGTGGTCTTTCCACGGGACGTGTAAATGTCAGGAAAGGCAGACTGTTAGCATTTCTGGTATACTGGTATTGTAATTAAGATTTGTTGCGACATTTTATATTTAAATAGTATTCTTAATGTCTGTGTTCGCGTCCGGTCCGCTTGGTCAATACACTATCCATTAGTGTATTGACTAGAGGATTTGACTCAAGTTGACACGAACGTCCGTTTGTGGAAGTTGGTGGGAAAACGGTAGAGATAAAAGAGGGGTAAGCGTGAACACGGGCATTCTGGTTTTGGCAGCTCATCGAAGCAGTTTGAAAGATTGTAAGAGAAGAGTGATTAAAAGTAATTATCCTGAAGAACTGTATTCTCATTTCCTGACCTGTTAAAACTAGATAAAGCTACACTCTTTTGCTTTTTACTTCCCCAAGATATCAAACCACTAGATAGAGTAAAACAATAGCCTGTATAGGATCTCCTATCTGTGATATCACTACCCCAATCTGCATCCACATAGCCCAATATCTTGTTGTCATCTGTGCCATTATACTTAATACAATAGTCTTTAGTTCCCTTTAGGTATCTCAGTATACGTTTAGCATGAGCCCAGTGCTCTTTATTGTAACAATTGTTGAACTGACTTAATGTCGCAAGGTTAATGGGACGCAGGTAAGTGCGTATGACTGACACATAATGTGAAAAACATAGACAGGACTTCTGGCAGATGTACACCCGCATGTTTCAAATGCTCAATACTGTGGCCATGACCTACTTGCTTAATAATCGATTTCATATTGTTATTGGTATTTCCTTCGACAGTTCAACTGCGTTTCTTAGGCGCGATTTTGGGAAATTACATGTTGCACAGTCAAACGCAAAAAGGGAAAAGGTCTCACTGAAATATACAGCGCCGCATTCTCCGTCTGATGATGGTTGCCTCCACAATTGTTCACTGGTCTCTTTGGTTGTTGGGTTCAAGGAGTAATGATCAGGCGCGTGCGCTCCATAGAAGCATATAAGCACTGCATACCCCAATAACTTTCTAATTCGGAACACTCGAATCCTATTATAATTTTTGTACTACAATATATTCTGTTAAAACACTGCACTAAAACAGTAATACTACCTTCTTTTGGGGCTAGCGGAAACTAGCTAATACACATTGCAATTTATAATGCGCGCGTAGCGTCACCAGCGCTACGGAGCGTAGAGCGACGTAGGCACGAACTAAAGGAGAATGCCCATCGTCCCTATATCTCGGGGCCTACATATTACAGTCATGAAATTGGTGTTATTTTTTCAAATAACACATCTGGTATAATGTCACTTAATTTCAATGAAATTGACAGTTGGTATTCAGAGATTTTTTAATTTGAATTTATGGCTAAGTGAGGTTATAAAATGGATTAAGTGACAAGCAACAATACAATTAAATCAGAAATCATTCTTATTTAGCCGGTCGATTATACAATTATAGTTACTGTCATTTCGTTTTACGTGTGGTTGTTACCGTAACTTGATATTTTTGTAGTATGTAGGTATCTACCTAGATTATTTTTTCAATAATATAACAGGGGGACTATGCATCAATGTCAAAGGCTAATTGCCTGCAAATATTTTTATTAAGTAGTTAGTTTTATGATATTGTGTTTACAATAGTCTAAGAGTTTAATATGTCTATACTGTACAGTAAATGTGTACATATATATAGCACTTACATAGTTAGGTGCCTTTTTTTTCCGATTGGAAATGCATTTACGACGAACGTGTGTGGGATTCGCCCAGCCGAAGATGGGAATACCCACTAAAACCAATCGGTTCCACTCAAGCCCTGCGATGAGAGCACCACGGGATCTGCCCGAAGGCACTATCCCCGTGGCACTCCCAGGGCATTCCGGCTAGGCCGGTTTGCGCGCCAAAGTAGGATTACCCGGGGTACCGAAGTAATCCTCAGACGTGGTGACCATGTACAATGCGCGTGGGGAGCTACCCGCATGCGCTGGCCACACTCGGGGGCTAAAGGAGACGGGGGTTCGTCCCCCGCCTTCTTCGGGGGAGCGGCAAGAGCATCCTCTTCTCATTCCCTCTCCACTGCCTCCATCTGTAAGAGGACGGTCTCACAGAAGGAGGCGGCAGCCTCCCACGCACTCTCGCTTTCAACCATGGTTACCAGGGAGAGGCGTCCACCTCCAACATAGTTAGGTGCCTACTAGGACTGAAAATAAAAATAAACAGTTTCTTTTTTATATTTCATTTATTTTGTCATTCATTCATCTTCATAAACAATTAATATATTATTGACTTACACCATGTGCTGGTTCATTGGTTTCCACAGTTGGAGTACTTATATCAGACACTGGCATTTCTGATGTAAGGGTTTCTTGTGAAATGGATATGACAGTTGGTGAAGTTGGCACGCCAGATGCAGATGCTGATGTTGATGGCTGTGAGACAAAGTGACGAGCAGATCTGTCTGCCCTCACCCAGCAAGAATGACATACTGCACTCTGAGCTCCAACCTAAAATAAAAAGAATATTTTATTACCACTTTCTCATGATAACTAATTGTCTAATGAAATTATAATTATCATCTGTCTAAAATCATCCCACTTATGGCCCCAAATCTGTTTCAGATACAATTGGAGAGAAATTGTCCACTACCCAGGCAAGATAGGCTTATTTTCTTTAGTTTCTTTAAAGATAAACAGACAACTGACATATGTATAAATACAACTGTAGTTATTTAAATAATACTTACAGTTCGGGGTAAAATCCATTCTGATATAACATTTAGTATTCTTTGTTCTCGTTCAGGATTGGATCGGAGACGGTGGGATCGTACAATCCTTAATGAACATCCACAATGGATACACACTTGAATATAGCCTCGAGGAGCAGGAGTTTCTTCTGTTGCCTCAACTGACAGTAACATATCAACTGTCAAATCCCAGCAAGCTTGACAGAGATTATGGCAGGATGACCTTAAATATAAATAATAAGAATTTATTTTCAAACCAAAGGAACAGACAAATACATCGACCGGTCCTAAGTACAAAGTGTTACGGTAAAATAAGACAAAATGTATTCTATTACGGATTCACACACACGTATTACATACTGTATACAAAAAACTATATGGCACTATTTTTTTTTTTTATATTCTTTTAGTTATTGAAATAACCAATCAAACTTATCTTATTATTACACAAACCCCATACCGTATATCGATAATTATACGATTTTGTTCTTAGGACCCGTCGAAATATTCGCATGAGGAACGAGTACATAATTCTATTTTGGCACTACTTACTGTTTGCGGAGAAACCCATGCGCGTACAATAGATAAGATGGATTCTTCATTCAACGGCTGTCTGCCCGTTACATTGCAACGAGATGTATTAATACCGCAATTAATGCAGTTATCCAGTCTGATTGTAAATATCGAAGTCCTTGGAAACAAGCCGTAGTCAGTCAGAGTAGCAGATAAAGAGTCCGTGTTTGAGCTGAGAGAAAATACGAATTTCGTAGCAAAACACATTCACCGGCGCAAGCACAACAAAGCGAGAATGCAGTGACGTAATGACGTTTGAGTTTGTTTGACAAACGAAAAATAACGATAACGGATTTTTTTAAAATCTGACACAACGTCTTTTTAGCTACATATCAATACTTGGCTAGTGAGAGCTGTAAACAAAACAATAAAATGCATTTTTCTCAGTTTTCTAATTGTAAATTGTTTTTCTTTTTCGTGTATTTGTTTTATGATAAAATGACGATAATTTTGCAACATAATAGTTGACTGTACAGCGTAGGCCCAAAAATGGGCAATCTCCTTTGCTTATTTTTTTAGCGAGAATGGTCGTGTATGTGAATAAAATTATTTAATGGTGTGCGTAAACTTCTCATGTGTGGTCGCAGAATTTCATTCAGTTTTAAGGCCGAAAACGCAGTGCCTATTTGATAAACCGACCAAGTTTAGAGGCTATGACAAATAGCATAAGTAATTGTTTTTCGTTAAAATACCTATTTATTTTACCAGCTTTGCAATGATAAATTACTCCATTTTTTGTTGTTGTGATTTGTGATGTTTGTTTTCGTTTTAAGTGCAAATGAATTGAATTAAGTTTATTTAATTTAATACGCATTTCTTTCTAAAATATGCAAAATTATACCTGTGAGATTTGTTGGTTTTGTTGTTTTTCAATGTAAAGTTTTGAGCAAAAATATAAATTATAGGGCGTTGTGTTCGCAATTTGGATGTATCTCAAGAAAAGGTAAAAAATATCACACATTGTTTTAATAAAAAGTATTATGATAATTATAACTGGTTAGCCGGCTGTGTACACACAAATTATTTTGTTTCCCGTGTAGGTATATTATTTTCAAAACATGATAGTAAAAATGTTTGGGGTTATGGATATTCAGATTTAAATAATTTTCACAAAGCCCCCTCTAAATACGATTCGTCGGAAATACATTTAGATTCTTATTTAAAGTACCAATTTTTTGGAAAAGGTAGACTAGAGTCTAGTTTGAATAGACATTTAAAATTAAACATCGAAAGGCGCAATACAAAAATTTTCAAAAGGTTAATCGATGTCGTCTGCTTTTTAGGTAAACAAAATTTTGCGTTCCGTGGTCACGACGAATCGCTTAATAAACTAAAAATACGGTCCACGCTCAGCCGAGCGGCGTTGCCCTCCGTCAGCTGTTGCCACGATGCAACAATGGCTAAATGTATTTGTGAAAAAATATAACAAACGTAGTGTAAAAAGATTAGAATCGATTCAGTTGCTTATTCTGAACAAACTATATTTAGGTTTCGTATAAAGAAAAAATAACGTTGTATAAGCACAGAGATTTGGGTAATGTATGTATGCATACCCTCAATAAAAAATCTGTGCACGCCCCTGGTAATGATTGATTTTAAGGATGGTTAGATCCGTCGGTCAGCGTCCGTTCTTGTTGCCATTTTTGATGGTGATGTGTTTTTTACCCAGAGAGATTTTTTATTTTGGTTCACTTCTTTGCGTACTTTTGAACGGAAAAGGCAAAGACCATAGTACGCCATACGGCCTAGACTTCAGTAACTAACTCCTTTCGATTCACGCGTGAGGCCGATTAGGAGGGCCCACTATGCTACAATATTTCACTGTTCTTTATGAAATTATTCACTGAATGCACTTTTTGCTACATAAATCACGCGTTTTTATTTAGTAAACGACACTATAAATAATTTAAAAGTCCAATGAAAAATGAGCGTGGCACTCATCTTGGCTTTCCCGCCAAAAAACTATCCAGAGAGAAGTTGGCGATTGTTTTTTTTTAAGTTTTCTGTCTTAGTGTCTAGGCCTTTAAGCCAGATCGTCAGTTATTGTTTGATCTTAAGGGCACGTTCAATATCTTGCGCGCTAATTACAACGTCATCAACGTACATATCGTTCAGCAGCACTTCAGCAGCGGCTGGAAATGATGTTTGCTCATCTTGAGCAAGCTGACACATGGTACGTATCTATAGCCAGATATGGCGCTGATGATACACCAAATGTGATTCGACTGAGACGGTACTCCTGGATGGATTGATCAGGTGAACTTCTGAACAAGATTCGTTGATAATCTCGATGAGGATCCGAGATGACGATTTGCCTACACATTTGTCGTACGTCGGCAGTGAAAACAATGGCATGGAGACGAAAACTCAAAATGATGTTGCAGATGTCCGCCTGCAGCTTGGCGCCGGTAAGGAGGGTGTCGCTGAGGGAGACTCCGTTCCTATCTTTACAGGAAGTTGACAATGTACACGACGCGCAACTTCCCAGGCTTCACAACCGCATGATGAAGTATGTAATAGGCAGTGGGGGACTGACACTCTTTCGGTGACACAATCTCCATCTGACCTGGTGATATGTTCTTGATATTGGTGATGAAATGCTGGTTGATTAAGCAAACGCTTCTCTAAATGATGAAATTGCCGAAAGGCAATGTTAAATGAACCCTCAAATGATGGTTGAGGATCACGAAACGGTAGCTGAACTAGATAACGACGATCAAAGAAGCGTTTGGAAAGACGCTTCATGAACTGCTGGATGGTGGGGATTTTGAGATTTCATTACGGACGAACCAAGGGGCATTTGTGGCTTTACGTAGAAAACAGTTTTGGACTGCTTGCATCCTATGGATATGACGCGGGTTGAGGACGGGGTGGTGTCGACCCAGAGCGAAGGCGGCGCGTGACCGCCTTAATGTGCTCTGAGAAATTGAGGTTGCGGTCGAGAATCACACCTAGGTATTTGGCTTGCTTCTCCCAAGGGATCAGCTCGCCAGACATGGAGATGGGTCGTGGAGTGGGGACATTGAGTCGCGGTTTCGAGTGGAGTACCGCTTGACTTTCTTGGAGGTTGACTTCTATCCTCTATTTCTTAAACCAGTTAGCCAGTCAGTGTTCTACATCGAACTGTGAATTTGAACAGTCCGCACATCACATCTTGTGGGAGTGTGTTCTTTGGCAGAATGAACGCAATATTATGCGGATATATATGGATAGTGTACAAGTTACATCCGGAGTCGTTTATTATACGGACCTTGTAGAAACTAGAACCAATTTCCGTGCGTTCAGGCGCTTTTGCCATACTTATTATTGGAATCAATTGTAACAGCTAATACCTACTTAGGACCCATTAACTTAATCAAATTTTATTCCGTGGTGTTTGGCAATCTGGGCTTCTCCCAGTTACAATAATGTCCCTTTGTGCCGATTGGCCTAGTTCTGTTCTGTCTCCGGCTTGTTATGGAGGGAAGTGGAAAAAATATCTTTTTTCTTACTCCTCCGCTATTCTTTTCTGATTAATTTCGTTGCGGGACCTAAGACAGTTGAATCGTTTCTCCGGGACTCGTCGAGCTTCATTGCTCGGCGTTTTTCTGGCGGTCGCCACTGTTGATTCTGGCTTTCAGGAGTTGCAGTGGTTGGGAAAAGTGTGGCGGGTTTTGTCCCATTAAAAAAAAAACCAGTTAGCCAGTTTATTGACATCGATTTGGAGATGGAGGCGAATTCAGCCAGGGCCCTAATTCTTGGAATCGAAATAACTTTTATTTAACACATTGGCTGCATGGCTCTGCCTTTGCCTGTCCCAAGAACGGGGAGAATTAAAAAAAAAAAAAACAAATTGCCTTCATCAGCTTCATCTTTCTTTCAAAACAAGTGTTTCTCATATAATATAAATATTTAAAAGATGGATAGACTACCAATGTGTAGGATATGTTTAGCGGAGAATGTCCGCCTGTGTATAGTGGCCAGCAGAAACTTGCACAATTTATATGGGACGCTGACTAATATTCCAGTAAGTTGTTATTTTTACAGTTGATATGTTCTTAGGGACCAATAATGTTGATTGTTTTGCACCAGTGTATCAAGTTTAAGACAGGTCTAGGACAGTCTTTTCTTGGCTAGTTAACTTATCTCCTCTTAATGACTACATTTGTTTAGATAATAAACTAAATTTAAGCAAAAAACTACATGACTTAGTTACCTAATTAAACATAACACCTGCTCTATTCAGTTGACACGCTCCATCACAGTATTACTTGTACTCTTTAATTTTTTTTAAATGTTGCTCATGTACTGTGGGGTTAATTACCAACATTTCCACACACATATTCAAATAGACCCGGAACAAGTACCTATTATGTAGGCCTTATAAATTTGTTCTGTTTGGGTTCAGTTCCCATCTGTGACATGCAGTGAACAAGGGCCACGAAGCCATTGCACAAACTGTGTTGTCTAGATTCTAAACATTCTCATTTCAAGGAATGTATATGCTTGTACTTAACAAGTGTTTCTCGTTCTAAGTGAAAAATTGTATTCTGTATTTGAGAAATAAATGTTTTAAATTAAACTTAGCAACATTTTAACAAATTATATGGAGGAGACTTGTATTACGTGTGTCCATTAACTAAGTCACATGGTTTTTCTTTAACTTTAGTTTGTTACTAAGTTTATTTAATTTAGAAACTGCTAGTTTCTAAGAATAGTCCTCATACACAGTGTGCCAACAATGAGAATGTTGAGCAAACTACTGGTTACATTAAATGGAGACACAATCATGTCTACTTTATATATTACACATAAAAATATAATCTCTATATAACATGCTCCATTGTATAGTTGGATATTAAGATAGACTCACGATAGCACAAGTTTATATCTTAATGATACTAGGTAGCTGTTTAATAAGAATAATCCTTATTCTTTTGTATAAATGATAAATAAATAATAAAATCAAAATAGTAGATACATGTCAAATGTTGTTGCAGTTTGTAACTGAAGATATTAGACCGCTACTAGCTTGTGTCTTCTGCTTTGCTAAATTAAAGCAATGTCACCAATTACTGCGACAATGTCTGAAAGCCGAAGAGCTTTTTGCTCATAATATGAGTGACAAATATGAGGTAAGATATTCTTTAACAGCCATTTATTCTTATAATTTATACTGTATAATGTGAAAGTGGTTCCTCTCAAGCTTATACCGTGTTTGATTTTTAAATCATTGCATGTTGCATAGCAATATAAAAGCTTTTGTCAAATATAAGCATAAAATTATTATACATACAACTATTATATACTTATAATTTACTGAGTACTTTGTACATAATAAGTTACATGTATGTACTTTGCTGTAATGTATAGTGGCATGGCTAGCACCTATCTGGTTGTAGAGTTCTCCCTTTTCTATTTAGGATGAGGGAGCTCTACACCCTGTTGCTCATAACGTTACTATACTGGTGACGCTGACCTGGTTTGAACACAACCTTCTGATCTTTCTTTGTCTTTTTACAGCTCAATCCTTTAATAAACCAAGCCCGATTAGAGTTTTGTAGTGGGCTTATTACCTCGCCAATATTCCACATAAGTATAGATGATGACTGTGAAACAGGAAATACTGCTATCAAAGAAGAATTACCAGCTGTTAGTGATGGACTAGATGATGGTATTGAGCCAATGGAGGAATATCAAAGTGACGGTATTGTTAGCTTTTGGTTTTAATATAATAGGCTATTTGACAGATTTATAATTTCTATCTTGAATTACTTGGTTGCGATTAAGTTCACCAAAAGTTTTTTTTTTTTTTTAAATACGTATTTCGTAAGGAACATGCAAATAAAAATTCAAATAAGCCGCCGAAATGCTTTATTCAGCAATATGGCGTCGCGCCTTGTAAGTGACGTCACAAGGATATAAACGATTTTCGGTTCCGCAGTGGTGTTTTTATTTATCTGTTATTTGTTGTTGTTTATCTAATAAAATGCTTTACAACTGATGTGCTGTACCGGGTTGTACAAATACATAGATAAAACTCCTGAGAACACATGGAACAACAACAAGTGCTGATGTGCGTATGAAGTCATTGTGACATTAGCCAATCCGGATCGATGCACAATATGTGTTAGGGGTAGTCCACCCCTAATTTTTTTTTATTATTTATATGGCAAAACAACGTTTGCCGGGTCAGCTAGTATAATATAAAATTTTACGTAATCATCATAGAAACGATACTGATGAATTTTGAAATAATCTTTTTTTCCCGCGAATTAATTCCAACTTCCTCGAAATTTGGTAATTTTAAAAAAGTGACAACTCCGGTATTATTATGAGCGAATAGCGATGCGACCAAGTGCCGCGCGCCCTGTCCCCCGCCGCCCCCGGAAGAGTTGCTTACCGCAAATGTATAAAGTTACCTTTTTTTTTGCGAAATAATATTTATTTTTTTTTAGGGGGATCTTTTTTTTAAGTTAAGCCCGGCATTATATCCATTAGTAGAATCTGTCTGATACTATTAAACATTTGAAACACATAAACGCCATTTTATGAGATTATGAAAAGATACTGTCAGTATAAACGATTAATTTCAACGAATACATTTATAGTGAAATAAATATCATATAATTAAAAAACCAATTTCGATAATAGATATCGACTTCTAATATCGAAGTCGATTTTTATAGTGCCACGTCAATTTTTATAGATCGAAGTCGATTTCCAAGTCTGTCTTCTAATTTTGAAGTCGTTAGCCGTCAGTCGCAACTTACTATAAGCTAATCATGTCGTGTGCGTTCGCGCAGCGGAATGTTGTTGAATTTAAAGATTTTAGATATGCAGATATTTAGTGTATGACGTCGTATAATGGTGTATGGTAAAAAAAAATTTGTGCACGCAGCCATTGTGGAGAAATTCACAAAATACTGATTCCGCTGGGCGAACGTTGTCCTGGCGGAACTTTTTTTAATCCTTTGACTTTAGGAAAAAGAGATGTGTCCAAAAATTAGTGTGTATTTGTGTGTAATTGTGTATGTATGAATAAAATTTGTGCATGCATAAACTTCGGAGATATTCAAGTTTCCGCTGCGCGAACGTTTGGCCATTAGCTAGTTTTCATATAAAGCGCTTACATAGAGAGCTGTAGATTTTTACATACTTTGTTTTGAATTTGTGTATATTTGTTTAAAAAACATATTTAGAAAAAATCGTAAGGCTTGAAAGATAAAAATATAAACGTAAAATACGCTTATTTGGTCTTTGTTCTTAAAGTTTGCACTTTGGGGTCTAGATTTTCACGTTTATACAAACCTTGTAAGTGTCTGCAATATATTGCCAAGTATCAATGATGTTCCTTTAGTAATTAAAGAGTTATAGGACAATTTACCATGACATAATCACTGTTTACAAAGCAGTCAAATATCACGACATTCTAAAGGAATTGTATGGTAAAATGTATGCCAATAATTAGTGTATTCATTCAACTATTCACATGCAAAATTTCATGTCATTAAATTCAGTAATTAAAGAAATACAATTATAAAACTGACGAAGCATCGAAAACCTACATAACCCGACTAAGTTCGGATAGCTATAAAAAAGCGGCCGTGCAATATATTTAGGTAACATCCCAAAATTTACAGTATAATACCAGTATTGAATTGGTATAGGTGATAACACAATTGTTTCGATATAATATAAAGGTCATTTATTTTTGTACACCTATTTTTTTAAATGTATTTGACTATGACAAAGTAGGTACTATTTACGTAGTTATTTTATTTAAGTATGCGCTTGAGACTTGAGATATAATCTAGATATATTAATTTAGGCAAATAAAATTGATACAGCTAATTTCTATTGAAGATTTCACGCATCAGGATTCTTACTATAGACCCCCCAGGGATATTAAATAATTATCACAAGTAAGTACTACTGTTTAGGTAAATATTTATCATATTGTAGCTTATAACACTTTTTAACCAATGCACTAGACGAGCGTTCCCCTTTGCAAATTTAGTGGATCAAACAATCTAATAACTTAAAAAAAACTACTTCTTCAATCGATTTTTTGATTGATGGTCTATACTGTTGTACTGGTTGTGACTTATTTAAGTGAGCGTGTTCCCCCGCACCCCACCAAAATAAGAATTATTTTGATTGAAGCGGTACGCTTAAGGCTAGTCTTTTGGTTAAATAGTCTAAGGTCCGTATTACAGAACGTTACTCAAAACTTAAGCTTTATTTACTAGTTTTAAGTAATACTTGAGCATTACTTAAAACTAGTTTTAACCTATCAAAAGGCTTCAAACGAGAATTAAGTAAAGCTGGAGTTTTGAGTGACGTTCTGTAATATGGACCTTACTATTGTAGTTATGAATTGATCAAAAATATTCTAGTGTGAAACAATAGACAACACGCTGCGCGCAACGAGCGTTAGGCGGCTTCCCGCTTGAAACAGTACTTCCATCCTTGAAGAAAAGAGAGGGCAGTATGTATTCATTAGCCGCGGCCCGCGCGTATTAATTTGCTGTTGTATTTGAACCTGATTAATATATCTAGATTATATCTCAAGTCTCAAGCGCATACTTAAATAAAATAACTACGTAAATAGTACCTACTTTGTCATAGTCAAATACATTTAAAAAAATAGGTGTACAAAAATAAATGACCTTTATATTATATGGAAACAATTGTGTTATCACCTATACCAATTCAATACCGGTATTATACTGTAAATTTTGGGATGTTACCTAAATATATTGCACGGCCGCTTTTTTATAGCTATCCGAACTTGGTCGGGTTATGTAGGTTTTCGATGCTTCGTCAGTTTTATAATTGTATTTCTTTAATTACTGAATTTAATGACATGAAATTTTGCATGTGAATAGTTGAATGAATACACTAATTATTGGCATACATTTTACCATGCAATTCCTTTAGAATATCGTGATATTTGACTGCTTTGTAAACAGTGATTATGTCATGGTAAATTGTCCTATAACTCTTTAATTACTAAAGGAACATCATTGATACTTGGCAATATATTGCAGACACTTACAAGGTTTGTATAAACGTGAAAATCTAGACCCCAAAGTGCATACTTTAAGAACTAAGACCAAATAAGCGTATTTTACGTTTATATTTTTATCTTTCAAGCCTTACGATTTTTTCTAAATCTGTTTTTTAAACAAAGTATGTAAAAATCTACAGCTCTCTATGTAAGCGCTTTATATGAAAACTAGCTAATGGCCAAACGTTCGCGCAGTGGAAACTTGAATATCTCCGAAGTTTATGCATGCACAAATTTTATTCATACATACACAATTACACACAAATACACACTAATTTTTGGACACATCTCTTTTTTCTAAAGTCAAAGAATTAAAAAAAGTTCCGCCAGGACAACGTTCACCCAGCGGAATCAGTATTTTGTGAATTTCTCCACAATGGCTGCGTGCACAAATTTTTTTTTACCATACACCATTATACGACGTCATACACTAAATATCTGCATATCTAAAATCTTTAAATTCAACAACATTCCGCTGCGCGAACGCACACAATCATGTCAGTAGTGAACGCCATATAATGTTATGTTAGTCTTATGTATATTATAATATAATTGTACATAATTAGTTTTAAAGTCGTAATATCTTCTAATATATAAAATTCTCGTGTCACGGTGTTCGAACTTAAACTCCTCCGAAACGGCTCGACCGATTTTCATGAAATTTTTTGTGCTTATCCGGTATCTATGAGAATCGGCCAACATCTATTTTTTTTTTTTCTAAGAAATTATTTATATGGCAAAACAACGTTTGCCGGTCAGCTAGTATTAGTATATAAATTATGTTATCTGACAATGATTCTTTTCACTCTGCTATTAATTTGTCTGGTTCATCCGCTAATGCTAGTTTCAGCTCCTTGACTGACACACTTGGCGTATTTTTTTTCCTGTCTTACCTGTATTGTGCCTTTTTTTGTTGCATCAAATAAATGTGTTATCTATCATCTATGTATCTAATCAATGTTTGCCACATTAACGCGCAGAGTGTCCCAAGTCATTATAGTGATTTGTTGGACACGTTTTCTGACACGAATCCATTCTGATATATGAGAGTTGGCTAAAGCCTCCTCTTCTCTCTACCTCCTCTCTACTCTCTCCCAGGTTTAACTTTTATTCGCAATGATAGAATTGGAAGGGGTGGTGGTGTAGCTATTTATCTTCGTCGTGATTTTAAATTAAATTAATTAATTATTGCCTCATCACCACCACATTACAGTACTTCCGCCGAGTACCTCTTTTTGGAGGTCTATGTCAGAGGCGTCAAGACTGTACTTGATGTTGTCTATTGTCCGCCCGTCGTAGACTATTTTTCCGATCTTGAATTGGCGCTTGAGTTAGTAAGTTCTGAGTATGCACACTGCGTCATCATGGGCGATTTCAACACTGACCTTACCCATCACTCTGCCCGATCCCGTAAACTCCTTCATATCATTGAGTCCGTTAGTCTTCATATCCTTTCACTTCAGCCAACTCATTTCAATATCTCAGGTGATGACACTTGACTCGATTTAATTATAACGTCTGAACCCTCCCTTCTTCCCTTTGATGGTCAGTGTACCGCACCTAGTTTTTCCCATCATGACCTCATTTACCTATCTTATGTCCTAAGGCCACTTAAACCCATCCCAAAAGTTCTGCGCATGCAGTGTTCTGCGCGCTGTCCAATCGCGCAATTTATATTAATTAAGAGGCTTCCTCAGGACACGTCAGACCTTAATTGGGAACACCTGGCTATGACGCCAACGGTTGACGATAAGCTGCATATTTTTGAACAGGCGGTCCTTTCACTCTACGACAAGCATGCTCCTGTCAAGCGGATTAAACTGCGACGTCCTCCTGCTCCCTGGATCACGACAGGGGTTCGAATGACGATGAGGCGTAGGGATCGGGCCTTTCGGAAATTTAGAAAGGATCGCTGTGATGTGAATCGGAACTCTTACAAAGCCGCTAGAAATAGGTGTAACCAGATGATACGCAACGCTAAACGCCGTCATATTCTCGATAATATATCTTCTTCTTCACCTGCTGATATCTGGAAGGTCCTTGGCACTCTTGGTATCGGCAGGCCACGGCATGTGGATTTTCCTAATTCAATTGGCCTTGATGATATCAATCGTCAATTCAGAACTACAAGTCCATTGGATCCCCAAATTTTGGCTCAAACGGTTGATATCATTGCTGGCCTATCGAGTCCCCCATAGAACCATTTCACTTCTCTCCAGTGACCATGGACGAAATTAAAAAAAAATATCTTGTCAATAAAATCCAAGGCCGTGGGATGTGATAGCATCATCCGTTAAGTATGGTTGTTTGGATCCTTGATTGCCTTCTCCCTCCGATCACCCACATCATTAACTATTCTCTCGATTCCATCCAATTTCAACGCAGTCACTTTCGTCCCATTTCTATTCTCCCATTCCTGTCTAAAGTGCTTGAGGCCTGCGTACATAAGCAGTTTGCTTATATACTTTATTAATATACTTTGTAACATTTTGGCTTCATGAAGAGATTTTATTTTCATAAAATGTTATTATTAACGAAGTTACTTAAATTTTTAGAAACTACCATTTAATTACCATTTAGAGCAACTTCTATTTAGAGAATTGTCGGCAGCGGTCATTTGCCGGGGTCAAGTCACATTTCATCAATGAAATTAAAATGAATAAGTACATGAAAGAAACGAAAAGAGATAGATATGTAGATATTCTCTTTGTCGGCGATCGGCGCAAGCGACACCACCTCCCCTCGGCCCCTCCCCCCTCCCGGTTCACCCCGTGTTTCCGCAAATCATTAAATACACTGGTCTACAGCATTTTTGCGCACGGGTTAAACGTAACTTATTTTTATTGTTTTTATATCTAGAAATAAGAATAAAAATAAGGCCTGTAAGGTGGGCAAGCGGGAGTACTCCGTTAGTACACACATAGAAACTGACAAGAAAAAAACAGAAAAGGTGCAGAGGTAGTAAATTTCTATCATACCTGTAATAGGACAATAATCACAGATGTAGACAGCGTGTGGAAGTGTGATTCTCAAAAATAATAAATATAAGAGTAATAAGTGGAAACTTGGTGTTATATTATAAAGGCGGTGTTTGTGAGAGTATGTACGTGTTTGTTACATTTTCACACCAAAATTAATGAACGGAATTAGATGTATTTTGGCACACATAGATTATTATCACCAGGATTAATGCATAGGATTACTTTTAATTCTAATATTCTCACAGGGTCGAAACTTACGCAGATACTTATTGTTTACTTACAGAGCTAGAACCCGAACATTTAGACAATAGCTGTCTTGATGTGGCAGATATACCGCCACACTGTTATGAGTCAGACTTAGAAGATGATATACCTTTAATTAAATATAAAACTGAAGTGGAAGACGAAAACGTATCAAAGAAAGAAAGAAAAGCCAGGGAGATAATAAGTAAGTATTAGTTGGTTATATTATTAATTATTATTATAAGTTATTTAATATAGACATCAGCTGCCAAAACCTGGAGAACAGGCGTAGAGTAGCCAGCCTTTCGGTCTTCTATAGGATGCATTCTGGCGAGTGTGCAAGGGAATTGCATGATTTAATTCCCCCATCTCCATTCCACCATCGGACGACCAGTCGTACGGCGACTTTCCACCCTTACGTTGTTGACACCACTACGATCCGGATGAAGCGTTTCACTTCTTCTTTTATACCGCGTACATCGAGGGACTGGAACAATTTGCCGGCGGCGGTGTTCCCGTCACACTACAATTTGAGTGTCTTCAAGGCTAGATT
The DNA here is from genome assembly GCA_037179545.1 of Sesamia inferens. NCBI lineage: Eukaryota > Metazoa > Arthropoda > Insecta > Lepidoptera > Noctuidae > Sesamia > Sesamia inferens. The sequence goes on along the minus strand of CM073947.1, from coordinate 21,886,144 downwards.
GAATAGGCTCTTAATAAACTAGCTTGAAGTGTACAATATGAAGTACGCATCGTTAGCTGATAACTGCACGTTGAGTGCGAATGTTAATGTAAATAAAAAAAGGGGTGCGTGTTCCCAAAACAGTTTTATATTGGATAGTGGCCCTATAGGTTTGCACTATATGCCTATAAAAGTTTCGAACTCAACAGCTGACTCCACAGCTGATTCAAAATCAAACGGCCGGATGGCAAAAAATGTGTCGACCAATCATGAACACTGCGATGATAGTTGCATCTCTATTGCACAAAATCAACAGAGTGCGACAAAGAATCGGGCTTGCGTAGTAGAGCGAGAGGCAAAACCAGATATGGTGAGTGCAAAAGAGAGCGAGGACATGACATGCAAAACTACAGCGAGGAGCGGTGAACCGGTTCTGATACCTGCTACCTACGAGATGTCTATAAGTGATCAGCAAACAAACCAACTAAAGGAGGTAGCGGTAGCTCGTGACGTTCTAATACCTTCGCCTGCTGCTACTTACGCCGACGTCGCAGGGCTTGTAATGTCAACACCGCAAAAGACTTTTACGGTTTCGAAGGTAAAGAATAACGACGAACATAATGAAGGGTGGGTTTTAACACAAAGGAAAAAGAGGCTGAAGGATAGATTTATAGGAACTCGAGGGCGTGCTAATATGGGTGTGAATGCAAAATTTAAAGCAGCCGATATAAAAGTGCCGTTGTTTATCAACAACGTAGACCGGAGTGTGTCATCGAACGACATATATAATTACATAGTGGAGAAAACACAAACTAGTGTGCAAATTGACAAAATAAATATGTATGAAAAAACAGAAAGACTACGATGCCTATAAAATATTGGTACCGAGAACAAAATTGCATTTATTTTTGGATGATAATTTATGGCCGGAAGGTATTGTTTTTCGTAGATATGTAGACTTCAGGAAAGGAGCTGATGAATCTCACAAAAGTATCAACAATGGATCAGAAAAGTAACAATAACATCTCTATCGCAAAACCCTGTACCCTTGTTACTTTCAATTGTAAATCTATTACCAGATCGGTAGACTATGTCAGGTTACTGTGTCAAACATCTGACATAGTAGCATTGCAGGAAACATGGCTGCTGCCTCATGATGTTCCGTTTCTAGGCAGCATACACCCTTTATTCGACTTTGTGGGCAAGTCGGCGGTGGATACTTCGAAAGGTATTCTACGGGGTCGACCGTATGGTGGAGTGGCAATACTGTGGCGTAAGAGCGCCTGCGACGGTGTAACGTCAGTGCAGTGCAAAAGTGTGCGTCTTGTTGCTATTAGAATAACAGTAGGCGGTAAATCGTTCCTAGTTTTTTCAGTATACATGCCAACTGAGTCGATGGATAATCTTGCTGAATTTGTGGATTGTCTTAGTGAGATTAACGCAATTATAGAGAGCAGCGGTGTGGATGCAGTGGTTATCCTTGGTGACTTTAATGCGCATCCTAATGGATTATTCGGCAAAGAGCTACTGAGTTTTTCCACTGAAGTACAGTGGCGTTGCGCTGACGTTAGCGTACTTGGCAATGATTCGGACACATACACGTACGTGAGTGATGCGCATGGTACTACAAGTTGGTTGGACCACTGTGTTGTGACTGATACGGCGTGGAGCTCAGTTAAGGACATTAGCGTAATGTATGACGTGAGTTGGTCGGACCATTTACCAATGGTTATAAAATGCGATATAAGCATAATAAGATCTAAACTTATGGTTGAAGTGCCAAAGTGCAGCAAGGTAATTTGGGGAATTGAGACTTGCTACAAATTGAGAATTTTGGTGATTTATGTAACGATAAGCATGTTTTCTGGACCTCTCCAGGGCTTTCGACCTGGTGTCTTACGATTGCCTATGGAGGAAGCTGTCTGACACTGGCCTGCCTAGGGATCTCATGGAGGTGCTTAAGTATTGGTATAACAACCAATACAATCACGTTAAGTGGGCGGGCGTCCTGTCGGATGCATATAGGTTGGACTGCGGGGTGAGGCAGGGGGGACTCAGCTCGCCTAAGCTTTTCAACCTGTATGTTAATCAGCTAATCTGTGAGCTTAGCAACACCAATATTGGTTGTTTCATTGACGGGCATTGTGCCAATAATATCAGCTACGCAGATGTTATGGTGTTGCTGAGCCCATCTATCGGCGCACTTAGAAGGCTGATTCGTATTTGTGAGTAGTATGCGGTGGCCCACGGTCTCAGGTACAACGCTGTCAAGAGCGAACTCCTGGTTTTTAAAGCGGGGAACAAAGGTTATGACTCGGTCCCACCTGTTACCTTAGGGCACGCTCCGCTTACCAGAGTAACGAAGTTTAAGTACCTGGGACATTGGATGACTGATAGTCTATCTGACGATTTAGACTTAGAGAGGGAACGCAGGGCATTGGCAGTTAAGTGTAATATGCTGGCTCGTAGGTTTGCGCGTTGTACGAGGGAGGTCAAACTTACGCTTTTTAGAGCATATTGCCAATCTCTGTACACATGTGCCCTATGGGTCAATTATACAAAAAGTTCGTATAATGCTCTGCGTATCCAGTACAATAACGCCTTCAGGGTTATGTTGGGGCTACCGCGATTTTGCAGCGCGTCGGGGATGTTCGCAGAGGCGGGTGTGCCTGATTTTTATGCACTAATCCGTACACGCATAGCATCCTTGATGCGGCGAGTACGCGATAGCTCCAACAGCCTAGTCTCTGTGATAGCCGGCAGGATGGACAGCCCAATAATGTGGCACTGGAAGACGATGCATCGAGCGTCATACTGTTACGTGGACTGAATAGTTTTAAGTTTAATTTTATTTTAACTGTGTTTGTTTTAATTTAAATGCATACCTACATTAATACATTAATTCCAATTTTGATTTAAATTAAATTTTATTGTATTTCATAATTCTTTGACATTTTATTTTATTTTTTTTTTGATTCATGGATTAAGCAGTTTCATTTTATTTTAATTTTATTGTTAAATTTAAATTTTGTACTTTAATAGTAATTCTGTTTTAATTTTGATTTTATTTTATTGTTAATATTAACTTCCACAATTTTGATTTTAATTTTGGATGAATCTTCTTCATGTTGTTGCTATTTTATTTTATATGCTATTTCTATGGACCATGGTCTGACAATAAAATTTATTATTATTATTATTATATATATAAAAAAAGCTGATAATTTATAATGAAATATAATTTGTTCACTTGATTTTATATTGACAAGACAATGTTTTGTGTTATTTCAAACCTTTTTCAGAGTTAAGTTTTAATCCTTGTATTGATAACCACATTGTATCGTGAAATAGAACAAATAATACACTTCATTGTTTTGTTTACTTACAGAGTTAGAACCCGAAAATTTAGACAATAGTTGTTTAGATGTAGCAGATGTACCACCACACTGTTCTGAGACAGATTTAGAAGATGATGTCCCTTTAATTATCTGTAAATTTGAAGTCGAAGACGAAGAAGTAACAAAGAAGAATAGAAGAGCTACGGAGACAATAAGTAGGTATTAGTTAATTATATAGCTAAGCAGACAAGCCAATGATTCACCTGGTAGGATGTGGCTAGTGTTACCTAATAGGCCTAAAGTATGTAATTGGTTAAATGGGTAATTTTGAGTTCTATCCATAGGACTATTTAAAGTTTTTTTTATTAGATTACATTGTGTCGCCTTTACCGGGCAAAAGCCTGTCACCAGATAGGTGGATATATTAAACTAACGTTGTGGTATAGAAATGATGTTACCAGATCGTGCACAGAATTAGACTTATGCCATCATAGTTAAATTCAATTGAATATGTTTATTTCAGATAACAATAATTATTGTACACACAACATATACATGTAATTAAGAGCGTCTATATTTAAATTTAATTTAAAATAGCCATGTAGAACACCAGGTAAGACAGCAGAATATTATCCTGCGTACTTTCCAAGCTCTCAGTAATGAGATGTAGATAGCTGCAGCACACCCGGTGCGTCGGAGACGCAAACAAATTCAAAAGACAATTCTTTAAATCTCCCATTGTGTACTTTCTAGGTTTACTTACAGAGGCCACCTTTGTGAGGGAACCAAAACAGGACACACGAAAAACAAAAGAAAAAGATGCAATAACAGCCGAGCAAACTATAAAAGATAATCCAGACTCGAAGCTTATCCGGACTACTCAGAAATTGACGTCCAAGCCTGGCACATATTACAAAGAGCCTTACTTATGTATACGGAATAGTTCTAATAATGTAAAAAAAGAGTATAGGTGTCATATTTGTCAGCGTGTGTATACACAAAGGCAAAGATTAACTATTCATATGCGTACACACACTGGTGAAAAGCCTTATAAATGTGAAATATGTCAACGTAATTTTAGTGAAAAGTGGAGTTTAACAAAACATATGCGTACACACACTGGTGAAAAACCTTATAAGTGTGAAATATGTCAACGTAATTTTAGTCGAAAGATCGATTTAACAAGGCATACGCGTACACACACTGGTGAAAAGCCTTATAAATGTGAAATATGTCAACGTAATTTTAGTGAAAAGTGGATTTTAACAAAACATATGCGTACACACACTGGTGAAAAGCCTTATAAATGTGAAATATGTCAACGTAATTTTAGTGAAAAGTGGTGTTTAACAAAGCATATGCGTACACACACTGGTGAAAAACCTTATAAGTGTGAAATATGTCAACGTAATTTTAGTCAAAAGATCGATTTAACAAGGCATACGCGTACACACACTGGTGAAAAGCCTTATAAATGTGAAATATGTCAACGTAATTTTAGTGAAAAGTCTAATTTAACCATGCATACGCGTACACACACTGGTGAAAAGCCTTATAAATGTGAAATATGTCAACGTAATTTTAGTGAAAAGGGGAGTTTAACAAAACATACGCGTACACACACTGGTGAAAAGCCTTATAAATGTGAAATATGTCAACGTAATTTTAGTGAAAAGTGTAATTTAACAATGCATATGCGTACACACACTGGCGAGAAATCTTATAAGTGTGAAATTTGTCAACGTAACTTTAGTAAAAAGATTCAGTTAACAACCCACGTGCGTACACACACTGGTGAGAAACCGTATAAGTGTGAAATATGTCAAAGTAATTTTAGTCAAAAGATCCGTTTAATAAGGCATATGCGTACACACGCTGGTTAATAACGTTGTCAGTGTGAAATATGTCATCGTAATTTTAGTAAAAAGAGTCATTTAACAATCCATGTGCATACACACACTCACGAGAAGCCCTAGCAGTGTAAAATATGGCAACGTACTTATAATAATACCGTCAAAATAGTGTATTCACTTTTTAAAAATTACCAAATTTCGGGGAAGTTTCATTTAATTCGCGGGAAAAAAAAGATTATTTCAAAATTCATTAGTATTGTTACTGTGATGACTACGTAAAATTTTATATTATATTTGGTCATGTGCTTACCTGACCTTTATTATCCTTATGGGTCGGACAGGGTTTACTTTACATATTGGATATCGGACTGATTGTCTGCCCAACTGTGACCTTTGCTTGTAAACCGGACTGTGATTGAAAGCCTCTTGTTAACCCTAGCTCGAACCCTGGATTCTGTGTGTTAATATCTGTGACTATGTCAATCCGAAACCTAAATCAAGACGAGAGGGACGAAATTATTGTCTTGCATAGACAGGGGTTTAATATATCTCAAATTGTGGTGGAACTGAATATGCAGGCAAGTTTTTTTTTTACATATCTCTAGATAGAAAGTGCATGTATAAAATTATTGTTTATCCCAATTTGCATAAATTTTAAAATTACTATAAATTGCAATTTACATATTAATATATATTTACAACTTCCTTATTAATACTCAATATGACAGTTTGTTTGTGTGTTAAGCTTTTATAATAAAGCGCCTGGATGTAATTAATTTCAGTTACTTATTTATTTGTAGCTGATAATTAAGTTTTATCTTACCAGCAAACATGGTGTCATAAATTCTTATTATAATTCGTCATAGATATGTGAAACCGAGCAAACTAAGTTTCTTTTTTGCTACTTCTTTTGTTTATATCGGCTCGTTCAACGACGTCAAAATATTATGACTTGATAATAAATCTTTTACTCCCTACACAATGGCCCTTCATTTGGAGATGCCGGCTTATTATAAGCACAAATAAAAACACTGCCATGGCCGTCCCGGTCTCCAGACTTAAACCCCATTGAACATTTATGGGGTTTAATGGTCCAGAAATGGGACAATAGGGCAGAAAGAAATAAGGAAGCACTCATCACCCATTGCGAAAAAGTTTGGGATTCATTGAGAGGCTCGAATTTGTGCGAAGTCTTGGTTGGATGTATGCGAAGGCGGTGTGATGCAGTAATCGATGCGGGAGGTGCGGCGACTAAGTATTAAATGTTATTTAATACTTACTCACTACTCTATCCAATCCAAACCCATTTTATTTTATATCAATACGAGTTTTCTTTCTCTACAAAAATGTCAAATATAAGGAAGATCGAACTGCCGTAGCTGAAAAAATATGTCATGATAATGGAAACACATAGCCATCTAAATTAAAAGGCGTTTGAATTGCAAAGAGTAGTACTAAATAATTATTTAGTTAGAAATTAGGCTTCAAAAATAGTAAAAAAACGCGTTTTTAGCACTTTCAGATTGGTATATTTCCAAAACCCGACGCGCTAGAGTAATTCTGTGTTCTGGACTTTGATTCAATAATAAATATTCTACAAGAAAATATAGACGGTCTGAAGACAAACGTGGTAAGTACAAACTTTCTGCCTTTCAATTTTGCACTTTAAACCGATGGATTTAATAAAGTGCAAAATTGAAAGGCGGAAATTTAGAGTGAGATAAGAAATGTATTCAATCAAAGTAATGAAAAAGTAAACATGTTTCAAATATTCTTTGTTAAGTATAATATTCTTTGTTCTTTAGTAACAAAAATGTATTATTAAAAATTGGGTGTGTGGCTGTAATCCATTATTATTTTTATATGCGACAGTTTATGTTGTTGACCTTTCTTAATTTAAATCATTTCGTTTTTGTTAATACTTGTTAATCTTTTTCTTTTTGTGTAACTTATGTAATTATCTAACAATGACTGTTAATATATGCAGTATGTTAAGAAAACCCTGTCCGACCCATAAGGATAATAAAGGTTAGGTAAAAGCATGACCAAATATAATATAAAATTTTACGTAATCATCATAGTACCAATACAAATGAATTTTGAAATAATCTTTTTTTCCCGCGAATTAATTCCAACTTCTCCGAAATTTAGTAATTTTTAAAAAAGTGACAACACCGGTATTATTATGAGCGAATAGCGATGCGACCACGTGCCGCGTGCCCAGCCGCCCGCCGCCCGCGGAATGGTGGTTAACGCACATTTAGTAAGTTACCTCTTTGCGAAATAATATTTATTCTTTTAGGGGGATTTTTTTTAAGTTTAGCCCGGTTTTGTATCCATTAGTAGAATCAGATGTCGATACCTAACAACACCTTCACGGGTCGGACAGGGTTTTCTTAACATACTGTATGTGAGGACTAATCCACTCTAAGATATCTTCGTTTGTGAATGTGTATTTTATGATTTCATCATTCCTAATATATTTTAAATAAGTGCCTGTACTCTAGGGAAAAATGAAAAGATGGGTGTCGATATCCTAATTAATTTCCCCTATTGCCCTATTGTTACTTCTTTTCAACACTCTAGTATTCAGCGCAATAAACGCACAGATTCGGTAGTAGACTACGTTTTGCATAATTTATCTTACCTTTCGTAAATATTTTTGTTTTTATTTATAGTTCGAAATAGGATATTTTAAGGAAGTTCTTCAAAAATCTAACTTTCTTTTGTGAAAAAAAAAGTTTGATTTTGAAGAAATTCCTTATAATGTGGTATTACTGCAAAAACCGGCAATCTGCACAGACCTTAATTATTCAGTACTAATACTTAAGATCGAAAATTCATCTTCGCGGTTTGTGCAGATTGCAAGTTTTTGCAGTAAAACAAAATATCTTATTTCGAACAATAAATAAAAACCAAAATATTTACAAAGGGTAAGAGCCCTATGTCCAGCAGTGGACGAGTAAAGGCTGATGATGATGATGATGATGATGATGATGATAATGATGATGAAGATATATTATGCAAAACGTACAGATTCGGTAGTCTAGTATGAAAAAAAGTAGCGATAGAGCTCTGTGGTATTATTTTATTTTCAGTTTACATTTATAGGGGAAATTATTTTTTTTTTTAATAATAATAAACTAGCGCTTGACCGCAATCCCGCCTGATGGTAAGCAGTGATGCGATCGTTGATGGTAAAGCGCGCTAGTTTATTAAGAGCCTATTCACTCAGAAAAACTGAGCGAATAGGAAAGAAGATGGCAGTTGAGCGAGGTGATGCAATGTTAAACCCAACAACACGACCAACGATGCTGCGCCAAAGGGAGATTGATCTGAAGACCCTCCACGACCAAACTCCCAACACAACAACATTAGGCGCATCGTACCCGGCACACATCGCAACACAACTGCTCAGAGCCGTCCTCCGTACGGCTTCACCAGACATGACAAATCGCTTGGCGGCAAGACTTTGTCTGGTGAGTGGTAACTTCTGCCGGCGGCCGATGTTATGGCCTACCACCGAGAAAACTACTATACTACTTAGGTTATTGACTACTATTATTATTGATATTCCTTTGTTTACTGAACAACTTAATACGGAACGATGATTCTCATTACCAATGTTTTGTAGTCTCCCTGTAATCATATAAACTTTATGTTGTTAATTACTTTTGTTGTTGTAATACACATTAAGTGGTTAAAACTACACCATTTATTAACAGCTATATTTTTAAGTTTCGTTTCTTCTGTACTGGGAAGTTTATTTATTTTTTGAATAAATTTTCACTGTATCCTTAAGACATCCTCAGAAGTTAATTAAATAGGCAATAAAGAAATAATTATAATATCTGTTTTTTTCTGCAATTCTCCATCCTTTCGATCCTTACAATCATTCTGTCACAATTTCTTATTAAAATTGGCTAATGAGATGCATAATTTTTTACGTAAAAACAATGACGTGACAGCATGCCTAAAAACACCTCCGCCGTTTCCTGTTATAAATGTAAGGACAAAGCGATGTTGACAAAGTTCCCAGCAACACTTATATCTATTAAAACTTCATTATTTGGTTTCATAACATTTTTAAAAATACAAGACATTAAAATTATATGCAGTATGCTTTTTACTGAACACTAGCTTCCGTCCGCGGTTTCACCTGCATCCCGAGGGAACTACTTACCGTATAGAAACGAGATAAAAGTATCCTATATCCGTGTCCTGGTTCTAAGCTACCTCCCTAATTCCCCCTAATTTTCAGTCCAAATTCATTCAGCCAATCTTGAGTTATAAATAGTGTAACTAACACGACTTTATACATTTATAAAATATATATAAAAGCAAGTTAATTATGAATGATATTCTCAGGCAGTTATATTAGGTATATCCAAGAGCTTCTTCGCACTAAAATGTAAACCGACAGTTGCGCTTCAAACAATATTATTACGATACTACTATGCTTTAAATATTTTCATACCTTGTAACATATTTTATAAGTATTAATTATTCAAAGATAATTTTATTTTTCACTACCTGTAAATATACCTCCTTATTCTTAAACGCTGCTTAAAGTTAACTAGTGGTTAGCGATTGTTTAAACATACATTTTAGACGTTTGCACATCACTTAACTTTAACCATTGTTTATGAATAAACCCCTTAAACTCTGTGGTCTTTATTCATAAAGGATGATTAAAGTTAGGTGACGTTAAAAGGTCAAAAATGTATGGTTATAGAATCGCTAATCATTAGTTAACTTTAAGTAGCGTTTATGAATAAGGGGGATAGTCATTATTTTTAATATATAATCCTTTTATGTAATTACCAATAAAGCATTTTCTTAAACAAACAGAAGGCACAAGAAACTCATTACTTATTGTCAACATTCAATATTCTAAAGAACTTACGTCGAACGGTTGTATTCATAAAATATGCTATGCAAATAATTGCATAGCATATTTTATGAATAAGGCCATAAGGCCTGTAAGGTGGGCAAGCGGGAGTACTCCGATAGTACACACATAGGAACTGACAAGAAAAAAACAGAAAAGGTGCAGAGGTAGTAAATTTCTATCATACCTGCAATAGGACAATAATCACAGATGTAGACAGCGTGTGGAAGTGTGATTCTCAAAAATAATAAATATAAGAGTAATAAGTGGAAACTTGGTGTTATATTATAAAGGCGGTGTTTGTGAGTGTATGTACGTGTTTGTTACATTTTCACACCAAAATTAATGAACGGAATTAGATGTAATTTGGCACACATAGATTATTATCACCTGGATTAATGCATAGGATTACTTTTAATTCTAATATTCTCACAGGGTCGAAACTTACGCAGGTACTTATTGTTTACTTACAGAGCTAGAACCCGAACATTTAGACAATAGCTGTCTTGATGTGGCAGATATACCGCCACACTGTTATGAGTCAGACTTAGAAGATGATATACCTTTAATTAAATGTAAAACTGAAGTGGAAGACGAAAACTTATCAAAGAAAGAAAGAAAAGCCAGGGAGATAATAAGTAAGTATTAGTTGGTTATATTATTAATTATTATTATAAGTTATTTAATATAGACATCAGCTGCCAAAACCTGGAGAACAGGCGTAGAGTAGCCAGCCTTTCGGTCTTCTATAGGATGCATTCTGGCGAGTGTGCAAGGGAATTGCATGATTTAATTCCCCCATCTCCATTCCACCATCGGACGACCAGTCGTACGGCGACTTTCCACCCTTACGTTGTTGACACCACTACGATCCGGACGAAGCGTTTCACTTCTTCTTTTATACCGCGTACATCGAGGGACTGGAACAATTTGCCGGCGGCGGTGTTCCCGTCACACTACAATTTCAGTGTCTTCAAGGCTAGATTGAATAGGCTCTTAATAAACTAGCTCGCTTTGCCATCAACGATCGCATTACTGCTTACCATCAGGCGGGATTGCGGTCAAGCGCTAGTTTATAATATATATAAAAAAAAGCTGATAATATGTAATGAAATATAATTTGTTCACTTGATTTTATATTGACTAGACAATGTTTTGTGTTATTTCAAACCATTTTCAGAGTTAAGTTTTAATCCTTGTATTGATAACCACATTGTATCGTGAAATAGAACATATAATACACTTCATTGTTTCGTTTACTTACAGAGCTAGAACCCGAAAATTTAGGCTATAGTTGTTTAGATGTAGCAGATGTACCACCACACTGTTCTGAGACAGATTTAGAAGATGATGTCCCTTTAATTATCTGTAAATTTGAAGTCGAAGACGAAGAAGTAACAAAGAAGAATAGAAGAGCTACGGAGACAATAAGTAAGTATTAGTTAATTATATAGCTAACAGCAGACAAGCCAATGGTTCACCTGGTAGGATGTGGCTAGTGTTACCTAATAGGCCTAAAGTATGTAATTGGTTAAATGGGTAATTTTGAGTTCTATCCATAGGACTGTTTAAAGTTTTTTTTTATTAGATTGCATTGTGTCGCCTTTACCGGGCAAAAGCCTGTCACCAGATAGGTGGATATATTAAACTAACGTTGTGGTACAGAAATGATGTTACCAGATCGTGCACAGAATTAGACTTATGCCATCATAGTTAAATTCAATTGAATATGTTTATTTCAGATAACAATAATTATTGTACACACAACATATACATGTAATTAAGAGCGTCTATATTTAAATTTAATTTAAAATAGCCACGTAGGACACCAGTTAAGACAGCAGAATATTATCCTGCGTACTTTCCAAGCTCTCAGTAACGAGATGTAGATAGCTGCAGCACACCCGGTGCGTCGGAGACGCAAACAAATTCAAATCTCCCATTGTGTACTTTCTAGGTTTACTTACAGAGGCCGCCTTTGTAAGGGAACCAAAACAGGACACACGAAAAACAAAAGAAAAAGATGCAATAACAGCCGAGAAAACTATAAAAGAGAATCCAGACTCGAAGGTTATCCGGACTACTCAGAAATTGACGTCCAAGCCTGGCACAAATTACAAAGAGCCTTACTTATGTATACGGAATAGTTCTAATAATGTAAAAAAAGAGTATAAGTGTCATATTTGTCAGCGTGTGTATACACAAAGGCAAAGATTAACTATTCATATGCGTACACACACTGGTGAGGAACGTTATCAGTGTGAAATATGTCAACGTAATTTTAGTGAAAAGAACGATTTAACAAGGCATACGCGTACACACACTGGTGAAAAGCCTTATAAATGTGAAATATGTCAACGTAATTTTAGTGAAAAGGGGAGTTTAACAAAACATACGCGTACACACACTGGTGAAAAGCCTTATAAATGTGAAATATGTCAACGTAATTTTAGTGAAAAGTGTAATTTAATAATGCATATGCGTACACACACTGGTGAGAAACCTTATAACTGTGAAATATGTCAACGTAATTTTAGTGAAAAGGGGAGTTTAACAAAACATATGCGTACACACACTGGTGAAAAACCTTATAAGTGTGAAATATGTCAACGTAATTTTAGTCAAAAGATCGATTTAACAAGGCATACGCGTACACACACTGGTGAAAAGCCTTATAAATGTGAAATATGTCAACGTAATTTTAGTGAAAAGATCGATTTAACAAGGCATACGCGTACACACACTGGTGAAAAGCCTTATAAATGTGAAATATGTCAACGTAATTTTAGTGAAAAGATCGATTTAACAAGGCATACGCGTACACACACTGGTGAAAAGCCTTATAAATGTGAAATATGTCAACGTAATTTTAGTGAAAAGGGGAGTTTAACAAAACATACGCGTACACACACTGGTGAAAAGCCTTATAAATGTGAAATATGTCAACGTAATTTTAGTGAAAAGTGGAGTTTAACAAAACATACGCGTACACACACTGGTGAAAAGCCTTATAAATGTGAAATATGTCAACGTAATTTTAGTGAAAAGTGTAATTTAACAATGCATATGCGTACACACACTGGCGAGAAATCTTATAAGTGTGAAATTTGTCAACGTAATTTTAGTAAAAAGATTCAGTTAACAGCCCACGTGCGTACACACACTGGTGAGAAACCGTATAAGTGTGAAATATGTCAACGTAATTTTAGTCAAAAGATCCATTTAACAAGGCATATGCGTACACACACTGGTTAAAAACGTTGTCAGTGTGAAATATGTCATCGTAATTTAGTAAAAAGAGTCATTTAACAATCCATGTGCATACACACACTCACGAGAAGCCCTATCAGTGTAAAATATGGCAACGTAATTTTAGTAAAAATAGTAATTTAACAACCTATTTGCATAAACACACTGTTGAAAAACCTTAAAAAGATCAATTTAACACAGCATAAATTCATACACACGCTGGTGTAAAAGCTTATGATTGAGTAATCATAATACAAATGCAGCATAGAAATAGAATCTTGATTATATTAATGTTTTTCCTACTAATTTTATAACTTTTATTAATCATTCACAAAATCACAATGTAGGTATTTCTTTCTATTTGTGTCGTCTAGTAATATGTATGCATACTATGGTTTGTAAGTTGAAGGAACACAAGTTTTAAGAATCTTTTCTGCTATCGCAAATTTGTACAGTAGGACCCCGATTATCCGGTCTAATTGTTGCTAAGCATCCGGATAATCCAATGTATGAAGAATGGCGGACTTTTTCCATCCATACGTAGTATGTACGTACATACATATGTAATGCCAGGTGTTTATTAAAAACAACAAATACATATCGGCAAAATTCAACATTTGTTCTGAAAAAGCAGGGTCCAATAAAGGACACGAGCGACAAGGATGAATTTATTTAGGTAGAGAAGAGGAAGAAGTCTCCTAGTCGGTATTAGTGCGGTACTGCTGTGACCGGAACCAACATGCTGTTACGTTCAGCAGTACCGACGACGCTGTTGTATGTGTCCAGACTGCACCACTCCAAAAACATTGAGGAGGTTGTGGAGTATTTCCACGTCAAGACCAACTGGATTTGGAGGGACGAGAGTTTAGAGCCGCGTCACAACACGAATTTCAAGTCGTTCGTGGTTTTTGTTCCGACACATCATCTCGAGAATTTCTTCAAAGAAGAGTTCTGGGCCTGGCCGAATGATATGATGTACCGCCGGTTTCGTGGCCAGCTAAGTGACACCAGTCAGCGAAACACGGCGCCGACAGTTCGTGTACATTAGGTGTAGGTAATTATGTTATATGTAATTATAGTATTTTAAGTTTTGAAGTGAAACTTCTTTACGCACGCTTGACTTTACGCTTTTCTTGACGCTTATGTCACGCGCTCGACAGCTTACTCCCCGTAAGCTGGCGAGCGCGTGACGTAAGCGTTACGAAAAGTGATCGGGCAAGGCGAACGGAAGTTAAGTGGGGTATATAAGCACAGAGGCGCCCGTGGCGCGAGCTTGGTACTACAAGGTCTACAATGAGTTTTTTTTTTTTCAATAAAAATAGAAGATCTATGCAAAAATATTAATTTACCAATGAAACCATGAAATAAATTTAAAATAAGAAAATTAATATATGTATATGTGTATACATGTATATATTGTACACATATATATATATCGTATATATATCTGTATGTATATATATATATATGTATATATATATATATATGTATATATATATATATATACATACAGATGGGGCGAAAGAAGTTTCATTTCAGTCGTGTGGTCATAAGCACACTCGTATTTTTATGTCAATATAGTTGTAGTGGACTGTGTTGATTTTCGGGGTTCTTTCTAATAAAACATGTCATGTACTCTTTGATATACTTGTTTTTTTTTTCCGGTCATCCATAGGTAAGCCACCTATGGATGACCGACTCGCTTGTTACTCTTGTCGCGACTTATCGCGAAATACTTGATGATTACTTTCTTTTAAATGTTTCCGGCGGGAGTGTCGCGACTTATCGCGAAATCACTCATAATATTGTGAGAGAAGACATTCTCGCAAGACCACAGACAAATTTGCACAAGGTAAGAGACAATACCATAACGTGTCCAGGCTGTATAGCGTATCATGCCTTTGCCTTTTCCGTTCGGAAGTACGGAAAGAAGAGAACCAAAAAAAAAGAAACCATAACTTGTTCATTTATAGTCTATGGATATTTTACCTAACGAACCGACGCGACAGGTTCGTTCCTGTTAGAATCCTGCCGCCATCTTCATCAGTTATTAAAGTAATAAAATATACTAAAAGTATTGTTATGAGTGTTGAGTGAGTGCCGGAGCAGTTGGGAAGCCTCCAGTTGGCGAAAGCTAAGTGGATTCATTAATTATTTAATATCAATCTAATTATAATGTACCGTGATAGTTTGATCGGAGCGAAAGTTACCGAATTAATGTAACACAAAGTATCGTAATCATTGTATGTCCTATAGAACTGTGCGTAAGAATCCAACGCCGTGAGCGTGGGTCCTCTGACCCGAATTGGTGAAGTCCGTCGCCGTGAGCGTGGGTCTTCTGAGTGGAGCACAGCCCGACGACGTGAGCGTGGGTCCTCTGACTCGAATTGGTGAAGTCCGTCGCCGTGAGCGTGGGTCTTCTGAGTGGAGCACAGCCGACGCAGTGAGCGTGGGTCCTCTGACTCGAATTGGTAAAGCCCGACGCCGTGAGCTCGGGTCACACTATATAGGACATCAAATGTTAAAGCCGACTAGTACGACTCGCTATGTCGTAGCGCACGAAGCTGCATTAGACAATCCCTCCTTTGGAGGTTAAGAGAAAGATATCTATTAATATGAATGTAATCAATATAATATAATGTCTGGTTGGCCCTGTGCACTTAGTTCCATAACAAGCAAATGATGATTGCTTAATCCCTACAGACTAAGGAATGGAGAGGTTAACATCGAGCGTGGGCGTAACGCAGAGAGCATACATCGTGTAACAAAGCTAAGCAGATCATTACATCCACTACACACCGGTTGAAACAGTATCAACATAGGTAAGTCAAGTTGTCATCAGACCCATTTACTAAAATATTTCGTCGAGTCGCAGTTTTGGGCACGGATTCCCGCTAAGAAAGTATATGAGGAATCACACGTAGGCGACTCGCCGACAGAGGCTATGACAAATAGCATAATTGTTTTTCGTTAAAATACCTATTTATTTTACCAGCTTTGCAATGATAAATTACTCCATTTTTGTTGTTGTTGTGATTTGTGATGTTTGTTTTCGTTTTAAGTGCAAATGAATTGAATTAAGTTTATTTAATTTAATACGCATTTCTTTCTAAAATAAGCAAAATTATACCTGTGAGATTTGTTGGTTTTGTTGTTTTTCAATGTAAAGTTTTGAGCAAAAATATAAATTAAAGGGCGTTGTGTTCGCAATTTGGATGTATCTCAAGAAAAGGTAATAAATATTACACACTGTTTTAATAAAAAATATTATGATAATTATAACTGGTTAGCAGGCTGTGTACACACAAATTATTTTGTTTCCCGTGTAGGTACCTATATTATTTTCAAAATATGATAGTAAAAATGTTTGAGGTTATGGATATTCAGATTTAAATAATTTTCACAAAGCTCCCTCTAAATACGATTCGTCGGAAATACATTAACGGCCGAATACTGAAAAGCCACTCAAATATTTGAGACCCGCTTAAACTTTTGAGCAGCTCCTAACCTTCAATTTCGTATACACAAACGTCAATTTTAAGCGTCTGTTAAAAATAAATGCAACTTGAATTAAGTTGTGCTCAGAGACCACTCAGTGAAAAAGTCGTATACAGAAACGCTACTCAACGTTATTTAGCTGTCAAATCAAATGTCAAACTGATTTGAGCAGCCCTTAGATCTGAGAGTGGTCGCGAGGTCCCTCAAATCAAATAAAAGTTGTTAAAAAGTTTGTAAACAGTGGTAAAAATGTCTCTATCATCATTGTCTTCACTTTCGGATCACGAAAGCCCAACCGTGAGGCGCAGAAATGAAAAGAAGCTGGATGCTTTTCTAAAGTACAACGACGTGGAATTTCGTTCACGGTTCCGCATCTCAAAAGATACCGTATTGTATTTGGATTCAGTTTTCGGTAACACAATCAAACCATTAACAAAAAGAAACCGAGCCATACAACCAGTGGACCAAATACTAATTACTCTACGGTATTATGCGACTGGTAGCTACCAACGCGTAATAGGAGATATTTTTGAGGTCGAACAACCCACGGTGCATCGAATAGTGCATAAAGTGACCGCCAAAATAGCGAGCCTAAAGTCTCATTATATAAATATGCCAACACAGGAAGAATATCCAGTTGTGGCAAATGAGTTTTTTGCTATAGCAGGATTCCCAAGAGTTGTGGGAGCTGTGGACTGTACACATATTAAAATAAATTCTCCAGGTGTGTATTTACGAAGTTTATTTATTATGTTCCCAAATTGTATGCTTGATTAATAGTTTTGTAATATTACCATTTATAATATAACCTAAAGTTGTGTAAATGTTTCTACTGAAATATAGGGCTCTAGTAAAGTAGGTAATTACTGTCTCACAGTAAAATAAATTATTATTATTTTTCAGGAGGTGCCCAATCTGAAATATATCGGAACAGAAAAGGATATTTCTCATTAAATGTTCAAATGGTATGCGATGCAAGATTGAAGATAAGGAATGTAATCGCAAGATGGCCAGGTTCTGTTCATGATAGTACAATATTTAATGACTCACCATTGTGTGCTCAATTAGAGCGTGGGGATTTTGGCACAGGTGTAATTCTTGGGGACAGTGGATACCCATGTCGACCTTATCTACTTACCCCATTATTGCACACAAGAACAGCTGCTGAAGAAGCTTACAATCGGGCTCAAATAAGCACCAGGAATCCTATAGAAAGACTCTTTGGTGTCCTTAAAAGGAGATTTCCTTGCCTACAAACTGGAATGGGGCTAAAAATAAAAAACATTCCACCAATCATAGTAGCGTGTGCAGTGCTACATAATATTGCCCTCTTGCAGTCGGATATATTTATGGAGGATGATGACCCTTTACCTTATTATGAGGAGGAATCCTTGGGTCAACAAATTGTAGGTCTTGAGACCAATCAGAACTTTTTAGTAAGGACTAATTTAATAAATACACATTTTACCTCTTAAATATAGTTATATTAGTGTAAATTATTATATAGATTTCACTATTTCAAGTTTTGCAGTCTTCGTTTCCAAAATTGCATTTTTGCTTTATATATATTACTTTCCATTTTGTTTTTATTTATCCAGTATTTTGTTTCTAATTTTGCATTTTTGAGTTTTGTCCGAAAATATTGTTGTTTTATTCCATTTTGTGATGGTTTTATTCGTCCTGAAAAATGGTTTTAGTAAAATATTATTGAAAATCTCACATCACTAGCAAAAAGGACAATAATGTTACATAATTACCAGCAGAGTATGATGTTGAAGGTTTGTTTTTTTCTCGGGGTATGGTTGTTGCAGCTCTCTGGTCATCTATCAAGGTAATTGTCAAGCAATTAAGATGCTGTTCATAGTAAAATTAATTGATTTAATAATTAGTACAATAAAAAATTATTACCAGCAATACTTTTTGATTCAATTGGTTTGCTATTGTCCATTATGGAAGCCATTGTTGCATCTTGGTTGTCTGGAAAAAAATCTGTATGTGAGTAAAGAATACACAACAATAAGTATAAAATAAAAAAATGTACCAATGTTGTGAAATGGCAAGCAATTGAGATGCATTTTAATAGTAACATTAGTTTAATAATTAATACAATAATTAAAAACTTACCAGCAATACTATTTGATGTGACTGTGCAAGGTTTGGTATTATTTGTTATGTAAGCCACGGTTGCATCCTGGTCTTCTGGAAAAAAATCTGTATGTAAGTATAGAATACACAACAATAAGTATAAAATAAAGAAATGTAACAATGTTGTGAAATGGCAAGCAATTGAGATGCTTTTTAATAGTAACATTAGTTTAATAATTAATTCAATAATTAAAAACTTACCAGTAATACTATTTGATGTGACTGTGCAAGGTTTGGTATTATTTGTTATGTAAGCCATGGTTGCATCCTGGGCCTCAATTCTGTAACTTTGTCTTAAGCAGCATGTCATAGATATTTTATCGACACACTATAGGAATTATTTTGCGACTGTTGCAAATAGGGCATTCTACAACAACTTCAATAACGTTTCTGTAGTGTGTCTATAGTATCTCTATATTGTATCAGCATAATCATTTTTAGTGTTGCTAACAAAAAACCTACCATGCGATTATAGAGGTGCGCCAAAGCTACTACTTACTAAAATCTTTTTTTAACAATAAAATCTTTATATTAAATGGTTGTTTTAATAATTTAAGACCGTTTTATTATCAAAAACATTAAATTTTACTAAAAACGTGCCTTTACTTAAAAAAGAAAAAGATTTTTATCACAACAATTTTGTTATTGACATTCTAAAACCATAATTGGCTTAAAGGTCTAGTAACCGAGCCAGAATCTTACAATAAAAAAGAAAACTTAAACAAACAAAACTTTGAGCGGTTGTTTTGGTTTCAAATGCGTTTTCTTGTTAGAATTCTAGATTAATAGACTCAACTTTCTTTATTTTTAATGGGAAGTAAAATAAGAACCGAATCAAGTTCTTCCAATAGTTTTATCACAGACAGATAAGAGCCCGCCGCCATCGCTCAATTTCGAGGGCACTTTAGCAAATTTTTGGATTCCTAATTTCATTCAACAGTGCGAAAAGGTAAGTAAGAATTTATAGTAACATAAGTTTCGTGAAGTGTGTTAATTTTTTTTACAATAACTTTTGAGTTATGATATGAACTTACATAACTTCATTTTAGGATCGACAATATCATGGGAAGTGTGAGCGTTAACCAACTCTCGGCTCTCATGGATTTTTTAGAGTCCAACCGAGAGTTGGCTCTTGGCTATTGCAACAGGAGCAAAGAAGGTCGCAGTCAGGCTAGGCGGCTTTGGGAGGAATGCTCTACTGTCCTCAACAGCGTCTCTGCAAACTGTGTGCAAAAAAGCCAGATCAATGGAGACTGGTAAGAATAAGATACCTACTTACTCTTGTTTATGTATATTTTTAAATGCCCTATACTTACATTATTCTTTTTTTACCTTTTTCAGTACTACAATGAGTACAAATCTAAAGTTATAAAAAAAGTTAAAATGGAGAAGGCTGAAATGTCAGCTACAGGTGGGTGCATAATAATAATTTTATGTAATTATCACTCCATTAATAATTATCATTAAGTTCTACCTTAATATTTATTTACAATTGTGTAGTTTTCAATGGTTAATAATTTGGCTTTTAGGAGGGGGACCATCAAGCTTGAAAAAGCTTTCACCAATACAGGAGAGGCTGTACAATATACTTGGACGCGACATAGGGGAGCCCTTACCAGGGGTCCGCCATAATCCTCTCATCACGTCACAGTCTGTGAGTTTTATAACTTAAATTTGAAAAATTTAATAATCATATAGGTAAGGGATATGTAATGGTTTTGATGGGCACAGGGGCATGGTTAATGCTGGGTACCCAGCAGTACAGACAACATACTTTGATGTCAGCCTTCCACTTACTTTCCCTTGATTCTAATTCAAAAACATATACCGCATTGGATTAATATCGTTATTTAAGGTCAATGAGTTGGACGACATACAAATAAGACACTATTTTTTTAAAACTTTACAGCAAAGCAGTCAAGCTTCAGTGGGGGTGGTGCAGATTCCTCTAGCTGTGAGTTTTCCTTTTCATATTTATTAGAAGAATATAATAGTTTAACGGGGCATTTTTTTTTCAATCTGACTTTTCTTCCCCTTATTTAAACCAAGAATAAAATACCTTTTCTATGTATTACCTATATTCCATTTTTCATTTTTCTAGCCTAGAAAATAAATTTCTTTAAAAACACTTAAATTTAAAAAAAGTATATGTAAACACTTATATACTGTTAGTTTGAAATTGATTGAGCTAATGAGTGCACAATTTATATTAATAATATTATACAATACCTACTCAATAAAATTGAAAATATTTAAGTAGTTTATTATGATTAATATTAATAAAGATAATAATGTCATTCGTGCAATATATACATATATATTATAAAAATAAAATTTAATATACCACTATATAAATACCACAAAAGCATATAATACAGTTCTTTAATGATACTATTTTAATTATTATTTATATTGTTTTTCCTTAACAAGAGCTTCTTCATCCTCTCTCCTATTAAATAATAAAGTACTTTGCTGTGCCCAACAGAGTCCATATAATTGATTCTATATTTTATTACACCAACTATTGTGTACACATCATGGAATGCAATACATGATTAAATATTGAAACTTATTATTTTTTGCTATATAGTAATAGCTACCCATATGAATAATATTTGTATTTTCATTACACAGGAAAACAGTCAAATTATAGAAGAGGTGGTGCAAATGGTGTGTTTTATTTTATATTAAAATTATCTTTTGTTAATTTTATTTGAAATGGGTACTAACAAGTTTTCCTTTTACAGCTAGATAATAATACAGATATTGCACACAACACTGATGCAGTGCTGGAGTTGCCAATATCTGAGCCTGAGCTGCAACTGTCAGGAGTAGGACCCACCACAAGCCAGGAGGCTGACAGGGTGCTAGAACCTAGCACACCTACTTCTGCACTGCGGCAGCCTTTGCCAGCTCTACGGCGACGTCGACGCCGCGCTCAGAGAAGTCCTTTAGAAGTTAACAGAAGTGGTGGGTATTAATCTTATTTCTGTTTAATTATTTGCCTGCCCCATATTTTGTTGCTATAAAATTTTAAATTTATCTAACAGAATATGTTACTACGCAATTTCTAAGCTTCTAAGCCTTCTGATTTTATTGATAATCACTATGAAATTACTTAAATTTTACAGTGATGGTTATGTCACATTATTTTATTTGTAAGAAGGGAAGCCTGAGGTGTTAAACCTGAGCATATACCTTATATCCAGTGGTGGCAGCCTTTTGGCTGATAAATAAAATATAAATTACAAAACAAAACTTTAAATTGTAAAACTCTTTTAATTTTGTCAATTAAATTGGGTTTTCTCTCCACAGCCTTGAAATGAGTGACTGCTGAATCGCCCGGCCTCTTTGCAGCTCTGGGTTGACACGGTGGTGCCCCGGATTCTCCATGCTTCTTGTCTGATCTACAACCTGTGATTAATTAATAAATAAGACTGATTAGATTTCTTAGAATGATAGTGTGATTATAGATACTTACAATTATATACTTTTAATGTGTAACTTAGAAGAATAATTTTACCAATGATTCATGCTGTTGGTTATCACTACCAACAGCACGTGCATCATTGTTTAATATTAGTCTTCTAAATTATACATTTAGAGATGTGATATTTTTTTATAACTTTGTTGATTTTTGTTTGAAATTTTATTGTTAGTTTTATAAAAAATATACCAATTTTTTTTTTTTATTTAGACAAGTTGTTAATTGTGAACTGTATTTAAAATATATAATATTAGAATCATCTTGTCTTCTCAGATACACATTCACAGATTTGATATATGTATATCTTTTTTAACTTTGTTGATTTTTGATATAAGTTTTATTGTTAGTGTTTATAAAAATATACCAATTTTATTTTTTATTTAGATAGGTAGTGAATTGTTAACTGTATTTATAATATATAACATTGGAATCACCTTGTTTTTTAATTTTTTTTTTTTTAAATATAAGACTTGCCTGGTATTGTAGCTGATGCTCCATTTCTTCTTCCTCGCTTGTCAGCAATGTGACTGGTACCCTGCAGCGGTTAGCAATGTTGTGTAGCATGCAACATGCATTTATTATTTTCCCAGCAGTGGTGGGGTCATAGTGTAATGCTCTTGCTGCTAACAAACATCTGAAAACGGATAGCAGTTATTATTATTTATTTAGACATACATCATCATATCACCTCATACATACCTTCTCTAAGAAGCTGGTTTAGGCTGTAGTAGCATGTCTGGGACTCGACAAATAAATGTTATTTAAATGTATGGATGTTAATTATAGGTATTTTATATAAAATATCAAACCTAAATCGAGCCTTCAATACTCCTATGCAACGTTCTACTGTGTTGCGTGTTAACACATGAACTTTGTAATAATTGTGTTCAGCAGTCCCCTCCCTTGTATCCAAAATAGGTGTCATCATAGTCGGCCGTAAAGGATTTTTTTTTTTTTTTTTTTTTATTAAAATATAAACCAGCGCTTGACCGCAATCCCGCCTGATGGTAAGCAGTGACGCAATCGTTGATGGTAAAGCGCACTAGTTTATTAAGAGCCTATTCACTCTAGCCTTGAAGACACTCAAATTGTAGTCCGACGGAAACACCGCCGCCGGCAGATTGTTCCAGTCCCTCGATGTACGCGGTATAAAGGACGAGGCGAAACGCTTCGTCCGGATCGTTGAGGTGTTAACAACATAAGGGTGGAAACTCGCCGTACGACGGGTCGTCCGATGGTGGAACGGAGATGGGGGAATTAAATCGTGCAATTCTCTCGCACACTCCCCAGAATGTATCCTATAGAACACCGAAAGGCTGGCTACTCTACGCCTGTGCTCTAGGCTTTGGAGACCAACTCGAGTTAAATCAGGGTCACCAATCAGCCTCTTCGCACGCCTCTTCGCACGCCTCTCCACTGAATCCAAAGTGGCCAGGTGACACTTAGCAGCACCAGCCCAAATGTGGATAACAAATATAATATAGGATAACCGCTATCACATAAAATTGATATATAGTTGATTACTACTCCTATAGATTGTTGTTATTATTTATTTACATCTGTGATCTTATAATAAATAGTATGTAATTGATACCTAACAAAAACACTTCCTCCCAGCGCTTGACACCTCATTTAGATGCCGACACAGTGGGTGTGTTTGCCACACCATAGAATCATGTGCTGAACCCGGGCTGCTTGCATCAACACACAATATATTTAGTTTTGCATCACAAATCTGTAATAAAGTTTATTATACTTAAGTTAATATGCTAACTTAGAATTTGTAGAATTTTGTGACAAAAAATTATTGATACATGATTGTGTCTAAAAATAAATATCAACTTACAATCATGACATTCAGAGAATGGTAGCCTTTTCGGATATAATATCGCTCTTCATGAAGTACTGGCCTCAATCAAGCGACATGTGTCCCATCAATACAACCCAGTACACCCGGGAAACCAAAATATGAGTAAAATCTGTAAATAATAACATAAACAAACAAAATTAACAACTTTTATCTCAAAACTATGAATTATTGATGTTAAAAATAACACTCACTTTGCCTTGATTGCATTTTTTTCTTGGGGATTCATTGGCCAAACTATGTATTTGTTTTTGGTAAATTTGGTTCATTGCATCAGCTGCTTGTTTCACAGCTCTTGACACTGTAGTCTGCGAGACATTATGTAATGCGGTTTGGCCAACTAGTGTTTGGTATGATCCTGTGGCATATAAGTTCAGCGCAATAAGTACCCTGAAATGTTTAGACGTTTTAGATTTAAATTGTGAGTAAAAACTTTGGCAATTAATAACTGTGATAGTTTAATTTAATCACTCATAATTATAATTTATCGTCAAACCTTTAATTCAGCAGGGATTCCACTCCACCGTCGCTGTCTCGGGAGGAAGGGAATGGGCTCGTTAATTAGCTCCCTTACTTGCTCCATGCCAAGTCGAAACGTTTTTATAAACTCTGCCTCGAGAAGTTCACTAAAAGCATTTACTTGCAGTCTCATGAGTGCCCGAGATTTGCGGCGCTGGCGCAAAAACAAACGTCGACGGGCAGCATTATAAGCCAGAGTCAAGATACGCATATGCCACCGCAAAGTAGGCAAAGAAGGCCTCATTATGTAGAAAACTTATGTCCACTTTAATAACATTACAACTTAAAACGCGCGCACACACGGACACTTGACTTTATATCAAAAAAATAAACAAATATGAAGCAAATCATAGGCAAAAAGGGTGTCGTTGTTCGATAACGGCTCTATAGCCAAAACACTATTCAAAAACGATAGAAACAACTGTCAAATACGCTTAAAATGTTTGCAGAATACGGTAACTTTAGCTATCACAATGACATAGACACATTATAATGATACAGATTACCCATTATTACTATGGCGTTTCAATAACAGTTGTGTGGCAAGTCTATGGTCATAAATAAGTTATAGAATGTCAAATGTCGGTGACTATCCTACTGAGACACTACAGACACAGTATTGACAAGTTGTTTAGTTTACAGAATTGGGGCCCTGGTCTTCTGGAAAAAAAATCTGTATGTAGAATTTATAACAATAAATAAATTAACACAAAAATAAAAACAAAATGTACCAATGGTGTGAATATCTGGCTCTGCTGTGTAAACATCGGATTGTGTAAGGAGTTCTGGTTCTGTATCACCTATAAAATAAACAAGAATGTAATGGCTTGTTGATGTCAAATGTATTAGGATATAAATTATTACACAAACCAAAATATAATGCAGCATCATCATAGTAGTTAGCTAAT
Organism: Sesamia inferens; assembly: GCA_037179545.1. Classification (NCBI taxonomy): domain Eukaryota; kingdom Metazoa; phylum Arthropoda; class Insecta; order Lepidoptera; family Noctuidae; genus Sesamia; species Sesamia inferens. The sequence continues at coordinate 21,860,410 of CM073947.1, read as the reverse complement.
GGTTGAATCTGAGGAGCAGCCATGGCTAATATTTGAGCATCTTGCTCAGAGAGTGTACTCTTGTAGGTTCCACCACCAGTGCGATTAATTTCTTTCTATAAAAAATAAAAGTTATAATTAGAAGATATCCTGAATTTTAGAAATATTTAATTTAAACAAAACAAACCTTATCAATTGATGCCTTCTTTTTAATATCTTTGGTGATCTCATAGTACTGCAACCGCTAAAAAAATAAAGTGAATAAAGAATCACTTGTGTAAATGATCATTTCAAGATATCACAAAAACAAACTTACATTTGCTGTGGCAATGTTTTTTTTAGATCTCTGTTTTATATTTTCATATAAGTGACGGAGCTGTTGCCAGGTTCTACAGCCACTCACAGAGACAGCATTATATTGCCGGCATATAGTGTTCCATACTTCTCGCTTCTTTAAAAGCATGTGAGCGTTTGTTTCCTTATTTTCAATAATATTTTGATTTCTGGAAGGAATTCAAAATAATAAATATTATATTCTTTCATTTAAATATTCTTTGTGTATTTCAAACTATTTTTAGTGAACTATAATTTAATCATTTGATGTATTAAGATAACTTTTTTTTTACTATAGTTTAGATGATGGGATATTTAATTTTTATATTGTATCTTTAGTATTTCTAAATTGTTATTTATAAAAAATGACTGTAAAACATGGAGCACTTTTATGAAAAAAAAAACTATCTATATACTAATTTAACCAAGTTTGCAAACAAATAAATGATTTGATTTAAATGTTTTTGTATATTATTTACAACATGACACAGTTTGAAATTACTTAAACTGAAGATCTGAGAATCACACAAAACTTCGATGGCACGTCGCAATTGGGACGAAGCAGTCTCTACTTTGCTTAATCCCAATTGCGCCTCTGCGCTACGGCTTCCTCAGTTTCCGCCTGACGCAAGTCCTCAGCGGATCGGACGTAGATATTTCGGGAGGAAGACATGCACCAGGACGTTGCGGTTAAATGATTCTATTTTCATTCTTTATTTAGGTACTTACTTCTTTAAGAGTTCTAACAGCATATCTTTTTCGGCAGGCGTATAATTACTTCCGCGTTTCTTCTTTTCCTCCATCGTCAATTAACTTATTAAATAAGGAATCACCAAAAGGTTGAAGATTTTTACTAAATTATAGTAATTAGAACTTGATTCAACATCAACATTCGCGCGTAAGATAATTGTAACGTTCCAATCAACGACAACAATATTAGCAAGTAAATATTATTTTCTGATGTCTTCTTTTGATATTTATCTCATTTCAATATAAATAATTTAGATCATAATGCAAATTATACTTCTAATAGCTGTTAAATTTCAACTAATTAATAAGTTTAGAAAATATTTATTCAAAGAACACTGCGTAAAAAGAATACAAGACGTAAGCCAAAATAAATTGTAACTGAGAACGTGCTGAGTATCATTTTTTTCGCAGAATGTTGCCATGACGTAAACATTTGAGCGCTGCTTGCTTGATCACGGCATCCAATTGCTTGAGTGACGTTTGTGTATACCACTTAAAATTTGAGGGATGCTTAACTTTAAGTAGCCTTTAGGTGAGAATGAGATTTGAGTGGCTTTTCAGTATTCGGGTGTTAGATTCTTATTTAAAGTACCAATTTTTTGGAAAAGGTAGACTAGAGTCTAGTTTGAATAGACATTTAAAATTAAACATCGAAAGGCGCAATACAAAAATTTTCAAAAGGTTAATCGATGTCGTCTGCTTTTTAGGTAAACAAAATTTTGCGTTCCGTGGTCACGACGAATCGCATAATAAACGAAAAATACGGTCCACGCTCAGCCGATGGGCACACGGGGCGTTGCCCTCCGTCAGCTGTTGCCACGATGCAACAATGGCTAAATGTATTTGTGAAAAATATAACATACATAGTGTAAAAAGATTAGAATCGATTCAGTTGCTTATTCTGAACAAACTATATTTAGGTTTCGTATAAAGAAAAAATAACGTTGTATAAGCACAGAGATTTGGGTAATGTATGTATGCATACCCTCAATGAAAAATCTGTGCACGCCCCTGGTAATGATTGATTTTAAGGATGGTTAGATCCGTCGGTCAGCGTCCGTTCTTGTTGCCATTTTTGATGGTGATGTGTTTTTTATCCAGAGAGATTTTTTATTTAGTTCACTTTTTTTTTTTTTTTTTAATTTGGCTCGCACGGTTTGTGCATTTGCCACTACAAGTATAAAGGTAGGGAAACCAAATAAATTCATTGAAATGCGTAGGAACGGATTACGGAATTTTGGAACAAAGGATAATAGGATCAGGTTTGGTGGTAATATAATAAATAAATAAAGATATACCAAACATATATATTAAATAGAAACTAAAATTGGGAGTTGGGAAATAAAAAAAAACTTATACTTTAATATTATTAACCCTTTAACCGCCAACGCCATAATATTATGTGTTGTAAGAACATTACATCAGGCGCCACGTCAGAATATTGTGTAGAAAGTCCTGTCATTTAAAAAATGTACAATAAATGTTGAATTTGCTTACTGAATCTTAATATATTTCGTGTAATTACTTTATTTTTAACAGTATTAAATACATATTTTAGCTAATTGATTGAAATAATTACATGTTCTCAGTTCGTGATACGTCTAAATATCAACCTACTTCGCCGAACCCATAATTTCATGTAGACTAGTGTTGTACCGCATATGAAACTCCTGATAGTAAATTAATAAAAAACATCCTATTTTTTACAAAACTATCAAGTAAACATTAATCAAAATTTCATAGTTTATTAAACATTTATTTATTTATTCAAAATTCAATAAGCTTTAGTGAAGTAATATGTAGAAATCAACAAATAAGTATAGGTAAATATTAAGTACAAACTAACTCCAGAACGTCACTAGTACAGGCTATCCGCGAACGCCGTCGTCGTAATTTTATGTGCGGCTCAAGGTCAAGTAGTCATATTTTGAATAAACGTCAGCGCCATCGCCATGATAACATGTGCTCACATTATTATTACATCTAAGCTAGTGTCGAGAAGTTATCGATGATGTTATACGACGACGAAGAACTATTAAATATATTGCAGCAAGCAAACAATGATATTTATAGTAGTAGCAGTTCAACGGATAGTGATAATAATTCGGTAAATAACTCTTGTTTTCAAGTCTGTTTATTTATCCTCAGTCAAAAGGACAGCTAAATAATAATATGTGTACTTATTTACCCATTTATTTTGTTTTAAAGAAAATACAGTTTATTTAGTTATTTTATTTGTTGTTATTTATTATTATTTGTATCCTAATATTTTAAACGCGTATCATTTTTTTTACATAAATGTCATACCGTCTTTTTGTCCGCGGGATAGTAAACGGACTAAATAAGTTTACTGTTTTTTTAATTTGTTATCTATGTTTCATATAATACTAATCTCATTTTAAATTGCTACAGGAGAAGCTTTATCGCTCAGTGCAACTAGTGTTGTAGGCCTTTTTCGTGTTTCGTGAAGACGAAGAGTTATTAAATATTTTGTAATCATGAATTGCGAAGCGACGACAGTTCTCAACATAGAAGTGATGTTGATTTGATAAGTTTAATTTATTTTTTAAATCGATATTTTAATTTGACAAGTAATTGTGTTTGTTTGTAACATACCTACTAAGGTTCATCATGGATACTAACCAAAATTTAAATGATACATTCATAGGCTGGAATTATTTAATATTAAGAAGGTACATCGGTAGGTAGGGTAATAACAGATTTTGTAGTGTTATTAAGTTTAGGTATATGCTTACCTATATTTTTATAATAATGCCTCTATATACAGTATGTTAAGAAAACCCTGTCCGACCCGTGAAGGTGTTGTTAGGTATCGATAACTGATTCTACTAATGCATACAAAACCGGGCTAAACTAAAAAAAAAACCCTCTAAAAAAAATAAATATTATTTCGCAAAAGGAGGTAACTTAATAAATGTGCGTTGACCACCCTTCGCCTGCCGCTCGCGGGGGGCGGGCGGCAGGGCACGCGGCACGTGGTCGCATCGCTATTCGCTCATAACAATACCGGTGTTGTCACTTTTTAAAAATTACCAAATTTCGGGGAAATTGGAATTAATTCGCGGAAAAAAAAGATTATTTCAAAATTCATTTGTATTGGTACTATGATGAATACGTAAAATTTTATATTATATTTGGTCATGTGTTTACCTAACCTTTATTATCCTTATGGGTCGGACAGGGTTTTCTTAACATACTGTATGTATGAGCAGTATAAAAGTAAATATTCTCGAAAGGTTAATATTGTGAATAAATAAATGCATCGATATTGAGTATTCGCAACACTGTTCCAACTTATACCTAAAGTGTCGTGGCGCTGGAGGTTCGTCAAAGGGATCAGTGCCGTGGCGGTTAAAGGGTTAATAGTTATAAAGGTAGATATTAAATTATAAATATCAAAATTTAAGGAGCTTAACAATGTAGGGATTGATGTAGGAAGAGGGACACAGAGTTCATTAAGGGAGTTAATGAATGAAGAAGAGTCACGGTTGGGGCATGCAAAAAATATATGATTCAAATCTTCCTCACAACCACAACAACATAAATTATTGTGAATAATCCCAAGTCTAGCAAGGTGAGAGGCTGTGCAAACATGACCCAAGCGCATTCGTATCAAACTGGAGGTTGCAAGCTTGGAAAGTTTTAATTTGGAAAACCATATTTTGAGAGGTATTCTTTGTTGTATACGTTTATAATAGTGACCTTTACGACTACTTGAAATATTCCATAAATTTTCCCAGGCTTCATACAGATGATCTTTAGGAAGAGAGTGAAGGTCAGATACAATATTATTATATGGAAACTTATCACCATCATCTACAGCGTCTTTACCAAATTTGTCTGCTATCTCATTGCCGCGAATATTGTGATGGCCAGGTATCCACACCAAAAAAACATCAAGATTTTTAAATTTGCAATTTAGTAGGAGCTGTCTGGACTCTATAACATAGGGATGATTTGAACCTGACCAAGGAAACTTTTGCAGTGCTTGTCAAGCACACTTCGAGTCAGTGAAAATAATAGACTTGCTGAGTTTCACAAGAAGTACGTATTCTAGGGACTTTAAAATTCCAAAACATTCTCCAGAAAAAACTGATGTTTCAGAAGGTAATTTTATTTTTTGTTGAATGTTATCATATTGTTCATGATATACAGCTACCCCAATCGTGCCTGAAACTGGATGCTTGGAAGCATCACAGTAAATGTAATGCCTATCAGCCCAGTCTCTTTCGACTATGAAGTTTAAGTTAGAGTTAGCATAACGATCATTCTTTAGCGATATAAAGTTATAGTTTATTTGAGGGGAAAAAATAAGAGCTTCGTAACAGACAGAAAAAATTGGAAGATACTGAGAGCGGTGTGTGGGAGCTTGAAGTGAAGTAAATTTACGGAAACTTATAATAGAGCATGGAAGAGATTTATTAGACCAATAAGACGAACATTCAATTTTTTCTGAAAGATACAAAAGTTTTTGATAAAGTGGGTGGTTGGAAAATTGAAGAGTTCTGAGAATGAATTTATCACATAAGTACTGTCTACGAAGTTTTAAAGGAGGGTCCAAAGATTCCACTTGGAGTGCGTTAATTGGGTTAGACCTCATGGCACCAGTTATAATACGCAAGGCTTTTGATTGAATTGAGTCTAACTTTGTCAGACCTACAGCACTACAAGGTTCTAAGAAATATGTCCCATAGTCTAAGATACTTCTAATAATAGCGTTATACAATAATTTTAACACGAATGGATGGGAACCCCACCGAACTCCAGAAAGACAGCGCATGTTATTTAATAAACGTTCAAATCTAGCCAATACATAATAACAGTGTGGTAAACCTGTAAGTTTACCGTCTAGAAGGATACCCAAAAATTTTACTTCGCTATTTTCAGGTATTTGTTGATTATCATACACAACTGAATATGGAGGAGGAAAACGCATTCTAGTAAATAAAACAGCGCTACTTTTGTTAACACTAAGACACAAAGAATTATTGTCCAACCATGATTTAAGAAATTTTAGAGCGACGTTTAGAGAGGAACTTAGTTTTTCAACAGAGCGTCCTGATACATAAAGAACTAGATCGTCTGCATACTGTAAAATATTGGCTTTACCAGAAATATGGAATTCTAAATCAGAGGTATATATATTATAAAGAAGTGGGCTCAACACCAAACCCTGAAGCAGTCCTTTCCAGGTTAATCTTGTTTTCATTTCGGATTCACCTATGTCCACTTGTAATTGTCTGCCTGAGAGAAGATTAAGAATGAAATTGCAGAATATGGGAGGTACTTTTAGTTTATAAAGTTTAGTATTCAAAACAGTTAAATCGACATTGTCGTATGCAGAAGAAATGTCTAGGAAAATAGCAAGCATGGATTCATTATTTGTAAAAGCCAATCTCGCATCTGTAATGAAAATCCCTAGACTGTTTATGGTACTTTTCCTTTCCTAAATCCATACTGACTCAGAGATAGTAAACCTTTACTTTCTACATACCATTCTAAACGGTTTTTAACTAAATGTTCAGCTAGTTTTGAAAACACAGTGGCAAGGGCTATCGGTCTGTAAGAGTTAGGATCTAACGGTGGTTTATTTGGTTTCAGAATGGGGATGACTTCGTATGTTTTCCATGAGGAAGGGATTATACCAGAACTTATTGTGGAGTTGATTATGTTTAACCTTTTGAACGCCCATCTATAAAATACGCGATGTGTCCTCCTGCGCCACGCTACAAATGTATAACGTATCTATAGTAAAACGTAGGGATGGGATTAATTTCCTATCGACAAATAATATTATACATTTAAATTAATGTTTATTCACCAATTTTCGAAGCTAAATAAAAATTGTACTTAACCGTATTTTCATATTTTATTTTATTTCATAAAAAAATCAATATGAAAACTTGGATATATTTCCCATAATAAAGAAAAGAATTGTAAATTTATTAGACGTGTGTTCTAGAAGGCACATCCCTATTTGTCTCCAAATGTAATCTGTTTACTTCATATCAAGTAGTTGGCGCTCGAGGCACGTCAAAATCCTTTGTGATATAAGGATGTCTATACATACATATATCTATGGTATTTATTTTTATATTCACTGTGGTCGAGTTACACGTGCATAAACTCAACCGATTCCTCAAACTCATTTATTGCGAAAATGTGTATTAGAAACATCGATACATAAAATAGTTTGGCATCTCCATAATCCGCCTGACGGCATGCAATATTAATTAGTGTTTGTCTCTACTTTTTGTACAATTACTATAATTATCTAAATTTCATTAATTCATTCGAAACAAAATAAATTTAAAAAAAAAAGGCAAAAAGAAGTCATAAAAATAATAAATGTCAGGAAATTTCGTCATGGACAGGTCAATTGAAAATTTATAAATATGTCAAACAATAAATAACCACTAATTAAAAACAAATCAAGTCAATAACCAAATACAATAATGTCATCTCTCTTTACCTATTAGATTGCATGTCATTTATAAATTCGTTTACACTGTAATAGGCCTTTTCCACCAGTAATTTTTTAACTTTATTTTTAAATGTATTATAGTTTATGCTTTCTAATATTTCTTTTGGTAGGTGATTATAAACGCGTGGCGCCATACAGAGTATACTATTTTTCATCAATGCACTTTTATGTTGAGGACAGTTTACTTTTAAAATGTGACGTTTACTTTTATAACTTTCGTACATCGTTAAATTATATCTGACAAATATTGCCAACTCATTTATGTACAGACACTGTACTGTCAATATTTTTAATTTTTTAAAATATGGTCTACACGAATGGACAAAAGCGTGGTTTAGTTACAACAAATACAATTAATAGAAGCTAAATACGTGGTTTTCTACATTTTTTAGAGTTCCGTAGCCAAATGGCAAAAAACGGAACCCTTATAGATTCGTCATGTCTGTCTGTCCGTCTGTCCATCCGTATGTCAAAGCCATTTTTTTTTTTCCGAAACTATAAGAGCTATACTGTTGAAACTTGGTAGGTTGTATTCTGTGACCGTATTAAGGTCCTGATGCAAAAATAAAATAATAGTAATAAATATTGGGGGCTCCCCATACTTAGAACTGAAACTCAAAAATTATTTTTTTTTCTTCAAACACATACGTGTGGGGTATGTATGGATAGGTCTACAAAAATGATATCGAGGTATCTAAAATATTTTTTTTCTAAACCGAATAGTTTGCGTGACAGACGCTTCCAAAGTGGATAAAGTTGGTCCCCTCCCCTCCCTCTAACTTCTACAATAAGAAAATGAAAAATCTAAAAAAGCACATGCTGTAGATTAGTATAAAAACTAACAACGAAAATTGTTTTGAACGAGATCTCGTAAGTAGTTTTTTTAATACCTCGTAAATCGCTTATTACCGCGTGGTCTTTCATACAAATAACTTTAATCCTTTAATTTCATAAATCAATGGTACGGAACCCTTTGTACGTGAGTCTGACACGCACTTGGCCGATTTCTTTTTATTAAAATTACTGCTTTACACATATGTTACAGACCTATTTTTAATGGTTTCACAAAATACTCACAATTATTTTTCTGGTTTGTACAAACTAATAGAAAACGGAAGAAAATTCCTGAAACAGAAGTTGACGACTTAACGGAATGTCAAGACGACGGACTATTATATCAAAATTCAGATTCAGACTTTAACAACTCGCAATAATTCGTCATATTCACCGTCACAATTTTTTTTTGTAAAAACATGTGCGTCAACTTAAGATGTAAACATTGCACTACACTAAAATGCACAAAGTCACTATGACCTTGAAACCTGCCCGCTTATGACGTCACAGTGTTACTTCTATACACGTCGGTGGCGCGTGCGGGGTGACAAATAACTAACTTTGTAGGGATAGGTTTTTCAAACGGTGTTTCACTATCGACAATGATTAGAAAACCTATTTATTCTTGATTAAGGTGAATAAAATCTAGTTTCTAGTTTATAGTTTACAATATTTATAAAATATTATTTATTCACGTCATTTTCTTGCAATAATAGTATTTATGATCATTTCGACGAGATGAAATATAGCGAGGTCTTCATCGTGTCCCATAACTGGCTTAGGTACTTGATATCAAGTAATTGGCGCTGGGGGCATTAAAATATTTTCTGGCGTTTTTGTTTCTATTGAAAATAAAACAAATAAGAACTTATTATGTGTGAAAAAGTTAAAAATATGGTTGATAACAAGGCCATTTTCCATAAAAACAAAATAAAAGCTCTTGTAAAAGTCGTAAATTTATTTTATACAGTGATTACTTCTAATCAATTAGTGGCGCTGAGGGCACGAAAATCTCGAACTTGTATAGAAGTGATTGGCGTTCAAAAGGTTACAAAGTAAATTAGACTTGAGTCGCTTAAATTTGCAAGGAATGAGTAAGGAATACCATCATGACCTGGAGCAGAATCTTTTACGTAGGATAAAATACCTTTCAATTCTTTAAGGGTAAAAGGACTGTCAAGGCCCTTTACATCCTCTACGGGAGATTGGAAAGGGAGATGAGATGAAATGATGGACATTTGTGGAACAAAAGGAGGAGCTATCTTGTCTAAAAATTTATCTGCAACGGATTCATCCAGATAGTGAGGTATTGTTTCCTTAAATGCTGATCTGAATCGACGTATATTTTGCCATATTAATGACGGAGAAACGTCAGGCGATAGCGAAGTGCAGAAACGACGCCAACCATCCCATTTCTTCCTTTTAAATAATTTACGAGTATTGTTCATAATTAATGTGAGGTTATTAAAATTTTCTAATGTTGTACACTGTTTATATTTTACTTCAGCCTCTTTCCGTTGGCGCACTGCTAAAGAACATTCATTGTCCCACCATGGGGGCGACGGAATGTTATTATTACATCGTTTAGTTGGGAATGTTTCATTAGCAGCGTCCAACAAGAGTGATGTAAAAGAATCAGCCCGAATTGTCGATGAATTTAATGCATTTTCAGGAAGGTTGGATAGTCTCTGCTCAACTCGCTCACTAAACGTTCTCTATCTGTCACTGTCAATACTGTCATTAGTAGTTTTAATTTTGTATGCTAATTTTGGTGGGCGTCTGGATAGAGATTTGATAAATTTTGCCATAGTTATTATTACGGGATAATGATCGCTATCAAAAGTCGAAGGCAGGGTATTCCAGGTCACTGTAGGCGCAAGACTAGGACTGGCTATCGTGAGGTCTGGGGCACTGATTCCTTCATTAGGTTTAGTGAGACTTGTTGCAAGACCTGTATTCAAAATACAGAGGTTATTAGAATCCAAAATGTCTAATATCCTTGACCCGTAATAACTAGAGTTGGAGCTACCCCAAGCCTGGTGCTGAGCGGTGAAGTCACCCATAATTAAAAATGGTTTAGGTAATTTTGCTACAATGGTGGCACTTTTTTTAGAGTTAACACTGCGACAATTCCACTGAAGGATTGTTGACAGCTGATCCATTATTGATATTATTAAAAAGTTGACTAATACTTTGTATAGCAGCGTTGGACGGTTCAAACATATTCTTTGTTAGCAAATTAATTAAAATGATAATTAAATCTCTAGTTGACTTATTATCTATAGAATTATTACTGTCAATATTTGTACCAATGGATGGTAAAGGAATATCATAATCTTTTGTTAGGGCAGAATGAGTAAATTTTTCATATCCTGTACTATGTTTAGGAGAATTATTGGGTTTATTAAAAAATACAGTTTTTTTTATATGAACTTGTTTGTTTGTTTCTAGTACCTTTGGAGGAGGAGTCAAATGTTTGCCTTAAAGGTGGTGAAGGAACTGCAACAGAAGTTAAAACTTCTGAATATGCTTTGTTAACAGGAGGATGCAACTTAACTGCTTCTGCATATGAAATGCAATTGTTAGCCATAGTTTCCTTAATGGCTTTTTGGCGACTAAACTCTGGGCATTTCCTATTTGTGGCAAAGTGGGATCCGGAACAAAGAAAGCATAGAGCCTCATCCTAATCTACATTGCAACTGTCCCCAGTATGGTTATTACCGCATTTAAAACACCGTGGAGCTGAGCGGCACTGTGATTTGATGTGTCCATATCGACAGCAGTTGAAACACTGGACTGTTGGGAAGATATAAAGCTCAACAGGAAGAGAGTTGTAACATAAGAATATTCTTTTGGGTAACACCTGGCCGTCAAATGTTATTACAACAGTTTCAACAGGAATGTAGTTTGGTTTACCATCCACAATATGTTTTCTATTGATGCATCGTACTTTTAAAATTTTTCCACATCCAATAGGCACAGATATGTTATTCAGTATATCCTCCTCAGACCAATCCTTAGGGACTCCTCTAACCACACCCATCCGGGTGACTGATGAGGAGGGTATAAAGGCCTTATAGTTGTATTGTTCCAATGTTTTATTTTCTAGAAAAGAATTTGCATCTGTGAAATTGGTAAATGAGATTAAAACCCTGTTTCTGCCTATTTTTTTTCAGACTACCATTTACTATATTTTTAATGCAATTCTTTTTTAGAAAATGACCAAAAGAGACTGGGTGAATAAAAACATTATCATTTGGACTGATTTGTATCTTTTGGATATCTCATGTAGTTTTCTACCTACCAATGTGCTTGGGTCAGATGATTGTTTATGAGCATTGGGTTGTTGGGAGGATTGTGGTTGTGAAGTGATAGTTGAATTAGGGGGTATAAATTCGGATTGAGCATTCTTAGAAGCACATTGACAGTCATTTTCACATATTGTTTCAGAAGATTTATGGCGCCTGCGTTTTTTATTACAGTGCCTGCATATTTTACGAGAGGAAATACGTTTTCTCTTATTATTGCTTTTGGTCTCAGAAGCATCTGTATCTAGAAGGGAGCCCTCTGTATCCATTTCTGAATGTGGAACCGTGACTACAAGCGAAACCTCCGGAGGCGAGCCTCCACCAGGGTCGTCTGAGTCGTCGTCCATCACGAAGAGAAAAAGAAAAAACTTACCTAAATCAGCAATATAGAATTACTAAACTATATATGTAAAATTAAAATTAATTGTATATACAACCACCTAAATGATACTATTATTTACACTTTTTACCAATAAAAACTTAAAGAAGCAGAAAAAACTCGCCCGCCACGTTCAAGGTTTTCCGCGCATTCGTTTACTTCTTTGCGTACTTTTGAACGGAAAAGGTAAAGACATAGTACGCCATACGGCCTAGACTTCAGTAACTAACTCCTTTCGATTCACGCGTGAGGCCGATTAGGAGGGGTTTAGCGTAAAGACACGATGTGGCCACTATGCTACAATATTTCACTGTTCTTTATGAAATTATTCACTGAATGCACTTTTTGCTACATAAATCACGCGTTTTTATTTAGTAAACGACACTACAAATAATTTAAAAGTCCAATGAAAAATGAGCGTGGCACTCATCTTGGCTTTCCCGCCAAAAAACTTTTTTTTTTTTTTGGTTCTCTTCTTTCCGTACTTCCGAACGGAAAAGGCAAAGGCATGATACGCCATACAGCCTGCCAAAAAACTATTCATAGAGAAGTTGGCGATTGTTTTTTTTTAAAGTTTTCTGCCTTAGTCTCTAGGCCTTTAAGCCAGATCGTCAGTTATTGTTTGATCTTAAGGGCACGTTCAATATCTTGCGCGCTAATTACAACGTCATCAACGTACATATCGTTCAGCAGCGGCTGGAAATGATGTTTGCTCATCTTGATTGATCAGGTGAACTTCTGAACAAGATTCGTTGATAATCTCGATGAGGATCCGAGATGACGATTTGCCTGCACATTTGTCGTACGTCGGCAGTGAAAACAATGGCATTGTTGTGGGTATATGTTTGTAATGTGTAGTAATGTTCACCTACCTACATGAGATAATAAAGTAGTTTTCATCTTGATCGCGGTGTTTCATTACGTTACAGGCATGGAGACGAAAACTCAAAATGATGTTGCAGATGTCCGCCTGCAGCTTGGCGCCGGTAAGGAGGGTGTCGGTGAGGGGACTCCGTTCCTATCTTTACAGGAAGTTGACAATGTACACGACGCGCAACTTCCCAGGCTTCACAACCGCATGATGAAGTATGTAATAGGCAGTGGGGGACTGACACTCTTTCGGTGACACAATCTCCATCTGACCTGGTGATATGTTCTTGATATTGGTGATGAAATGCTGGTTAATTAAGCAAACGCTTCTCTAAATGATGAAATTGCCGAAAGGCAATGTTAAATGAACCCACAAATGATGGCTGAGGATCACGAAACGGTAGCTGAACTAGATAACGACGATCAAAGAAGCGTTTGGAAAGACGCTTCATGAACTGCTGGATGGTGGGGATTTTGAGTTTTCATTACGGACGAACCAAGGGGCATTTGTGGCTTTACGTAGAAAACAGTTTTGGACTGCTTGCATCCTATGGATATGACGCGGGTTGAGGACGGGGTGGTGTCGACCCAGAGCGAAGGCGGCCGCCTTAATGTGCTCTGAGAAATTGAGGTTGCGGTCGAGAATCACACCTAGGTATTTGGCTTGCTTCTCCCAAGGGATCAGCTCGCCAGACATGGAGATGGGTCGTGGAGTGGGGACATTGAGTCGCGGTTTCGAGTGGAGTACCGCTTGACTTTTTTGGGGGTTGACTTCTATCTTCTATTTCTTAAACCAGTTAGCCAGTTTATTGACAACGATTTGGAGATGGAGGCGAATTCGGTCAGGGCCCTAATTCTTGGAATCCAAATAACTTTTATTTAACACATTGGCTGCATGGCTCTGCCTTTGCCTTTCCCAAGAAAGGGGAGAATTAAAAAAAAAAAAACAATTTGCCTTCATATTTCTTTCAAAACAAGTGTTTCTCATATAATATAAATATCTAAAAGATGGATAGACTACCAATGTGTAGGATATGTTTAGCAGAGAATGTCCGTCTGTGTATAGTGACCAGCAGAAACTTGCACAGTTTATATGGGACGCTGACTAATATTCCAGTAAGTTGTTATTTTTACAGTTGATATGTTCTTAGGGACCAATAATGTTGATTGTTTTGCACCAGTGTATCAAGTTTAAGACAGGTCTAGGACAGTCTTTTCTTGGCTAGTTAACTTATCTCCTCTTAATGACTCCATTTGTTTAGATAATAAACTAAATTTAAGCAAAAAACTACATGACTTAGTTACCTAATTAAACATAACACCTGCTCTATTCAGTTGACATGCTCCATCACAGTTTTAATTGTACTCTTTAATTTTTTTTAAATGTTGCTCGCTGTACTGTGGGGTTAATTACCAACATTTCCACACACATATTCAAATAGACCCGGAACAAGTACCTGTTATGTAGGCCTTATAAATTTGTTCTGTATAGGTTCAGTTCCCATCTGTGACATGCAGTGAACAAGGGCCACTAAGCCATTGCACAAACTGTGTTGTCTAAATTCTAAAGATTCTCATTTCAAGGAATGTATATGCTTGTACTTAACTAGTGTTTCTCGTTCTAAGTGAAAAAATTTATTCTGTATTTGAGAAATAAATGTTTTAAATTAAACTTAGCAACATTTTAACAAATTATACGGGGGAGACTTGTATTACATGTGTCCATTAACTAAGTCACATGGTTTTTCTTTAACTTTAGTTTGTTACTAAGTTTATTTAATTTAGAAACTGGTAGTTTCCAAGAATAGTCCTCATACACAGTGTGCCAACAATGAGAATGTTGAGCAAACTACTGGTTACATTAAATGGAGACACAATCATGTCTACCTTATATATTACATGCTCCATTGTATAGTTGGATATTAAGATAGACTCACGATAGCACAAGTTTATACCTTAATGATATTAGGTAGCTGTTTAATAAGAATAATCCTTATTCTTTTGTATAAATGGTAAATAAATAATAAAATCAAAATAGTAGATACATGTCAAATGTTTTTGCAGTTTGTAACTGAAGATATTAGACCGCTGCTAGCTTGTGTCTTCTGCTTTGCTAAATTAAAGCAATGTCACCAATTACTGCGACAATGTCTGAAAGCCGAAGAGCTTTTTGCTCATAATATGAGTGACAAATATGAGGTAAGATATTCTTTAACAGCCATTTATTTTTTTATTATTAAGCTTATACCGTGTTTGATTTTTAAATCATTGCATGTTGCATAGCAATATAAAAGCTTTTGTCAAATATAAGCATAAAATTATTATACGTACAAGTATTGTGTACTTATAATTTACTGAGTGCTTTGTACATAATAATTTACATGTATGTACTTTGCTGTAATGTATAGTGGCATGGCTAGCACCTATCTGGTTGTAGATTCTCCCTTTTCTATTTAGGATGAGGGAGCTCTACACCCTGTTGCTCATAACGTTACTATACTGGTGACGCTGACCTGATTTGAACACACAACCTTCTGATCTTTCTTTGTCTTTTTACAGCTCAATCCTTTAATAAACCAAGCCCGGTTAGAGTTTTGTAGTGGGCTTATTACTTCACCAATATTCCACATAAGTATAGATGATGAATGTGAAACAGGAAATACTGCTATCAAAGAAGAATTACCAGCTGTTAGTGATGGACTAGATGATGGTATTGAGCCAATGGAGGAATATCAAAGTGACGGTATTGTTAGCTTTTGGTTTTAATGTAATAGGCTATTTGACAGATTTATAAATCAAATCGTTTATTGAATTATAATTTCTATCTTGAATTACTTGGTTGCAATTAAGTTCAACAAAAGTTTTTTTCTTTTTTTTTAAATACGTATTTCGTAAGGAACATGCAAATAAAAATTCAAATAAGCCGCCGAAATGCTTTATTCAGCAATATGGCGTCGCGCCTTGTAAGTGACGTCACAAGGATATAAACGATTTTCGGTTCCGCAGTGGTGTTTTTATTTATCTGTTATTTGTTGTTGTTTATCTAATAAAATGCTTTACAACTGATGTGCTGTACCGGGTTGTACAAATACATCGATAAAACACCTGAGAACACATGGAACAACAACAAGTGTTGATGCGCGGTGACGTCATCGTGACATTAGCCAATCCGGATCGATTCACAATATGTGGCGCGAGGTACAAAAAGTCAAATATATTTTTGTGTTTTTGGATATATTAATTGTTATTATTTTTATTAAAACTCATGTAAATGACATAAAGAACCCTCATTTCGAATAGCCTATTTGTGTAATTTTTTAACTCTATGCAACTGGCTTGTGCCTTAATTTTGAAGAATTCCCTCGACTGCCTATGGTCTTCATCATCAGATTTACTGCAGACCAATATTTTAACCCAATGGGTGCAAAGTTCTCATCGATATAAATTAATTAAGTCCAAACACAAAGTAGCTACTGTAAACCATTGAGTAGTTCCTGGAACTGGCCTTTGTCTTCATCATCAGAGCTCTTATGACAGTCACAACCCATCTAGCTGTAAAGTTCTTATCAATACAAATTAATCAAGCCCAAACAAAAGGTAGCTGCTGTGAATTGTTGAGGAGTTCCTTCGACTGTCTCCCGGCGCCATTATCAGATCTACTCCAGACCTTTATTGAATTGTAGTGCTTTAAAATACTTAATGAAAGTACTAAGAAATGCACTAGTCGCCCCTACGATTTGTTAAATTTCCCCTTGATTTCTCTGGTCTTCCATCATCAGATCCTGATGTTGTTATCATGGGACCACCTTGTAAATATCTTATTTCCAACAAAAAAAGAATTATCAAAATTGTTTCATAAACAACGAAGTTATCGGCGAACAACATAAAAAAACTCCTTTTTGCTCCTTTTTGATGTCGGTTAAAAAGCGCTTGACTACTGCGGTGCGTGTCGTAGGTCCGATTGCCGTACGGAACAAATATTAATTAGTATGCCCTAAAGGTCTAAGTGTTTGTGTATGCGAGTCTTGATGGTCTCCGCAGGCGCAGGAGATTATTTAAATATATTAATTTTTTTTTTTTTTTTTTTTTTTTTTCCTTCTTTGGCAACTGAGCCGGTTACGACTATTCTGCCAGTGTCACGTGGTAACGGCAGCAAGTAAAGGCAGGCCGTCGAACTCTTCCCTTCGTGGTAGGTGTTAGTATAGCTGCATGGACAAACACATGGGTTAGTAAGACAAAAAATCTAATTTACAGGGACACATGAGACAACAATTAAACTAGTTTATACTATATACAGACTATTTACACACAAACTACGCACCAATTAAAATTTTAATTCATTCTCGTTTAGGAATTTGGCCAAAAGATTTATTAATTTAGGAGAAAAGTGGGAAAGTAGGGTGTGAAAATTAGTTGGAAGAGGGATGTTGATTTTGGGAATTTTTGTATAGAGGTCAAAAGATTTATTATTACGGGAGCAAGAAAAGAAAATATGGTCTAAAGTACCATCCTCAAGACCGCACTCGCACCGGGAATTATCCCGGACGTGGATCTTTTTCAGGAACACTGGGCTACAACAATGTCCGAGTCGAAGTCTACACAGTGAGGAAACAGTTCTCTTCGACAATTTAGGGCATTTTGAAAACCAAGGCCTACGCTGAACCTCAGGCTGTATGGCAGCGTAGTAGATGCCCTTGGTTTTAGAAGTCGCCTTCCATGTTTCAGTCCACGAGTTAAATAACTTGGGTCTGGCACCATTCCGCAAATCATAGTTATGCGCTACGTAGTGCTTTTGATCAACCGGATTCGATGTGGCATACTTTGCTAACGAATCAGCGCACTCATTGCCAGCAATACCCGAATGACCGGGGATCCAGGTTATCTCAACGTCCAAGCCGTTTTGGTAGCAATCAAATAACAAGTTCTTAATATCCATAATGATTTTACTATTAATTTTGCTATGAAATTGATTTTGTTTAAGGGCCTGAAGACTACTAAGGGAATCTGAAAAAATTACTGACCTTGTTATTTGATGCGATTTAATATAGTGTAAGGCTTCTAGAATACCAACACACTCTCCTGTAAAAACTGATGCTTCTGGTGGACATTGGAAAAGTAAGGCTATTTTAGAGTTTTGAAAATAAACTGCCACACCAGTACATTCAGTTTCAGAAAATTTTGAAGCATCAGTGAAAAAGAAATTCCATCCTTCCCAATAACGCTTGACAGCTGACTCGAAGTCCTCTCTAGCGTTTTGGGAATTCCTAGGTATACCTAAACCTAAAACGACTTTTGGTACATAATAAATCGACTCGTATGCAGCGGAGAAGACCGGAAGAGATGGGTATTGGCAGATAGGCACGGAGAGCCGTTTCAGCTCTCTATACCTATCTATCAATAGGGGAACCGTTTTATGGTTCCAATAGGAAGAATTATTAAAGGAGAGGTCAATTTGTTCTAAAATTGGGAGCAAGGGATGGGATGAGAGGAAAAATACTTTAGTGAGGAATCGATCTGCCAGGTATTGTCTCCTAAGATGTAAGGGAGGGTCAGCACATTCCACTTGAAGTGCGTTTATGGGAGATGATTTCATAGCCCCAATTACAATTCTTAGGCATTTGGACTGGATGCTATCTAATTGCTTTAGCGCTTCTTTATTGCAGGGCTCAAGTAGGTAGCTGCAGTAATCCATAGCGCTTCTGATCAGAGCATTATAGACCAGTTTAAGGGTGGAGGGGTGAGCTCCCCACCACACCCCAGCCAAAGCCTTAAGAACCGACACGGAACGTTCACATTTTTTCACCGTGTTACTGATGTGATGAACCCCAGACAATTTTGAGTCCAAGGTTACTCCCAGGAACCTAGCCTTATCTGCGACTGGAATGCTTTGACCATTCACATTTAGTTCTATGGGAGGAATAGAACGCTTGCGTGTAAAAATGACAGCTTTACTCTTTGGCGCACTTAAGGACAAACCATTGTCAAGTAGCCATTGGTTTAATGAGGCCAGAGAGACATTCATTGACATAGCGGCATCCTGAATGGAACTGCCACACACCATTAGTGCAATATCGTCAGCATACTGAAGGATCTTACAGTCGAAATTAAGGGAAGAGGGCAAGCTAGCTGTGTAGATGTTGTATAATGGGGGACTAAGAACTGATCCTTGAGGTAGACCTCTCCAGACCGATCTTTGTTCAGAGTCACCCCCTGGTATTCTAAGTTGAATGGTGCGACTGGTAAAAATGCTACCAATGATGCGACAAATCCTAGCCGGGAGTCTCAGCTCGTGCAACTTTTGCCTGAGATTAGGGAGGAGAACGGAATCATAGGCAGCTGATATATCCAGAAAGACAGCAACCACAGACTCATTTCTGCTAAGGGCCAGCCGGACCTCTGACGTGAGGATACCCACACTATCAGCTGTGCCCAGACCTTTCCTAAAGCCGAATTGAGTCGTTGGAAGCAGTCCTCTGTTTTCCACCAACCACACTAATCGGTTTTTACTAAGTGTTCTAATAATTTGATAAGTATGGACGATAGAGCAATGGGTCTGTATGAGCAATGATCATTCGGATCTTTGCCTGATTTTAAAATCGGGATGACAACTTGAACCTTCCACTCTGTGGGAATGAAGCCAGAAGTAAAACAGAAATTAGCCAGGTCCAGGTAGTATTTCTGAGTTTTTGGTCCAGCTTTAGAAATAAAGGAGTACGGGAATCCATCCACTCCCGGAGCGGAGTCCTTGACGTGGGATAGCACGGCTTTCAACTCGTCCAAGCTAAATGGCATGTTCATTGGTTCCTCAATGTTGTCTGCATCATAGATGTCAACATTGGTTTCCTCAAGACTTGGAACATAAGCCGGAGCGATTTTTGAAAAGAACTGGTGTCCCAGTTCTTCCGTGAAGTTGTTGGAAGAGGAGGCAGGTGCTAAACTGCTCCTAAATCGTTTCACCTTTCGCCAAACCACCGAAACCGGGGTGGACGGAGCCAGCGAACTACAATATTTTGACCAACCTTCGCGTTTTTTCCTTTTTAGGAATTTCCTGGACTTGGCCAATATCTGTTTGAAGGCAATGAGGTTATCCAGGTTCATATTGCCATTGACTGTCTTTTCAGCCTCATTCCTGGCCCTGACCATGTCAGTGCATTCCCTATCCCACCATGGTGGGGGGGGGAGTTTACCAGGAAAGGGTTTTTTGGACGGGAAACAGTCCTCAGCAGTGGAAGCAATTGTGGAGGAGAAGGACAAGAAACATTCCTGGGCGTTAGTATGGTTAACTTCTGGGAGGGAGGACGTCCTAAGGTCTAGAATTTTAGAATATAAATCCCAGTCTGCTGAGTTTAATTGGTATTTTAAAAGGGGGGGACAAACTTTAAAAGGAATGCTTTTGGAAGGAAATTCAATTATGATGGGGTAGTGATCACTTCCATAGGTCATATCCAAGCGACGCCAGATGAGTAGACTAGCTATATTGGATGAGCAGAATGTTAAGTCAACACAGCTACTATTCTGACCAGGCAGAGATCTACGAGTAGCATTACCGTCGTTGATCAGGCACAGATTGAGTTCATCCAATATATCCAGCAAGCCAATGCCAAAGTTATCACAAGTGTCTGATCCCCAGCGGTAATGATGACAATTGAAATCGCCCATTACAACTATTGGGCCACTAAGACTGCATAACAAATTCCTAATTACTGAAAGATACTGAAGTTGTGGGTGCGCAATATAAAAAGAAAAAATATTTATACCCTCAGTCTTCACAGCAACAACATTTATGTTATCGCCAACAAAGGTTAGAGGAATCTGAGAGAATGATACCATGCTATTGATGAGCAAGGCACATCCTCCATATCCATCAGATCTATCATCACGAACACTGGAGAAACATGGCAGCCTGAAATTGCTTCCAGGCAAAAGCCATGTCTCAGCAATGCCGCAGACTGATGGTTTAAACCTATTAATTAAATAAGAAAGTTCAGGCTTCCTGGGAGTAATACTCCTCACATTCCACTGGAGAAATGTTAGGGGATGGAATTTTATGGATAAAGTTTAATATGGAGGTCAATTTCGATGCAACGTGGTCAGGTATGGAATGAGATGGGCTGGCAAGGGCAGACATGAGCATGTCTGTGATTAAATTTAGGATATCGGTATATTTATCCTGTTGTTTCTGGAGAATTAGCTGAGGAGCTTCCAATGGAAGAGCACAGCCATTTTTAGATGGGGAAAAGGAGTAATTATGGGAGAGGTTCAGGTGGGTCCGTTTATCATAACCGGGTGAAAGTGGGGTATGGGATTTTGGTTTTAGAGGTACCGTTTTCCGGTATGAATTTTGGGTTGCTGGGATGGGTCTTGAGGACAGGGGTTGAGGTTTATTTATAGTAACTTTGTTACGTGAGAGAGATTTAGAGACATCAGCATATGATCTGGAAACAGGTGGGAAGACCCGACTTGCCTCCGCATACGATATCGATTTTTCCGCCATCAGAGCTTTGATACTCTTCTGTCGGCCCAATTCAGGACAAGCACTGTCATTTGCGAAATGGTTGCCAGTACACGAAACACAGAGACTCAATTCACGGGTGACTTCACATCCATCTCCTGGATGATCTCCACCGCACTTAAAACATCTAGGTTTCGATCTACAGATGGTGCGGGTATGGCCAAAGCGACAACAATTGTAGCACTGGACCGTTGGGTAGGTGTATCTTTCCACTGGGAGAGCCGAGTAGAAGCAATAGACACGCTTAGGTAGTACTTGTCCATCAAATGTAATAACTACAGTCTGTGTGGGCTTCCACTCGGTCACACCGGCAGAAGACACCTTCCTGCTCATTCGTCTCGCCTTGATGACAGAGCCACACCCCTCAGGAACCTGGATATTTTTAATAATTTCATCTTCCGACCATTCGACTGGAATATCCCTCACAATACCCATTCTTGTGATGTTGTATTGTGGAATGGCAGCCATGTAATTGTGTTGGGATAAAATCTTATTATTAAGGAAACTGTTTGCATCCTGACAAGACTTGAACTCCACTGACACACGATTTCTGCCTACACGTTTGATCCCATCGAGACGTATGTTATTCACGTTATTCATCGTCAAAAACATACCAAACTTGATAGGTTGTAGCACAGTGCCTGTAGTTTGCTCGTCTTTAAGTGATACATTTACTATATAGGGTGGATTGTCTTGTGGTTTGTACGAAAGCCTGCCTAGTGTATTTTTGGGGATCTTAGTTTTAATATTTGAGGAGACCGGGGGCGAACTAGCGGCCCTCTTACGACTATGGGAGTCCGTATCCATAACATTGTCGTTTGAGGTTATTTGTATGTCCTGTGGAAGGGTGATTGTAAGTCCAGGTGAAAGTTCAAATAAGTCAGGGGGGGGATCAGGATCAGGGGGCTTTTTTGAAGCCATTTTGAATTATGCTAAAAAAAATAAAATAAAATAACAATACAAAAGGACGATTACAACAAACAAACCTTACACCAAGTACACAAACACAATGAACACTTTCGATCGAGTTTCACAACAACAAAAAAATCACTATAATCGAAAATATTCGTAGCACTGACAAAAGCACGTGTTAAGCCTTTCACCACTACCAACGAAAAAAAAAAAAAATAAAAAAAAAATATTATATTAATATTTGGTACCTTGTCAATAAATATATGAAAATATCATGTACGGACGACAGCAGGTCAAGCTACCTGATACTGTCAAATTATCCTAGACTCTAGGTTGATAGGGATCTAGGTCCTAGAGCCTTAATGCTTTAGCGATAAAATATTTAATTTTTTAATACAACTGAAAGACGCTATTTTGGGCTAGAAATGGGGACGAATTAGTTGACTTGCTAAAGTAAACTCATCCTTCATGCAGTAGGAACTATTTAAAATGTTGCAAATTCCTGTCACATACTCGCAACTTAACACTCCACACAGCTATTGCTTGTTTTTGGTTTGATTTTTTTTTATCTCTGAAGAGCGCTGATGTCTGAGACACAGATATTTTTTATCTAGTTCAGACACAGATGCCTTCAGTAAAAATTAAGATAATTTGAATGTGTTTTGTTATATGTCTGTTCAAATGTAACATATGTTCTGTGTCTCTAGCGGTTGAGAGTACAATGTCTCGGTGATGGTGGAGTGTGTGTGTTGAGTCATTAAGTTCTCCTCAAAATAGTTGAGCTAACCGGTGCCGATCCATGCGTCATGTTCGTGAACGGGTGCCCTCAGTGGGGACCGATCATCTTTTAGATGCCACGGCTTATGTATTTTCTGAATTGCTTTTATGTTTCCTTTAAAACTTCAACGTGAATGATGTGATCAACTATTTTGAAACAATTTCATGATTTTAAGAGTGTCTGAGGATTTTTAGGCCTCACACCTTTTAGGAATCACATGTGTCAATAATGTCAAATGTCTACATTTTGACGTCTCTATTTAATAATAATATTTATTTGCGAAAAACATGGTATACAAAGCTGTTTAAATATAAAATGAGCCAGGAAAATGTTAAATGTTCCAGGTTCCACGTTTAGTTCGTGACTTACTTTTCCTTAAATTGCGTATTATTTCTAATTGTTCATGTTTCGTTTTGTTTTTATGCTTGTTCCTATTCTTACATTACTTTTTTCTTGTTTCGTGTTATGTATGTAATGCTTCAGCTATTACTGGTGCTACTGGTGGGTGGTGCACAGATAGTGGTGGTGTATCTATACGGGAATAATCCTAGTTATACTTATTATTTCACTCACTGCCTCCGCTGGTTAGGCCTGATGGAACACTGGCTCATACGGCGAGAGAGAAAGCAGGTCTCTTTGCATCTCTCTTTGCCCATAATTCGCGTCTTGATACTGGCAGTGCTACTCCACCTATTTTAACCCACTGCGGTACTTCAATGCCTGAGGTTCGCATTCGGAATAGGGAGGTTCTGAGAGCACTGTGTCGTCTGGACGTGAATAAGGCTAGTGGTCCAGATGGTATACCAGCGATTGTTCTAAAATCACGTGCGCCCGAGTTGTCTCCTGTATTGACACGCTTGTATCGCCTCTCATTTGGGACTGGTATAGTGCCCAAGTCCTGGAAGCTTGCCAACGTGCAGCCCGTGCCCAAAAAGAGTAGTCGTGCCGATCCTACCAACTATCGGCCGATTTCGATCACCTCCATACTTTGCAAAATTATGGAGCGTGTATTGAACTCGCCCCTCTTGGCATACCTGGAAGGTAACGATCTCCTCAGTGACCGACAGTACGGGTTTCGCCGCAATCGGTGAACTGGGGACCTACTAGTGTATGCCACTCACTTGTGGGGCGAGGCCCTCGAGAGAAATGGGGAAGCGATTGCTGTCTCCCTTGATGTCTCGAAGGCCTTCGACCGGGTATGGCACGCTGGCCTTTTGAGTAAGCTTCCAGCGTACGGCATTTCTCCTAGCCTGACTGGCTGGGTAAAAGACTTCCTGACTGAACGGTCCCTCCGAGTTGTCGACGGATGCTCATCTGAGCCCATGTCGACTAATGCCGGTGTTCCTCAGGGGTCTGTTCTCTCTGAAACTCTGTTTCTGCTGCATATTAACGATCTGCTAATGCCCGGTATCTATCAGATGACAGCACAGTTGTGGAGAGATACCTGCCGGATGCTCGGGCTAGTAGGGAATCAATCCGGTCCGAAAGAGAGGCCATGGTAGAGCGAACGAGTGTTGCACTTCAGGCAGTCTCCGAATGGGGTAATGCCAATCTTGTAGCATTCAATGCCGCCAAATCGCAGGCGTGTCTTTTCACCGCCAAAAGGAGCCCGTTCACCTTGGCTCCTACTTTTCGGAATGTATCCTTGGAGTGTACCGACCGCCTTCAGCTTTTGGGTGTTGAGATTTCCTCGAACCTAAACTTTGGGCGGTTCATTGAGTCCAAGGCCAAGGTGGCTGCCAGAAAACTTGGCGTTATCGCAAAGGTCCGGCAGTACTTCACACCAGGGCAGCTTCTAATGTTGTACAAAGCACAGGTCCGTACGTGTGTGGAGTACTGCAGCCACATTTGGGCTGGTGCTGCTAAGTGTCACCTGGCCACTTTGGATTCAGTGGAGAGGCGTGCGAAGAGGCTGATTGGTGACCTTGATTTAATTCGAGTTGGTCTCCAAAGCCTAGAGCACAGGCGTAGATTAGCCAGCCTTTCGGTGTTCTATAGGATACATTTTGGGGAGTGTGCGAGGGAATTGCACGATTTAATTCGCCCGTCTCCGTTCCACCATCGGACGACCCGTCGTATGGCGAGTTTCCACCCTTATGTTTTTAACACCTCTACGATCCGGACGAAGCGTTTCGCCTCCTCCTTTATACCGCGTACATCGAGGGACTGGAACAATCTGCCGGCGGCGGTGTTTCCGTCGGACTACAATTTGAGTGTCTTCAAGGCTAGAGTGAATAGGAATCTTAATTGAATAGGTGAATAGGAGAATCTTAATAAACTAGTGCGCTTTACCATCAACGATTGCGTCACTGCTTACCATCAGGCGGGATTGCGATCAAGCGATGGTTTATATTTTAATAAAAAAAAATATATATATTTTATTTATAAAAAATATATATGTCGGAGAACGTCGTTTAATTTTAATAGAAGTTGCTGATTTGATTTACGTAGTAGAGGGGCGAACGCTTGTGACGTTATTTTGTGATGGCGTCACATGGACAGAGTCGCTTTGGAAAGTGGGGTTCGTCGAACGGTGACTTTGCATCGAGACGCGGACCAAGGCACATCTCCGAACCGGAACTGTCGGTTTGCCTATTCAAATTGTTATTATGAAGATTGGAGGGTATATCTACACGTCGTGCGTTAATTCAAAACTCACCTACGAAACGGAACCTGTACCACCACACCAAGATGATGTCGACCCTACCGCTCTGCCGTCGCTGTCTCCGACATCAGAAGTTGGATGAAGAACTACACTGCTCACAATCTCGTTATAAATGATTATCAGAATAACAGTCACTTTCTGCCAATATTTTTATAGTACTGGTGTGATTACTTGTGTGGTAGTTGTTCATTGCCTTTGTATGAGCTGGATGCTGGATGTCCTGGCAGCGAGGCTGGAAGTGAACGTCACGTTACGAGGTGCGCTCAATTGCTGACACAGAAGAGATCGCTCCGCGTGATAGTGCGCTGCAGGCGTGCAAGTGCCGGCTAGACGCGGCGCTATCGCGACAGTGCTGGCTGTTGCTTGGCGCGCGACAGTGCTGGCTGTTGCTTGGCGCGCGACAGTGCTGGCTGTTGCTTGGCGAGCAAGGTGCGCCTGCGGAGCGGGCAAGGTGCGCTTGCGGAGCGCACTTCTAGCTGCTTGATGAATCGCATCAATGGCGTGTGGCGCTGCTGGAGCTGCGTGCGGTGCAGCCGGGGCTGCGTGCGCTTTGCGGAACGCCCAAGGTTTCAAGACTTGAGCCTATACTCTGCAGGCGATGAGAAGATGTCAAAATACCCAAAACGTTTGTGGTAACGTAATAGCTCCGAGATGTCTGGTGTGCAACGGTTGACAACTGCCAAGTGGCAGGTGTTTGTGGGAAATTGTCATAATCCGGTGAGTCGTACTATTTTTATTTTGATTTCGGTGCTGAATGTTCTCTTGTCAAGCTACCTGTAATTTCATTGGTATACGTACACACTTGTTAGTACCTATACAGGGTATGGGTAGTAGTACCAGCGTTGTGTACTAAACCTTTTCTTTGCGACATGATAATAAGAGTTATTTGCAAATTTTATTTCTTGTACTACCCGTATTCGTCGTTATAATGGGCTGAGAAATTTTAAATCAGGGTTTTAAATTTATGATGTCTAAAATCAAGATCAAAACTTTTTAATTCAAATTAACCATCCGTTGGTGCTTTTGAATAGTCAATGTCGGTCAGTCCATGAAGAGAAGCTAAATTGAATGTTCCAAAGCGTAGATCTCTATGGAGAAGAACTTTCAAGACACTCCATGATCAAGTCTGGTTTGTCTTTGATTATTTCAAAACTAAAGTTAACTGTGGCCTATAGTTAAGAGCTCACTTGAGCTTATGATAGTATGTGTGGCTAGACTATTAAATCTTCTCAAGAGAACAAGCGGTAACGAACTTAGAAATGAGTGCTATTTACGAAAAATCTAAATTTGATAAAAGTGAGCTAAAAGTAATGAAAATTAATATTTGTGAGTTGTTTGATGGCGATAATGGCGATCGTTACCTATTGAAATCGTTGATGGGAAACAGAACTTATAAGTACCCCACGATCGCATAGGTACGAAAGATTTTTCCAAGTAATGTCTGCTGAGTTAGATTTTCAAAATGTAGAAGATGGCGAGGAGGGTGCCTCCGCCAGCAAATAGAACACGTATCATGGCTATGTGGTCGCGCTGCTCGCACTAGTCTGTAGTCGTAACTGCAACCCAGTGAGGGGTTGTTCAGAGCGCGAAGGGCAGCTAGTGGTGTGGCGGGAACACTAGTAGGTATGGTCGCACTGCATGCACTAGTCTGTAGTCGTAACTGCAACCCAGTGAGGGGTTGTTCAGGGGGCGATGGGCAGCTAGTGGTGTGGCGGGGACCTAGATAGATATGGTCGCACTGCATGCACTAGTCTGCTGTCGTGACTGAAACTCAGTGAGGAGTTGGTCAGGGCACGATGGGCAGATGGTGGTGTGGTGGGGACCAGGGTCTCGGAGGAGACTATTAGTTGTACGGTCATGTGTTGACCTGGGAGTCGTGGACTCTAGAGTTGGTCGTATCACAAGAGGTGATGACGATATGGGTGTCAACTATGAGTTGTCACTAGCTACTGTGGTAGCGAACCATGATGTGTTTTCTTTTTGATGATTATGATTTTGATTTAATAATTATGAGACTTGGAGGAACCTTTTGTGTTTTATTTTTGAAATTTGATAATTATGGGGCTTGGAGGAACCTTTTGTTTTCTTTTTGATAATTATGATTATGATTTTAATTTGATAATTATGAGGCTTGGAGGAACCTTTTGTTTTCTTTTTGAAATTTGATAATTATGAGGCTTGAAGGAAGGTTTTGTGTTTAAGATGTTAAAATAATTAAGTTTGTTTGGTTTTCTAATAGTCATAGTAATTAAACGTGACGTGTGACTGTCAGGTTGGCCGAGTCGGTTTTCTGTGCCTTTTTTTAATTTGTTACAGACATGCACGAGGACGTGCAACGGGAAATATCGAAGTTTGGCCGGAATCGGCGGTTGGCCTGGTGAACCGGATCCTGGACTCCGGGGCTGAGGGAGCTTCGAATACGACTGGGATTGGCACTGGGATGATGATGATGATGATGCACGAGGACGTGCATATCGTCAGGCTGGCCGTGTCGGAGAACGTCGTTTAATTTTAATAGAAGTTGCTGATTTGATTTACGTAGTAGAGGGGCGAACGCTTGTGACGTTATTTTGTGATGGCGTCACATGGACAGAGTCGCTTTGGAAAGTGGGGTTCGTCGAACGGTGACTTTGCATCGAGACGCGGACCAAGGCTCATCTCCGAACCGAAACTGTCGGTTTGCCTATTCAAATTGTTATTTATGAAGATTGGAGGGTATATCTACACGTCGTGCGTTAATTCAAAACTCACCTACGAAACGGAACCTGTACCACCACACCAAGATGATGTCGACCCTACCGCTCTGCCGTCGCTGTCTCCGACATATATATTTTTTTTTTTTATATAAATTATGTTATCTGACAATGATTCTTTTCACTCTGCTATTAATTTGTCTGGTTCATCCGCTAATGCTAGTTTCAGCTCCTTGACTGACACACTTGGCGTCTTTTCCTGTCTTACCTGTATTGTGCCTTTTTTTGTTGCATCAAATAAATGTGTTATCTATCATCTATGTATCTAATCAATGTTTGCCACATTACCGCGCAGAGTGTCCAAAGTCATTATAGTGATTTGTTGGACACGTTTTCTGACACGAATCCATTCTGATATATGAGAGTTGGCTAAAGCCTCCTCTTCTCTCTACCTCCTACTCTCTCCCAGGTTTAACTTTTATTCGCAATGATAGAATTTGAAGGGGTGGTGGTGTAGCTATTTATCTTCGTCGTGATTTTCTTTTTAAAATCATTGCCTCATCACCACCACATTACAGTGCTTCCGCCGAGTACCTCTTTTTGGAGGTCTATGTCAGAGGCGTCAAGACTGTACTTGGTGTTGTCTATTGTCCGCCCGACGTAGACTATTTTTCCGATCTTGAATTGGCGCTTGAGTTAGTAAGTTCTGAGTATGCACACTACGTCATCATGGGCGACTTCAACACAGACCTTACCCATCACTCTGCCCGATCCCGTAAACTCCTTCATATCATTGAGTCCGTTAGTCTTCATATCCTTTCACTTCAGCCAACTCATTTCAATATCTCAGGTGATGACACTTGACTCGATTTAATTATAACGTCTGAACCCTCCCTTCTTCCCTTTGATGGTCAGTATCCCGCACCTAGTTTTTCCCATCATGACCTCATTTACCTATCTTATGTCCTAAGGCCACCTAAACCCATCCCAAAAGTTCTGCGCATGCGGTGTTCTGCGCGCTGTCCAATCGCGCAATGTCCATCATTGAGAGGCTTCCTCAGGATACGTCAGACCTTAATTGGGAACACCTGGCTATGAAGCCAACGGTTGACGATAAGCTGCATATTTTTGAACAGGCGGTCCTTTCACTCTACGACAAGCATGCTCCTGTCAAGCGGATTAAACTTCGAAGTCCTCCTGCTCCCTGGATCACGACAGGGGTTCGAATGACGATGAGGTGTAGGGATCGGGCCTTTCGGAAATTTAGAAAGGATCGCTGTGATGTGAATCGGAACTCTTACAAAGCCGCTAGAAATAGGTGTAACCAGATGATACGCAACGCTAAACGCCGTCATATTCTCGATAATATATCTTCTTCACCTGCTGATATCTGGAAGTTCCTTGGCACTCTTGGTATCGGCAGGCCACGGCATGTGGATTTTCCTAATTCAATTGGCCTTGATGATATCAATCGTCAATTCAGAACTACAAGTCCATTGGATCCCCAAACTTTGGCTCAAACGGTTGATTTCATTGCTGGCCTATCGAGTCCCCTATAGAAGCATTTCACTTCTCTCCAGTAACCGTAGAATTAAAAAAAAATATCTTGTCAATAAAATCCAAGGCCGTGGGATGTGATGGCATCATCCGTTAAGTATGGTTGTTTGGATCCTTGATTGCCTTCTCCCTCCGATCACCCACATCATTAACTATTCTCTCGATTCCAGACAATTTCCATCCCTGTGGCGCATGGCTTATGTCCGCCCACTCCCTAAAATTTCAAATCCTTCCCAACCCAGTCACTTTCGTCCCATTTCTATTCTCCCATTCCTGTCTAAAGTGCTTGAGGCCTTTGTACATAAGCAGTTTTCTGGGTTTATTTATCGGAATAGCCTCATCAGTCCCTCACAGTCTGGTTTCAGATCTGGGCACAGCCTCCGCTCTCCTTAAAGTGACATTAGAGAGCCTATGGAGGATACCAAAGTTACCGTTTTGCCGAATGCCTTTAACGCCGTTAGCCACGATATTCTCCTTGCTATTCTCTCACCTTATGGTTTCGACCGAGGCACTGGAATGGTTCTCTTCTTATCTTCGGGGACGTCGGCAGTCGGTTCGCGTCGATGAGGGCTCATCGAGTTGGTGTGACCTGGATGCTGCTGTTCCACAGGGCGGTATTCTTTCTCCATTTTCATTAATTTTATAACTTACTGTCTTCGGTGTTCGTATCATCTACCACGTGCCGCGATAATGGCGACATTTACTGAAAACACATATACTTTGTAACATTTTGGCTTCATGAAGAGATTTTATTTTCATAAAATGTTATTATTAACGAAGTTACTTAAATTTTTAGAAACTACCATTTAATTTCCATTTAGAGCAACCTGTATTTAGAGAATTGTCGGCAGCGGTCATTTGCCGGGGTCATGGATCATAACATTTCATCAATGAAATTAAAATGAATACATGAAAGAAACGAAAACAGATAGATATGTAGATATTCTCTTTGTCGGCGATCGGCGCAAGCGACACCACCTCCCCTCGGCCCCTCCCCCTTCCCGGTACACCCTGCGTTTCCGCAAATTATTAAATATTTATTTTTTGTTCGTTAGTGCCCCAGCCGAAATCGTGTCCTTGACACGCTTATTACCGCTGTGCATAACTTCGTCGAATACAATTTTTGTAAATGTTTTTGTGGAAAAGACGCTTACCTATTGTTTTATTAATTATTTTTTGTGTAATTAGGATAGTAATTAGATTATGGTACCGCGATAAAGACGCTTTGTTTTATTTTAGTTTCGGATTCGGGCTTCGTAGGTGGCCAGCAAGATCGCCAGACCTCACGCCACTCAATTTTTTTTTTTTTGAGGTGGTGCGTCAAAGACCATGTTTACGTGGAAAACGTGGATTCGGTGGAACAATTACGCCACCGAATAACAAATGCGTTTGAAAAAGTGAGGGAAATGACTTTACACGATAATTTATTAATTATCAAACGTGCGGGAAAACATGAAATGTCGTTTAGCTCTCTGTGTCCGCCAACAAGATGGACTCATTGAACATAAGAAAATTTAAAATAAAAGCAGAGACTGGTGATGAACTGATGATAGTTCTTCTTCTTCTTCTCAGCCTATGGATGTCCACTGCTGGACAAAGGCCTCCCCCAACGCTTTCCACGCTGACCGATATTGTGCTACCCGCATCCATCGGCTTCCCGCGACCTTCACCATGTCATCGATCCACCTTGTTGGGGGCCTCCCTACGCTGCGTCTTCCAGTACGTGGCCGCCACTCCAGAACCTTACTGCCCCATCGGCCATCGGTTCTACGAGCAATGTGCCCTGCCCACTGCCACTTAAGTTTAGCGACTCGCAGAGCTATGTCGGTGACTTTGGTTCTTCTGCGGATCTCCTCATTTTTAATTCGATCACGCAGAGAATCTCGGAGCATAGCTCTTTCCATTGCCCTTTCTGTGACTCTGAGCCTTCGTATGAGGCCCATTGTGAGCGACCACGTTTCAGTTCCGTAAGTCATCACTGGCAACACACACTGGTCAAAGACTTTAGTCTTGAGACACTGTGGTATCTTGGACGACGAGAAGATGTATCGTAGCTTCCCGAACGCTGCCCAGCCGAGCTGGATTCGACGAGACACCTCTTTATCGAAGTTGGACCTACCTAGTTGGACTGTTTGTCGCAGGTATATATACTCGTCAGCATCTTCGTGTGCAGAGCAACCAACTAGAATTGGAGTGGATGTGACCTGAGAGTTCGACATGATCTTCGTCTTATCCATGTTCATCTTTAGACCCACTTGCTTTCTCTGCTGAGGTCATTGAGCATTTTGCCCAAGTCTTCCAGGGTCTCAGCCATGACCACAATATCATATGCAAAACGGAGATTAGTGATGTACTCGCCGATGATGTTGATGCCAAGTCCTCTCCAGTCCAGGAGCTTGAAGACATCTTCCAACGCAGCAGTGAACAATTTAGGTGATATGACATCTCCTTGTCTCACTCCACGCTGGAGTTGGATCGGTTTCCGAGTCCTGTTCCTGGAGACGGACTGACATGGTGGCGTTTTTGTACAAACACTTTATCACCTCAATGTATCGATGGTCAATTTGGCACCACTGGAGAGACTGTAGTACCGCTCAAGTCTCGATCGAATCGAAGGCCTTCTCATAGTCCACAAACGCTAAGCATAGTGGTTTGTTATACTCCTCGGACTTCTGTATAACTTGCCGCAGCGTATGCATGTGGTCTATGGTGCTAAAGCCTTTTCGGAAGCCTGCTTGTTCGGGAGGCTGGAAGTCGTCGAACCTGCGAGCGAGATGATTCGTGTTGACCCTGGAAAACAGCTTATGATAATAGTTACTTATAAGTAATAATAACAGTTAAGTGGGATATGATTAGTGTTCGACTAAAACTAGCTCCGCTGTAGGTACCATTAGTGCAAAAAGCGCGCGCGCCGCCACATTCATTGATAAAAGCCGTCAAGGAATCATACCGATTACGAATACGTAGGTAAGGACGACAGCAAGTCAAGCTACCCGAAACTGTCAGATATTTCCAACCAACCTTGAGCCTTAATTATTTAGTGATAAAGTTGAAAATCGGGTAAAGAAATCTGACAGATTGTAGACTTAGCTTGATGTACTGTCGTCTGTACGATTTACGCTTGTGTGCCAGCCCGCTAACAAGTTCGGTACGCGAAACGACGCGTTCCAGCTCCGAGCACCTCCGAGATAAATAATTGCATGAATGAATTTTTGGTTACTTTTATATTATTTATTTTGTTTTTTTTTTTTTTTAATTTTTTTAGTTATCTTAAAATATCAAAAGTTATATGATTAGTGGGCACTAGCCCTACTCGTTTGTTAATTTATTGTCACCATTGGGTCGCTACGTTGTATATGGTGATGGTCTTCAATTATATGCAGCAGGGTGTCAGTAAACCCCTTAAAGTGTCAAGCCATTATTATTGGAAGCTCACGCATGATGAGTAGTTTAACTCTTAACTCTCTCCCTCCTCTTATCTTCAATGGTACCGTCATACTCATTACCCCTAATGTCAAAGATCTTAGTTTGTATATTGACTCGACGCTTAGCTGGCAACGTTAAAATCTTATTGGGTTATAAAAGTATAGCAATCATGAACGGTCTAAAGTGAAAAAAACTACATATTATTTATATTTTTAAATCATGAAAAAGCCGACGAAAAATTCCATCACTGGGAGGCTCCGAATCATGTACTGGATCCATGGTACTAGTTTGTGCGTCGATTTCAGATACACCCTTTATAGAAGGGAAATAATATGAGCATTGCGTCGATTTCAGATTCAGCCTTTATAGAAGGGAAAGAATATGAGCATTCAGACGAAGCCGAATTGGTAACCACTTGAGCTTCACACGAAATTCAGATACATGGTCATATTTGCGCAGACCGAATATGAACCTTATACAAACATTTACCCGTTAAAACGAAAACCATGATTTTTCCTATAATCGACTATGGTGAAGTGTGCTACATTGACCTGAATACGGCTTTGCTGAATAAGCTTGATAGATTGCTCAACAATGGAATCCGGTTCATATTTAATCTAAAGAAATATGACCCTGTGTCGAGCTACAGGTCTAAACTGAAATAGATGCCCATTCGTCAGAGAAGAAATTTACGCGCTTTTCTCCCTTCTTAAATCACCCACTCCTCCTTCTTAACTTGTGACTCACTCCCAATATTTATGTTCTTCACACACTAAGAATCTGCGTTTTTCTAACAATCTCTTATTACCCTGTCCTTCACATACGCCTGACTTTGTTCATTCTTCATTTCATATTCCATCCATTCTTCTGTGGAATGCGCTTCCTCTTGATATCAGGATGGCCGCCACTCGGTTTGCATTTAAGCGGAAATTGCAGAGTTATTTTCGCAACAATTAGAGCACAGTTATTGCTACACCTCACTCCCAAATTTTCCCAAATATTTAACTTATTTAAGTATTTTTTTTTAATAGTGATAATAGCTTATTTATGCTTTCATTACAACTTTTTTCAAACTAAAGCACCTATCATCTTATCTCTTCACCACCTGTGGTTAATTTGGCACACATAGATTATTATCACCAGGATTAATGCATAGGATTACTTTTAATTCTAATATTCTCACAGGGTCGAAACTTACGCAGATACTTATTGTTTACTTACAGAGCTAGAACCCGAAAATTTTGGCAATAGCTGTCTTGATGTGGCAGATATACCGCCACACTGTTATGAGTCAGACTTAGAAGATGATATACCTTTAATTAAATGTAAAACTGAAGTGGAAGACGAAAAAGTATCAAAGAAAGAAAGAAAAGCCAGGGAGACAATAAGTATAGTAATATTAGTTGGTTATATTATATAGCTAAGCAGACAGGCCAATGGTTCATCTGATAGGGTGTAGTTAGGATCACCTCACGGGCCTGAAACGTGTAACTGGTTATATGGGCAATTTTCAGTTCTATTCCTAGGACTGTTCAGTTTATTTTTATTTACTTGCTTAAAGGCTATTCCTTTTTCCTTGCCTACCTGACTGTCTTGTGCGGTCTCTAATCATGTTGACCGTTACCAGATCGTTATTCCGATTAAAGTTATAGTTGTTATTATAAGTTATTCAATATAGATATCACCTAATAATATATAATGAAATATAATTTGTTCACTTGATTTTATATTTATTAGACAATGTTTTGATTTATTTCAAACCTTTGCCAATATTAAATTTTAATCATTGCATTGATAACCAATTTGTGTCGTGAAATAAAACAAATAATACACTTCATTGTTTTGTTTACTTACAGAGCTAGAATCCGAAAATTTAAGCTATAGTTGTTTAGATGTAGCAGATGTACCACCACACTGTTCTGAGACAGATTTAGAAGATGATGTCCCTTTAATTACCTGTAAATTTGAAGTCGAAGACGAAGAAGTAACAAAGAAAAATAGAAGAGCTACGGAGACAATAAGTAAGTATTAGTTATATAACTAAGCAGACAAGCCAAAGGTTCATCTGATAGGGTGTGGCTAGTGTTACCTAATAGGCCTAAAGAATGTAAGTGGTTAAATGAGTAATTATGAGATCTATAAGTGAGTGAGTTGTTTAAAGTGCTTTTATTAGATTACATTGTGTCGCCTTTACCAGGCAAAAGCCTGTCACCAGATTGGTGGATAGATTAAACTAACGTTGTGGTACAGGAATGATGTTACCAGATCGTTGCACTGAATAAGTGTACACACAACATATACATGTAATTAAGAGCGTCTATGTTTAAATTTAATTTAAAATAGCCACGTAGAACACCAGTTAAGACAGCAGAATATTATCCTGCGTACTTTCCAAGCTCTCAGTAATGAGACGTAGATAGCTGCAGCACACCCGGTGCGTCGGAGACGCAAACAAACTCAAAAGACAATTCTTCAAATCTCCCATTGTGTACTTTCTAGGTTTTCATACAGAGGCCACCTTTGCGAGGGAACCAAAACAGGACACACGAAAAACAAAAGAAAAAGATGCAATAACAGCCGAGCAAACTATAAAAGATAATCCAGACTCGAAAGTAATCCGGACTGCTCAGAAATCGACGTCTTGCACATATTTCAAAGAGCCTTACTTATGTATACGGAGTAGTTCTAATAATGTAAAAAAAGAGTATAAGTGTCATATTTGTCAGCGTGTGTATACACAAAGGCAAAGATTAACTATTCATATACGTACACACACTGGTGAGAAACGTTATCAGTGTGAAATATGTCAACGTTATTTGAGTAGCAAGGTGAGTTTAACAAAGCATATGCGTACACACACTGGTGAAAAACCTTATAAGTGTGAAATATGTCAACGTAATTTTAGTGAAAAGAGTAATTTAACACTGCATATGCGTACACACACTGGTGAAAAACCTTATAACTGTGAAAGATGTCAACGTAATTTTAGTGAAAAGGGGAGTTTAACAAAGCATATGCGTACACACACTGGTGAAAAACCTTATAAGTGTGAAATATGTCAACGTAATTTTAGTCAAAAGATCGATTTAACAAGGCATACGCGTACACACACTGGTGAAAAGCCTTATAAATGTGAAATATGTCAACGTAATTTTAGTGAAAAGTGTAATTTAACCATGCATATGCGTACACACACTGGTCAGAAACCTTATAACTGTGAAATATGTCAACGTAATTTCAGTGAAAAGGGCAGTTTAACAAAGCATATGCGTACACACACTGGTGAGAAACCTTATAAGTGTGAAATATGTCAACGTATTTTTAGTGAAAAGGGGAGTTTAACAAATCATATACGTACACACACTGGTGAGAAACCGAATAAGTGTGAAATATGTCAACGTAATTTTTGTCAAAAGGTCAATTTAACAATGCATATGCGTACACATACTGGTGAGAAATCTTATAAGTGTGACATTTGTCAACGTGATTTTAGTAAAAAGAGTCATTTAACAACCCATGTGCGTACACACACTGGTGAGAAACCGTATAAGTGTGAAATATGTCAACGTAATTTTTGTCAAAAGATCAATTTAACAATGCATATGCGTACACACACTGGCGAGAAATCTTATAAGTGTGAAATTTGTCAACGTAATTTTAGTAAAAAGAGTCATTTAACAACCCACGTGCGTACACACACTGGTGAGAAACCGTATAAGTGTGAAATATGTCAACGTAATTTTAGTCAAAAGATCCATTTAACAAGGCATATGCGTACACACACTGGTTAAAAACGTTATCAGTGTGAAATATATCATCGTAATTTTAGTAAAAAGAGTCATTTAACAATCCATGTGCATACACACACTCACGAGAAGCTCTATCAGTGTAAAATATCGCAACGTAATTTTAGTAAAAATAGTAATTTAACAACCTATTTGCGTGAACACACTGTTGAAAAACCTTATCAGTGTGATATTTGTCAACGTAATTTTAGTAGAAAGAAAGAGTAACACTGCCTGTGTGTATACACACTTATTAGTGTGATAAATGTTCACGTAGTTTTAGTAAAAAGATCAATTTAACACAGCATAAATTCATAAACACGCTGGTGTAAAAGCTTATGATTGAGTAATCATAAAACAAATGCGGCATAGAAATAGAATCTTGATTATATTAATGTTTTTCCTACTAATTTTATAACTTTTATTAATCATTCACAAAATCACAACGTAGGTATTTCTTTCTATTTGTGTCGTCTAGTAATATGTATGCATACTATGGTTTGTAAGTTGAAGGAACACAAGTTTTAAGAATCTTTTCTGCTATCGGAAATTTGTACAGTAGGACCCCGATTATCCGGTCTAATGTTGGTAAGCATCCGGATAATCCAATGTATGAAGAATGGCGGACTTTTTCCATCCATACGTAGTATGTACGTACATACATATGTAATGTTAGGTGTTTATTAAAAACAACAAATACATATCGGCAAAAGTCTACATTTGTTCTGAAAAGGCAGGGTCCAGTAAAGGACACGAGCGACAAGGATGAATTTATTTAGGTAGAGAAGAGGAAGAAGTCTCCTAGTCGGAATTAATGCGGTACTGCTGTGACCGGAACCAACATGCTGTTGTATGTGTCCAGACTGCACCACTCCAAAAACATTGAGGAGGTTGTGGAGTATTTCCACGTCAAGACCAACTGGATTTGGAGGGACGAGAGTTTAGAGCCGCGTCACAACACGAATTTCAAGTCGTTCGTGGTTTTTGTTCCGACACATCGTCTCGAGAATATCTTCAAAGAAGAGTTCTGGGCCTGGCCGAATGATATGGTGTACCGCCGGTTTCGTGGCCAGCTAAGTGACACCAGTCAGCGAAACACGACGACGACAGTTCGTGTACCTACATTAGGTGTACTTAATTATGTTATATGTAATTATAGTATTTTAAGTTTTTATGTCAATATAGTTGTAGTGGACTGTGTTGATTTTCGGGGTTCCTTCTAATAAAACACGTGATGTACTCTTTGATATACTTGTTTTTTTTCCGGTCATCCATAGGTAAGCCAGCTATGGATGACCGACTCGCTAGTTATTCTTGTATTCTCGGCTTCTATTCACTTTTGGCGACTACCGACGACTACTCGGATGACTACGATTTTAGCGAGCAAACCACCTTCTTATATCTAACTAGCTTTCCGTCCGTGGCTTCGCCCGCGTGGAGTTCGGTTTATAAACCAGAGCTTGACCGCAGTCCCGCCTGATGGTAAGCAGTGATGCGATCGTTGATGGTAAAGCGCGCTAGTTTATTAAGAGCCTATTCACTCTAGCCTTGCTTTTTTATATCGCGCTTTTTAGATTTCCTTGGGAATGTCAAAATTTTCCGGGATAAAAAGAACACTATCATTTAATACGGACTTCTAACTTTACGTCTACAAAATTTCAAAGCAATCGGTTCAGTAGTTACAGCTTGAAAGCAGAACAAACAAACAAACTCACTTTCCCATTATATTTATATTATATAATATTAGTATGACACATTCCCATGTATAATATTAGTATGATTCGGTTATAACGCGCTTTTTTAACTCAATTTGGAGCATTTTGTAACTCAATTGTGTGGTAATAATTAATTCTAATACAAATTATTTATAAATGGTAATAGTAATCAACAACGTTAACATTGATGCGTGTTGGCTTGGATGCGCGTGCGACTATATACTTAGTATACTCTTTGCGTGCGACTAACCACAAACCACAGAGCCACAGACTATGTTAGGAAATGCTGAATTTCAAATCGGAACCAGATGTATGTCATTTTTGAGGATGATATTCTCGTAGTTTTTATATATCCCGTATTTTATTTTTTATATTTTTGTTTGTGTTTGTTTAAACTGTACTCTCACGATTTACAATTGGATTTACTTTTTATATCTTTTTATTATTACATTTTTTATTTGACAGCCTCCGTGGCGTGGCGGTAGCGAACGCGGCCGCTGCGTAAGGAGGCGCGGGTTCGATCCCCCCGCTGTGCAAATATTTGTATGCATGAATATGAATATTTGCACTGGTCTGGTCGTGCCTCGGAAAGCACGTTAAGCCGTTGGTCCCGGTTGCCATACGAACATCTAGTGGCAGTCGTTACGGGTTGTTGGAGCCCTCAAAATTCCAACAATTGGTCTAGCTGCAATGCTTCGATATCGCCTTCGGGTTGTGGAGGTCAGACGGCAGTCGCTTCACGGAAAATGTCGAAGTTTCGCCAAAATCAGCTGTTAGATTGGTAAAGCGGACCCCAGACTCCAGAGCTAGAAAAAGGCTTCGGATGCAACTGGGATTAACGCTGAGATGATGATGATCTTTTCCTTTATTACGTTTTTTATTTTTACTGTATTTACTGTACTGGTTTGGTGCTGCTTTTAATTGTTTGTTGCATCGGGTGACGTCTGTACGTCGACGCCGGCTGTCGCTGAAAACCAGCGCTGGGCTCGTTTTTTGCATAGAGTCGCAGCATAATGCTGAGCGACAGCCGTTTTGCGTGGATGTGAAGCATGTTTCCCTCAACTATTTCTTATTTTTTATGTTTTTATAAACTCTTGCGTCATGTTTATTGCAAATAAATGTTTTTCTTTCTTTTCTTTCTTTTTAGCTTTCCTTCGGAAATATTTAATTCGAACCTAAACTTTGGGCCGTTCATTGAGTCCAAGGCCAAGGTGGCTGCCAAGAAACTTGGCGCGATCGCAAAGGTCCGGCGCGGCGGTACTTCACACCAGGGCAGCTTCTAATGATGTACAAAGCACAGGTCCGTTCGTGTGTGGAGTACTGCAGCCACATTTGGGCTGGTACTGCTTAGTGAAGTAAAATTTAAAAAAAAATTGTTTTTTTTTTCACTTTATTAAAAAAAAAACTTAGCTTCGGGATTTTTTCTAATTTTTTTTTTCTAGCCTACGTTTTTATTTAAATATAAATAAAATTTGTATAATAAATCAACATATTATTTATTCATAATTGTGATTTATTGTTGGAAGTAGTGTTCCAACAATAAATCACAACTCATTTTTTTTTCACTTGTTGATGTATATCAATGAAAGAAACAAACATCTTGAAAGAAACATGGTCGAGAAAAAACATATTTTTTTCAAGTATTTTTTTCACATTAGAAAAAAACGTTTTTTTTTTGCAACACTAGTGCTGCTAAGTGTCACCTGGCCACTTTAGATTCAGTGGAGAGACGGGCGACGAGGCTGATTGGTGACCCCATCACCTCAGAGGCGCGCGCCGACACTCGCGCGCGCCTTCGCCTCGTGGTCCATCAATAGGGGGCGGGGACTTCCCCATGTCTCTCGCCCCTGGACCCATTCATGGGGGGCGGAAGAGGGCGTTATCAGCCCTTCCTCGGCGCCCGGTGCGTCTTGTGCGGCTCGGGAAGGGAGTTGAGATATCCCTCTCCCGTTCCGCAGCTTCCTTCTGCGACATCACTTCCTCGCAGAAGGACACCACCGCGTCCCACGACTCTGCGCTACCGACTATCCTCCGCACTACTGCCGGCAGCGTCAGGTCGCCTCCTACTTCATTTGTGACGACACGGCGCTGTTCCTCCCAAGCTACACACTCGGGAAGCGTGTCCTCCCCGCATTGGACGCAGTGGTGGCACCGAGCGTCCGGCTCCCTGCCTAAGCGACGCAGGTACTTGCCGAAGCAGCCGTGCCCCGACAGTACCTGCGTCACCCTGAACGACAGGGAGCCGTGTCTCCTCCCGAACCAGTCGTCGAGTACTGGCTCGGGATCTGGATCGCCTCGACGGTAGCGAGGGGCTGAGCGGTAGGGCGCATAAGCCTCTGCCGCCAGTGTGCCACCAGGACCTGACGGAGCTCCTCTTGGCACAGCTCGATCTGTCGCTGCACCGGACTGGAGTCCCGTGTCAGCTCTTCCTCGCGCCATCGTTACAATGACGCGAGTACTTTCGCCTCCAGGTCCCAGAGCGGGGATCCGGCCAGGACGCAAGCCGTCTCGTAGGATATCGTGCGATACCCGCGGACGACCCTGACGGCCATCGTCCTCTGCGGCTTGCGCAGAATGGCGAGTGTTCCGGCCGTCAGGTCCATCGCCCACACAGGGGCCCCATACAGGGCCATGGACCTCACGATTCCTACGTATGGCATTGTTAGGGTTCCACCCTATGTGATACGTAGCTAACTAGTTAGGTAGATCCATTTGATTTTTTGGATCATAGATCTCTGTATTGATTGTTTGTGCATATGTTTTATTTAGAAATAAGAATCTTTTGTGCCTTACTCAATGATTTTGCCAATCATATTGTTTTTTTTTATAACAATCATAAATTTATTTACTCAAAGATACATATTGTAGAAGGTACATACCTGTGGTTAAAAAAAGTTTCTTACAAAATATGTTAGGTAGTCTACAATCGAGTGTGTGAAGCACTGTTCTCCTAGCTAGGTTACAGAATAACCTGTGTTAAGGAGAAGCAGTCTCGTCC
Source organism: Sesamia inferens (assembly GCA_037179545.1). NCBI lineage: Eukaryota > Metazoa > Arthropoda > Insecta > Lepidoptera > Noctuidae > Sesamia > Sesamia inferens. The sequence goes on along the minus strand of CM073947.1, from coordinate 21,818,411 downwards.
CCCTATGCTTAAGGTACAGGTATATAACATAATATTGCATAGTACTTGTGTTGACACTACTATTTTAACAGAATTAAATATTATAAGTAAATATTGTATCATACATCACTACTCTGTAGTCGAGTAACTAATACCATCTCTATGTATTAGTGTCTATGAATATAGTCTATAGTCTTGTCATTGTAACTTAGGATCTGACCTAGGAGATGTCGATTATAATGTAATAATTATACAAGTGAAATAAACCAGTCTAATTATCTAAAGTCTTTAATATTTACCAACGCAACAATCATACATGGTGTCAGAAGAGTGAAAAAACCCAATACGAAGAAAGAAAATTCAAAAAATGCAAAAGTCGGATGGCGTCGGTGGCAGCCATGACACCGGAACTCCAATGAACAATGGCTTGAAGGCGCTTAGAATATCGTCAGATGCAACAAACAACAATTACGAAACCTGGAAGCGCTGGTGGCAACAGTTCGAATTATACTTGTTGGCAACAGGTTTAGACAAGTCCGGTGAGAAACGCAAGATCGCCATTTTATTACATCACATTGGTGAAAAATGCTTAAATATTTTCAACACATTCAACATAAATATTGGAGAAAGCACATTACATGACGTCAAAGCCAAATTCGACGAATTTTTTCAACCCAGAAAAAATATTACCATGTATCGTTACATGTTTTTTACCACACGACAACAGAAATCGGAAAGCATCGAGGATTTCTTAACCGATCTCGAAAATAAGAGCCAAGATTGCGAATTTGGAACGCTCAGAGAATCTCTTATCAGAGATATTTTTATTGCCAACTTGAGTTTGGACTTAGCACATGTACGTCAGAGACTGCTGCAGGAACCTGATCTGACATATCAAAGGATGCGAGAGCTAGCTAGGACACTCATCGTCGCACAGCAGGATGCAGACCGAATTGTCAAGAGGTCCACTAGTGAAGAGTCTGAAAAAGTCATGCATCTGCGTCGGAGGAGCCGTGGTCGAGCGGAGCGTCAGCGACGGCGAGCTTCACCAGTCAGTCAGCAGGGATCCAGCGCAGGGAGGTCAAAGTCAAGTCCCAGTCCTGAGAAGCGCTCGAAGACGTGTAGCCGCTGTGGACAACACCACCGCTACAAATGTCCAGCGCAGGGAGCTAAATGCAGGTCATGTAACTCTTATGGTCATTTTGCAAAATTTTGTTACTCCAATAATAAAAAAGTCAGTCATTTAGAGTCTTTTAGTTCAACTGGTAGTCAAGATAATTTTGTTGGAATTTTAAAATGTCATAATTTCAGTCATAGTCATAAGTCTAGTCAATATAATTGTCATTTAGAGTCACAAAGTCATCACAATCAAAATCATTACAGACATAGCAGGTTGTCATACACACAGTCACAATCACATCCTAAGTTACAATCAACGGTCAGGTCGCACATAGGCCAGTCGCAGTCAAAGTCTAAGAGATCTCATGAAGACTCATCTTGTCAAAAAAAATATCCTGTGTCATATTTCTGTGATGAAAGTGGTGATAATGTCATATCTGAGAGGTCTAATAAAAAATGCCTCAGTGATGAAAAAAGTCTGGTGACTGATAAGTCGAAGAGATCTCATGAAGACTCGTCATATGTCATATCTCAATGATGAAAACACTAAACAGTCTGAGAGATTCACAGTCAAGTCAAAAAAGTCAAAAAGTCTTAGTCGAGATTCATATCTTAATGATGAGTACAGACACAAGTCTGAGGAATCTCACACAACAAACACTTGTAGAATTATTACAGCAAAGTCAACACATAGTAAACAGGTCAATACAGTCGAGTCAAAACAAAACAAATACTATTCTAAACAGTCATGGAACATAAACATTTTAGTTGGTCATACACAAATTAATTGCATTATTGACTCAGGAGCTGATATCAATATTATGTCAAAGAGAACTTTTCAATTTTTGAAATGTCAAAGTCAAATGTCACTTGAGAAATGTCAAATAAACGTTATAGTACGAGAGCCCACGACCAAAACCATGTCTCATAGCAATACGGCAAAAACCCTATAAAATCGTTAGATTGTATGATTCTGAACCCGACTAGGTGTGTAGTAACGTTCGAAAGTGTAGCAACTGCGTGGGAGGCCATTTCTGCTGTGTCAAAAAAAAAAGACAGTCGGTATTATAGCAATACGTCTGATAGTGAAAATGTACATAGATTTTATAATTGTATTACGAAAAAGTTTGTTTTCAGACATTTTGGGCGTAGCATATAGCCTGAGCGCATTTTTGAAAATGTCAACAAATTTAGCCGACCTGTATCATAGCAATACGGATAATTTTTTTTTTCAACTTTTTGTATTGCTGCCATGATTACCAAAAACCTGTTTTCAGACACTTTAAGTGTAGCATATACTCCCAAAAACGAAAATAACGTTTCGGAGTCGCCTGGCCGACGCCTCTGTTAAATGTTTTTTTTTAATTTACAGCCTTCATAGATATTCAACAGCCTCAGCGCTTGTTACGCTCCTGCCCTTTTTTACTATTATACAGCTCACTCGCCAGCTGCTCCAAACGTTGGAACGACGCTCACTTAGTTGTCATACGTTGTGCGGTTGTGGTATTTTACAGAAGAGGACGTTGAAGATCTCCCGAGCGACGTCGAGAGTGATTTCGAAGACGATGATTCCGAATCCGACAGCGATTGAATACGAGAATATTTTGTAACTTTGAATAAACCGTTTTTTTTTTCAACTTCATCCCAGTTTCCTTTTGTGCGATTTATTTCAGTCCTTCAACTTCAATGTTACGATTTCGGGTAAATTCTTTGTTTATTATCATCTAATAAATTCAGGGTCGCAACGTATTCATTGGTTTGTAACAGAAAATTCAAGATGCCTCATTATGATTTTTAAATGATATCTGGGAATCGAAAAGTTGTCTGATAGAGAAGGTGCTACACTTAATTTGTCTGATATAAATTTTTTGCACATGTGGACAACTTATTTTGTCATGTCCAACAATTTTCAGACATATTGCTATGATACCGATCGGTAAAATTTGTTAACATTTTCAAAACGGTCTCAAAATTTAATGCGTTCACATTTCCGTCTGAAAATTGTTTTGTTCGTATCAAATAACCAAATTTTACTAATAAAAAGGATTTTCAGACGTATTGCTATGAGACATTTTTTTTGTCTCATTTTTAATTTTCTTAAGTGATTTTACGGGTTTGCGCTACACCACTAACGTCTGAAAAATATGTTTCCGGTATCTCAGAACTATCATTCAACTACAGTCTGCAAATCAGACATATTGCTATGATGCAGTTCGGTAAAATTCTTTGACAATTTTGAAAATTCGGTCAGATCAAACGCTACGCGGAAAATGTCTGATATTGGTATTTTCGAGTTCAAGATAATCGTATCTATCGATTTGATGCGGTTTTGGCCGTATTGCTATGAGACAAAAATTTTGGTCGTGGGCTCTCGTACTATTAGTGGGTTTGGTGGTATATCAATACCCATTATGGGCAAAGTCAATGTAAAATGTAGTTTATCTTTAAATAATAGCACTATTAGTGTAAATATAGTGTTTATAGTCGCAGATTTAGTTTGTCCGAATGTTTTAGGTCTACCAACTTGTGAAAAATTAGGTATAATTCAAAGAGTTTTCTCTGTGTCTCAACAAAATTTTAGTGAACAAATTCTTACACAATACAATGATGTATTTCAGGGTCTTGGATGTCTACCTCAAGTCTGTCGCCTGAAACTCAAACCGGAAGCAGTGCCATGCGTGGATGCTCCGAGAAGGGTACCCTTCGCTTTACTGAACAAACTGCGCGATGAATTGGATCGCATGGAGAAAATGCAGGTCATTGAAAAGGTTTTTAAACCTACAGAATGGGTGAACAGTATAGTGATAACAGTCAAAAGCACGGGTCAGTTACGAATTTGTTTAGATCCTAGAAATTTGAATAAGAATATTATAAGGGAAATTTATCCACTTAAGTCAATAGATGAGATCAGATCTCAACTAGCAGGAGCTGTTTGTTTTTCTCATTTAGATGCATTTTCAGGATTTTGGATGCTTAAACTAGATGAATATAGTTCTGATTTATGTACATTTCAAACACCTTTCGGTAGATATAAATATTTAAGGTTACCTTTTGGTATTAATGCATCGTCTGAAATTTTTCAAAGAGTCATGATGAATTTGTTCGGTGATTTAGAAGGAGTTCTAATATTCATCGATGATATTTTGGTATATGGACCAAACGAGTCAGTACATAATGAGAGAGTACATAAAGTCATGCAACGAGCACGTGAAGTCAATTTAAAGTTCAATAAGTCTAAATGTAAATTTCTAGTTTCAGAAGTCTGTTTTTTAGGGTATGTTTTTAGTAAAGATGGTGCTAGGGTTGATGAAGAGAAAGTAAAAGCAATTGTCAATATGCCCACACCAAAAAATGTCAAAGAATTGCAAAGAATATTAGGTATGATCAATTATTTAGGTCCCTTTATTAGCAATTTGTCTCAAAAAACTCAAATTTTAAGAAATCTTTTGAAGAAAGATTCAGTCTGGACTTGGGATGAAAATCATAGTCAATGTCTTAAGAGTTTAATCGATGAAATTACAAATTCACCAGTTTTAGCTCATTATAATCCCAGTGTACCATTAGTCTTGTCAGTCGATTCGTCAAAGTCAGCATTAGGAGCAGTCATTATGCAGAATAATAAACCTATTGCTTATAGTTCAAAAACATTAACTCAAACTCAGTCAAGGTATGCTCAAATTGAGAAAGAATTGTTAGCCATTCAGTTTGGTTGTGAAAAATTTCACCAGTATGTGTACGGTCATAAAGTAACTGTTCATACTGATCATAAACCTTTAGTCTATCTTTTTAAAAAGCCATTACATGATGTACCAGCAAGATTGCAACGTATGATGTTAACTTTACAAAAATATGATTTGGAAGTTATACATGTTCCAGGTAAAGAAATGTTTATATCTGACACTCTGTCTAGAGCAGCATTAAAAGAACATTATATACCTGAGAATGAGTCAGAAATATCTTGTCATGTCAATTTAATGCATTCAAGTCTAGCAGTCACAAAGGAGTACTGTACAAAATTGTTACAGAACACTAAGAAAGATGATACTTTGCAATTGTTAAAAAAGTATTATTTTGAAGGTTGGCCAAAAAATAAAAATAATGTCAGTCAGTCAATAAAACCATTTTGGAATATACAAGCTGAAATTCATGTAGTCAAAGATTTGTTGTTCAAAGGGTCAAAATTAATAGTACCACAGGCAATGTATAAGGAGATGTTAGGTAAAATTCATGAAGGTCACCAAGGTATAAATAAATGCTTAAAACTGGCTAGAGAGTCATTGTACTGGCCAAGCATGTCAGCTGATATTAAAAACTTGGTAGAACAATGTTATGTATGTGCACAATTTAAACCAAATAATCCAAAGGAACCACTAAAAAATTTTGAAATAAATAAATATCCATGGCAACAAGTAGGTGTTGATTTAATGTATTTTGATAACCTCACTTATTTAATTGTCACAGATTATTATTCTAAATTTATAGAAATAGCTTTGTTAAATAAAAACAGTACAGCAAAGAATGTAATAACACATTTAAAGTCCATTTTTGCTCGTCATGGAATACCTTTATCTTTAGTGTCTGATGGTGGTCCTCCTTTTCAGTCATTAGAATTTAAGAATTTTATGCATGAATGGGACATAGAACACATTGTAACTAGCCCATATCATCCACAGTCAAATGGTCAAGCAGAGAGTTCAGTCAAAATTATCAAAAATATGTTAAAAAAATGTAAAAGAAACTCATCTGATCCATACATAGCTTTATTACAGTATAGAAACACACCTAAGAATAATTTACCATCTCCAGCTCAATTGTTAATGTCCAGGAATTTAAGAAATAACATTCCTATGTCTTATAAGAAATTAAAACCTAAAGTGGTTACATTCAAAAATTATAAAGAATGTGTCAAGCAAAATAATAAAAATAAGTCTAAATATTATAATAGAAATACAAAGTCATTGTCATTATTGTATCCCAATGATCATGTATACTTTAAAAGAAAGCCTGATAGCAATTGGGAACAAGCCATTGTCAAGCTAAGGTTGGCTAATAATAGGTCATATGTCGTTGAGGATGTCAATGGAGTTAGGTATAGGAGGAATAGGGTTCATTTAAGACACAAATATTCTCCTATGCTATCCAATTCGTCGCAGGGGAGAGAGGAAGGTAACAGGCAGGAGTCTAGACCTCAAGAGCTCTCATCTCAATCCTCAGTCAGTCAACATGTAACTCGTTCTGGAAGAGTTGTAAAGCCAACCAGAAGGCTAATTGATGAAATAGATTAAGTAGAACATTGTATACTAGATTAAGACCTAACTATAGTCTTAAGTCATTGTCTAAATTGTAACTAAGTCAGGTCTCTATAATATTGTTTGTCAAGGGTTAATTTAAACTTAAACAGGGGGGATGTTGTATCATACATCACTACTCTGTAGTCGAGTAACTAATACCATCTCTATGTATTAGTGTCTATGAATATAGTCTATAGTCTTGTCATTGTAACTTAGGATCTGACCTAGGAGATGTCGATTATAATGTAATAATTATACAAGTGAAATAAACCAGTCTAATTATCTAAAGTCTTTAATATTTACCAACGCAACAATCATACAAATATTACTTCGCATAAGTCGCATCCAGGAGCACCTAGAAAGCCGTGGGCCGCAGTTGGCGGACTGCCAGTACGGCTTTCGGACCGGCCGGTCCACGATGGACGCGGGGGCTCGCCTCAAGAGGTGGACTGAGGTGGCCACAGCGAGGGGTGAGGGTGTCGTCGCGGTGTCGTTAGACATCGCGAACGCGTTCAATACCCTCCCCCACGAATGCATAGAGGCGGCACTGAAGTACCATGAAGTGCCCCTCTACCTCTGCGCCCTCGTGCGGGACTACCTCCGTGAGAGGAGGGTGCTGTACGAGGACGCAGAGGGTCGCGTGCAGTCGTGGACCGTAACAGTAGGAGTACCCCAGGGATCAGTGCTTGGTCCCCTGCTCTGGAACGTGGGGTACAACTGGGTTCTGCGTGGCGCGCTCTTGCCGCGGATGGACGTCGTCTGTTTCGCAGACGACACTCTAGTCGCGGCCAGGGCGCGCGAGTGGGAGGAGGCGGTTCACCTTGCGTCGGTCGGCACCTCCTTGGTCGTCCGGCGCCCCGCGACTCAGAACCCCACCGGGGCTTCGTATCCGAGTGGAGGGGGTCCAGGTTCCCGTCGAGGTGCACATAAAGTACCTCGGCCTGATCCTGGATCCCCGCTGGAATTTCGAGGAGCATTTTAGGCTCCTCGCTCCGCGGCTGTGCTCTTTCGCAGCCGCACTCGGACGGCTCCTCCCCAACTTGGGGGGGCCGAATTCGGCGTGCCGTCGGCTGTACCAGGGAGTGGTGCGGTCGATGGCACTCTACGGAGCACCGGTGTGGGCGGAGCGCCTTTCCCCGGCGCACAGTGGCCCTGCTGCGGAGGCCGCAGAGGGTCATCGCGACACGGACCGTGCCATACCGCACGGTCAGTCATGGGGCGGCCTGCGTGCTCGCGGGCACGCCCCCGTGGGAGGTCGATGCCCTGGTTCTGTCCCAGGTGCATCGACACCGTGTCGCGGCCCGGGAACGGGGGGAACGACCCGCCTTCGAGGAAGTAAGGCGGGTCCGATTAGCGGCTCAGGGGGAGGCCCTGAGCCGGTGGAGGGAGGCGCTCCGCTCCCCAGCTGCCGGCCACCGGACGATTGGAGCGATTCGTCCGGTGTTGGAGGGATGGGTTGGGCGCCGGCATGGCAGCCTTACCTTCCGTTTGGTGCAGGTACTGACCGGACATGGCTGCTTCGGTCACTACCTGCACCGGGTCGCCCGTCGGGAGGAGTCACCGCGGTGTCATCACTGCGACTCCCCCGACGACACGGCCGAGCACACCCTCGTGGAGTGCCCGGCCTGGCGAAACGAGCGCCGCGACCTCGTTGCGGCGCTCGGAGGCGGACGCCTCTCCCTGGCAACCATGGTGCGAGCCATCGTTGAAAGCGAGAGTGCATGGGAGGCTGCCGCCTCCTTCTGCGAGACCGTCCTCTTGCAAAAGGAGGCTGCGGAGAGGGAGCGGGAAGAGGACGTACTTGCCGCTCCCCTCCGGCGTAGACGGGTGGGGCGAAGAAGGCGGGGGACGAACCCCCGTCTCCTTTAGCCCCAGGGTGTGACCAGCGCGTGTGGGTTGTAACATTAACTAGTGTTGTGACACAATACGCCACAACCACCCCCCTACGGAGAAAATCTCAAGTAGTTATTTACATACCAAAAAAACGTGCGATGTATGCAGGCTTCACGCGGTCGATAGTGACCGTCACGCGTTTACCCGCCATGTCGATGTAGATTAACTTGTCGGTCCGTGACTTTACCTTGTAAGGACCAGTGTAGGGAGGTTGAAGTGCGCGGCGAACAGTGTCGTCCCGAAGAAGGACATGGGAAGCATCCTGGAGATCCTTGAAAATATAGGACGTCGGTCGCGTGTGTCGCGAGGCCGGAGTTGGACGCAGAGCAAACATTTTCGCGCGCAGAATCATGTGCGTTGTCTGTGGTATGGGATGGACTGGCTATCAGGAACTCTCCCGATAGGCGCAGCGGCTCCCCATAAAAAAACTCAGCAGCTGAACACTCGAGATCCTCCTTCAATGCAGTTCGAATGCCGAGAAGGACGATCGGTAGGGCTCAGTGCCAGGTGTCATTGTGGCACATAAAAGCCGCCTATGAAAGCGCTCGATCATGCCATTAGCCTGAGGATGGTAACTGGTGGTTCGCCTCTGCTCGGTCGCACCAACGTTCAGAAGTCGCTTGAAAAGGTCGGACTCGAACTGGCGGCCTTGGGTCAGTCGTGACGGTAGTAGGAACGCCGAAGCGTGCATCCAACCTTTTACGAACCGATTAGCTACCTCCTCTGCGGTTATCGAAACCATTGGCCAAGCCTCGGGCCATCGAGAGAAACGATCGATCGCTGTTAGGCAATATGAGTAACCTCTCGATGTTGGCAGAGGGCCAATAATATCTAAATTGACATGACGAAACCTGGATGATGGTGGGGTGAAGCTTCCGAGATGTGCGGAAACATGGCGCGTCACTTTGGCACGTTGGGCGTGGACGCATTCCCTCGCCCAGGCGCGGCAGTCGCGCGCAACGCCGGGCCACACGTAACGCTGTGCCACGAGACGAGCGCCGGGGTGGCTGAGTGCATGTAGACGGTCGATGGTGAGGCGGCGCAGCAGTGCCGGTAGATAGGGGCGCGGTTTGCCTGTTGAAACGTCACACTGGATAGTCGTCTCTGTGCCTGGAATTAAAGTACGTTGCATATTGAAAGATGTGTCAGATAAGGTTTTTATCTCATCGTCGGTTTCTTGTGCTCGAGCCAGTCCGATATAGTCGGGTTTGAGCGAGACGACTTCGATGCGTGACATCGTGTCGGCGACGACGTTGTCGTCTCCGTTTATGTGCCGTATGTCAGTAGTAAATTGGGAGATAAAGGTTAACTGATTAAGTGGGCTGGGTGGCAGCTTTTCTCTACGTTGTTTGAACGCATACAAAAGAGGTTTGTGATCCATATAATATATTGTGACGTGTTGCGCCTCTAATATATGCCGGAAATGCTGCACACCGGATATACAGCTAAGAGTTCCCGATAATATGCTGGCCATGTTGACTGACTCGCCGTAAGCTTCTTGCTGAAGAAGGCAAGTGGTTGCCAGCCCTGTTTAGTTTGCTGCTGTAAACATGCGCCTACCTGAGTGCCAGATGCGTCTGTGTATAACGCCAATGGGACGTTAGGTACAGGATGTGCTAATCTGGTAACCTGTGAGAGGCTGTCCTTGCATGCATGGAAGGCATGCTCCAGTTCAGGTGTCCAGGGCATGAGCTTGGCTCCCTTGAGTTTTGTAACTGTAAGGAAGTCAATGAGCGGCATTGAGAAGGAACTGACGGTAATAATTTATCATGCCCAAGAACCACCTGCGGAGTCCTTGGGCTATTCTAGGAAGGGTGAAATCCTTTAAGGCTTGGACTTTTTCTTCCGGGGGGCTTACGCCTTCGCTGGAGACTTTATACCCGAGGAAAATAACCTCAGGCGTACCTAGCACACACTTTATCGGATTGACTCCTACACCATAGTCAGACAATCGTTTAAAGAGTATGCGTAAGTGGTTGCGATGCTCCGTAGCGCCCCTACTAAATATGAGTATGTCATCGACATATGGAAAGCAAAAATCCAAACCTCTGACAATACTAAGTTTCACAAAAACACTCGAAAAACCTGTAGCGCGTAGGTCGTGTCGCGTAATTAAAACTCAGATAAATCGAACTTTGTGTATTGCACGAATGTAAAAGAGTACAATGTATTTGACGTGTACAATGACGCGATACAAGAGTGTGATCAAGAAATGGACTGCAATGTATAATGATGTAGAATATAATAATGATGTACAATGATGTTGTATAATGATGTTAAATAATGATGTGTCTTACAAGCTATGCACTCGCTTAAATACTAACTATCTCTAAATAATAGTGGGGTAACCAATAGCGAATCAGCTTGCTGTCCTGCGGAAGTCCACGCGGTGTTGCGTGCGTTCTTTGTTTTCTCTCCGTACGTTGGAATGGTCGTGTTGTTTGCTGCGTACAAACCAGTGGCGAAGAGTCCATACAAGCCGATTCCCACCGGGTTACCTTTCAAAAATCAGTTCCATATTCATACAAAAGTATTTACATTCTATTTCATTAACAAAGTATTATTAATCAAATGCCGGCGCGATTTACAATAGCAATCGCAATTTTTAGCAATACCCCAAGTATCACATTTCATTTTATAGTCGTAAATTAATCAGCGCTTCAATTTTTCGTAATTCTTTTCGTAGTTCTCTTGAAGGAAGCCGTCGAATTTCAGCTTACCTATGTCAACGGTTTACTATGCCGCGAAAAGAGAGAGCGTGTCAGACCATCTCTTTCTAATTCTCGCTAACCGTCGCGGTAAAACTTGATAAATATAAGCCGCCCGCGAGCGGCTTGTATTTCTCTCCTCTCCTCTATTAGAAAGAGACAGAAACCACGCTACTACGAGATAGCGTTCTATACCTATGGTGCGTGAGTTTTTCGTTTGTTTTTAATATTTGTGTTATTTAAACTGTGACGGATTCTGTAAGGTAATTTAATCGCAGATTTGGTTAAATACTGTTAATTTTGTTGTTTATTATGGCTTTAATTCATATAGAGTGCTGTTACTGTTAATTCGTCTTTGAAAGACGCATTTTCTCAAGTTTCGACTCTTTGCAGTTTAATTCTGACCCTCCCCATTTCAGTAGCTTCAGCTGAGCGGTCATTTTCTGCTTTAAAACGCATTCACACGTATGTGCGAAACTGCCAAAAAGAGCAGAGATTGTCCGATTTGGCTATCATGTCAATTGAAAAAAATTTGCTTAATAAAATTAAAAGTAATCCGAATTTTTATAACAACATTTTAGCTCATTTTGTTAAAAAAAAACAGACGCATTGCATTAGAATATAAATAACGTTGTGATTGTGTATAATTTGCTTTATTTTTGCTTAATATTTTTGTTGGTTTTGGATCGGTGTCTGTGTGGTTCGGTTTTTAACACTTTATTATTTTTATAATTTTTTATTTTATATTTTCTTGACTCTTATTCCCTAACAATAGGTACTTAACTTAGTACTTACTAACAAGCATGCATGTGTGGTATAGAGATGCACGTCGAAAAAGGCTTTTCACAAAGCCGCTTTTATCATACTTGAAAGACATTGTTATGAAATCATCAGTCCTTTTTTGTATGGTGAAGGTGGGGCTTTTCATATTATTCTTATCTGAAGACCTCCTCCAAGATATCCTGCAGTAGGTAAGTGTTTAAGTGTTTATTTTTTTGGACCGGCTTCCCTTTGTCAAAATTTCACCCTTCGCCACTGGTACAAACAGAAATCGGTTTGTTTTGCTCTCCCGCCTTTTGTCCTCGGTATCACGGAAACGTTTGCGCTCGTATCAATTAGAAATGACAGACGCGAATTCCTATCAGTTATGAATAGGCGGTGGGAAGTGTTGTTCGCGTCAGTTGCCGCCTCAACCGACGCAGGCGTTAGTTTTCCGACTGGGCACTGTTGTTGTTGAAGTTGTTGTTGAAGTTGCACGGGCGTGTACACGTACGCGCCTCCGTGCCGTACTTGCGATGGTAATAACAGATAAGTGATTTTTCTGAATACTTGCGGTTGCTCTTATCGTTGCTTGTTGAACGCGATCTTGAACGCCGTCTGTCGAATGATCTGTGTGATCGTGGTCTGGATTCCTGCCTGTTCTTGAGTTCTGCCAGCTCCAGAGATAACTGCCTTATTTGATCGTGTAGGGCAGCCACGTCGCTCGTGCGTGAAATCTGCGCGACCTGGTTAGGTTGCGCGATACTGTCCATTACACTGTCTGCTACTTGCGATAACTTTTCCAAGTCCGTAGTGTTGCTCACGGTGAGGACAGCGCGTACTGAGGGTGGAAGTAGCCGGGTCTACATGATGCGCAGTGTACAGTCTGGTATTTTCTGTCCGGCTAGTTCCCGCATTTTTCGCAACAGCTGTGAGGGTTAAATACTAACTATCTCTAAATAATAGTGGGGTAACCAATAGCGAATCAGCTTGCTGTCCCGCGGAAGTCCACGCGGTGTTGCGTGCGTTCTTGATGCTGATTCGCTAATCGAGGCAGGCCGCGGCGTATGATTGGTTAACGTAGAACGCGCGCCAATTCAGTCACGTGCTAGATGACTCGTTATAGTTCCCACGGACGTTGACCGTTGGACCTGCAGATGTGTGAAGATTTATGGGAACCCTCGCAGCGGGAGCCAGGATCGGAACCCTCGCTGCGGGCGTCAGGGTCGCCGGGACGCGCGCCATGACTTCCGCGTTCCTCGGTGTGAGTTATAGTCCTTTGTGTAGCTGTGATCTGGTGTGAGTGATTTATAGTCCTTTGTGCTACACGCTACAAACGTGAATATGTTGAAATCGTTCGCTCGGTGGGAATGTTGCGATGTCACTATGATTGTGTCGCTGTACTTTGGAGAGCTGACACGAATTGCATGTCTTAGTCCACTGGCCGATGTCGGTATTCATTGACGGCCAAAAGAATCGCTCTTGCATCAGCTTCCGTGTGGATCGTACTCCTGGGTGGCTTGGGCTGTGCACGGCGTTGAAAGCTATGCGACGAAAATCAGCTGTTAAGTAGGGACGAACATGTGGCGTTGATGTTTCGCAGAATATTGGCTTGTTAGTGCCCGGTAAAATGATTTTCTTGAGTTGTATGTTGGTCTGTTGAGACAATGTCGGGATACAACTGTCGTTTTCTTGAGCTTGAGATAACTCGTCGTAGTTGATAGGTGATGGCACGTCGATAGTTTCGACTCGTGATAACGCATCTGCTACAACGTTTTGAGCTCCGCTCACGTGTCGAATGTCTGTAGTGAACTCGCTGATAAACAGTAGCTGCCGAATTCGCCGTGGTGTGTCGTTATCGGAAGGAGGCTTGCGGATTGCGTAGGTCAGCGGTTTATGGTCAGTGTAAACCACGAGTTCTTTGCCTTCAAACATCTTTCTGAAATGTTTTATTGCCATATGTATTGACAGGAGCTCCCGATCGAAAGTGGAGTACTTCTTTTGTCTCTCCGAAAAATTTTTAGAAAAAAATCCGAGTGGCATCCATTGTTCATTGTTTCGCCTTTGTTGTAGAGATGCCCCGGCGCAGGTAGCTGAGGCGTCCGAAAAAATAGCGATTTGGTCTTCTGGCGAACTGGATGGGTAAGACAATAAAGCAGCGTTTATTATGCTTTGTTTGCACAACTCAAAAGCTTTTGTCGATTGATTGTCCCACTTTACTTCCGTCTTGTCTCGTTTTTTTGAATTATGAAGGAATGCATTCAGCGGTGCTTGAATGCTTGCCGCATTTGGGACACTGTCTCGGTAAAAATTTATCATGCCCATAAATCTTCGTAAGTCTTGAATGATTTTGGGTTTGGGGTACTCTGTGATTGCTTTGACTTTGTCTTGAAGTGGTTTGATTCCCTTGCTTGATACTTCATAACCTAGGAACTTGACGGTTTCGCTGCCGAAAACACACTTAGAGGGATTTATAGTGACACCATACGCGTCTAATCGGCGTAAAACTTCCTGCAGATCTCCGATGTGGCTTGCTTCATTTTCAGATGCAACGATAACATCGTCGACGAATGGGAACGCGTAGTCTATTCCGTTGAGTACTTCGTGTATGAATCGCTGGAATGTCTGTCCGGCATTCTTGAGACCTGGGCACATTCGTGGAAATTCGAATAAACCGAATGGTGTAGTGATCGCTGTCTTCTCGATATCAGGTTCGAAGATAGGTGCCTGAGAGTAAGCTCGGTTTAAATCGAGAGTGCTGAAGATTTTCTTGCCGTGAAGTAGGTAGGTAAAATCTTTGAGGCGTGGGACTGGATAGCGATCGGGTTTGGTGACGTCATTGAGTCTTCTGTAGTCACCACAGATGCGTAAGTCGCCGTTTTTCTTAGGAACGACGTGTGACGTGTGAGTTATAGTCCTTTGTGTAGCTGTGATCTGGTGTGAGTGATTTATAGTCCTTTGTGCTACACGCTACAAACCAAACGATATCAACAAAATGTAAACAAAATATGAAGTTTGGTAAAAATAAATACAGTAAAGTGTGTACAATATAGATCTCGTTACATTGGCGTCATTTAGGTACACTTAAAAACACTAAGCGCCCCACAATCAGTTCCTTCATAAGGCACAAGCACTGAGTAAAATAAACAATTGTATAAAAAAAAGACGTATGCCACTCGGGGACTGCCGCGGTAAAGCTATTGCATAGCATTTTGTATCAATTTATGCAATTATAATTATTTATTTATGCAGAATTTCTTTTTCTTTGATATTAATTCAAGTTACACTTTTTGAGCGTGGTGACCGATAAGAAAACAAAGGAGACGGGCGAAATTGGGCCTGAACTGTACACAAATGAATTATATGTCAATAATTATCATTTATTTTTTTGTTTTCAATCATTTATTACTAATTCTATTTTCCGCGTAATAAAAAAGATAATATTTAATGAAATAATACTGACTTTCTTTACTTTCACTTTTCAACAATGTTACCAGATGAAATGCGAATCGTTAATAAGTTATAATCGATAAATCAAATTATTACAAAGATAAAAATAAAATTAAAAATGAATCAGTATATTTCTACAGATTCGGTTTAGAAAATCTTTTAATATGAGGTCTTAATTATATTATGTATTATTTACTTATTTAAAAAACATCTGAAAACAAATTGATCAACGGATCGATTTGATAGTCGATCAATAATTATACTTTTTATTATACAGGCAACGAAGTAAAACTACTGTCAATGTAACATCAACGTCAAACGAAACGTACTCGTTATTGTATTTATGGTTTTATTTTCGTAAATTCGTGTGCTTTTATACTTATTTTCAATGTATCAACTGCGGTATATCGCAGGATCCTCCTGTTGGGTTACGACAAATAGAAGAGGAAAGCATTCTTTCAATTATAGAGCACAGTCAGAGATATGTGTTGAACCTCAAGTGTAAGTACATAGTTTATTTCATTAAAACTTCTTGTTGTGATATTTTTAAGTCCCTTCCAGCAAAGATACCTATATATTGGTATATTAATGAAATAAGTTTCAATAATAATATACCTGAATCACTCTAATGCCTTTGATTTATTTGAACAAGTAAGATTTGCAATTTGATTATTAATTACGGAAGATAGTTCTTTTTATAAACTTACTTTAACAATTCAGCAATTTAATGAAACAATAGTAACATTAAATAACCATATTTTATTAAAGCATTAATTTACTATAATCCTAGTATTGCCATGATGTCAGTAAGAATCTACATAGATGCAATTCTGAAAGATGTCACTGTAATTATTATTTATGGAAACTGTAAATAACAAACTAATATTGTTGTAGGTCAATAGATCTCATCACATAGCCAAGGATGCATAGATTTAGTTGTGAATAGCTTCGGCACAGATGAGCAACTTTAATCTCCAATGACTGGACATCGCCAAGTGTGTGTCAAATGTGGATGTTCAGTGTAGCGGACAAGATCTCATTTATTGCACACTGACACCGAACATGAAAGAAGATTTCAGATTCTTCAGAAGTAGTCATTTCTGAATGGATATTGTCTCAGACCGTAAGCTTTCCTTAGGTTTACTTACTTGTTTTGTATTTTATACTACCACAGGGTAATTAATCTTGGGTCAGGGTTGCGGGTTGGTTAAAAAAGAAACCATGACCCTGGCTGTCGCACAGGCAAGTGAAGAAACACGGGTGGGCTGAAAGTCTGACACGGCCTTCCACTCCGCCCGGAGTGGGAGAAGTCATTTGATGATTTCCCATTACACAAAAAAAAAGGATAATTATTCTATGTATACTACTATATTTATTTAATTTTTCGCACTAATCACTGAAATAGCAGTCAGCTTTAGAGAATCATTTTTTGTAATAGTGTCACATGCATGAGAGAAAATTATATGGAAAAGGAACAAAGGTTACTGTCATATTGTTAGACCAAAAGTTAGTGTGTAGTGTAAGTTAGTGTAATAAAACACAAATAATTATATTGCAGCCTTTATTTCACGAAGGTGTAGATTAGAGGAGATTTGCATTATTCAAGGCTGTTCCTATAGTCATGTCACTTTTTTTGAAAAAGACTCATGATATATTTTTTTCCAGATTTCAAGAGCTCCAGCTCTCATATGTCATCGTTGCTGGGTGAGAGCTGATAGAAATGCTCATCATTTAATGACTGGACCATCTCGATCTTCAGCATCGTAGATGTATCAAGTGAACACGATGAATCAACTTCCCAGTCTAATATCGATGTAGCTAACAAACGAATATATAAAAACCAAAGACATCATGATCGTGAACATATGCATTCCTTTTTGCCACCAACTTTCAAAATTCGTTTATCTCACTTTGTAGTGACTTTTTTTTTTGAAGTTGGTTGTTATGTTTGTATAAACTTTGCTTTGCCCTCTGCTTTGCTAGACTTGCCTTACAATGCATTTAAAGCGCAAATCAAATCCAAGCTTTGTTTAAAGGCATATTATTCTGTAAATGACATCTTTCTCCAGAATTTCAGTAAGCTAATTCTGGAGAAATATACGATACATACAAGTTCATATAATTTTCTTTTTCACAATGCATAAATATGTGAGCTGTCACACCCTTTATACCTGGGGCTTATATTTAAGTAATTAGTTTTTACTTATTTACATTTCCATTCTAATGATATTTTATTTTTTATTTTTGCTTTGCTGGTATTTTGGCGTGG
This sequence comes from Sesamia inferens, assembly GCA_037179545.1. NCBI lineage: Eukaryota > Metazoa > Arthropoda > Insecta > Lepidoptera > Noctuidae > Sesamia > Sesamia inferens. The sequence goes on along the minus strand of CM073947.1, from coordinate 21,800,943 downwards.
CTATTTGGCATATGATAAATAATTTCAATGTTGTTGTGTTTTCTGGTCTTCATTACTGTACCTACATAGTATTGTATAAAGTCTTGTTTTTTTTAAAATGAACGGACAGCTGTGCCGCTGGAGAGTTTGTCCACGACTTCTTCTTCCCAGCGAAAGCACTAGGAAGTGTTGATGGGTGGGCGTTTTGGGGGACTGTCTTATGTAATAACGATGTTCAAAAAGTGCTGATTCTCAGCCTATTTTGAATAATTGATTTTTGATTTTGATTCTTTTTTTTTGTTCACCCCGCATACCCGCGCCTATGGTGGCCGGAAGTTCGATATTGTCTCCCGACCAGGGCTTTTTCTGCTTCGGCTAGAGGCGTGAGGACGCTGAGAGACCCGCTCCCTCACGAGCTTCGCTTCCTTTTCCAGCATTAATTGTATATTAATACGATTAATAAATCAATATAAGAGAAATGCGATTTTTATTTCCGTTTACTCTTTTCTTTAATTAGATTGTAAATGGTTTTCCTAATTCGTTTTTAACCTCCTTCTTTGTAACATTTAATATGCAGTTACGCGCCGCCGGCCCTTTGGAAACCACACTCACGATGTGTTAATGTAATAAAAATACATTCTGATAAAATCTAGTCTACAAAAAAGTCGGAATAATTACTTAAATATGCCATATGAGCGCTGACAGCTTCTAAGAAAACTTATAAAAAAGCAAACGAGGTTAGTTTTGTGCAAGCTAATAATACCCTATTTCGGTTTTCTCCCATACTGCCATTATAAATAAAGTTTTATTTTTTAAATAGTAATAATATTGAAATGATTTAATGCAATAATCGTTGCTGTACATTCAGGCCCAACTTTCTATGAACTTTCGCCCGTCTCCTTTCTCTTTTATTAAATAAATAAAAAGTTAATATTATTTAAAATATTTTTATTATTTTACAATACATGTTGGTTTTATTACCAATTATTATTATAAAATTAATTATTATTATTGTTTTATTATTATTATTATTTTTTATTATTATTATTTCGTTTATATATATATATATATATACATATTCATTTACATTTTTAAATATTTATAAAAAACATAAAAACATTTAAAAATATAAAAAATAGTGTTCCACCGATGGCGGGAGCGGGGTCCAAGCTACCGGTGGTTAGAGCTCCAGAGACAGGAACCTCCTCACGATGCGGGCCGTATCGAGGAGTATTGCCTTTTGAATCTGGCCTTTGATCCAACTGCCTAACGAGAGCCTCGATAGATGTTGGTCGAGGCTCTTGGCTATCAAACCATTGGCCGATACGACAATTGGTACAATGACTGCCGAGTTCACATTCCACATGTCAACAATCTCATGCGCCAAGTCGAGATATTTAATTTGTTTTTCTTTCTCAGCTTTCACGAGATTCCTGTCATGTGGAATGGTAACATCGACAATCATTGCAAAGCGCGCTAATCGATCTATCACCACTATATCAGGCTTATTGGCAACAATAGTCCTGTCAGTAATGATAGACCGATCCCAGTATAACGTGAGATGGCCATTTTCAAGAACTGGGTCGGCCACATACTTATCATACGGTACCTCAGAATCCACAAGTTTATATTTCAAAGCAAGTTGCTGGTGGATAATCCTAGCTACTTGGTTATGCCTGTGCAAATACTCGCCGTTAGCTAAACGAGAACAACCAGAGATAATGTGTCTGATGGACTCACCCGGATGGTGACATGCCCGACACACGTCAATCGTCCCGTCCTTCATAATATATCTCCGGTAGTTATTCGTCAAGATAACTTTGTATACGCGCCCCAGTACAGCACGTACATCTACCGCGCATTTGTCACGGCTTATCCAACAAATAGGTCGGCTTACACCACAAGTAAATCAATCTCTTACCACTCCACAACAAATCTAAGGCACTTACCTTAGGACCCGGTGTGTTCCGTCGTGGAATGAAGTCCCGGCGAGTCGACGCGCGCGCGTCGACTTACAATGACGTCCGATGTCTTCAAATACCCGACTGTCCCATACCAGTCGACACACCAAAGTTCCTCCAGGAGGACACCAAAGCTCACCAGCATGAGAACCGTTATTTAGCAGCGTCAATCACGCCCGACAAACAATCGACAATGAAAACCACGTTTCCGATTCAAATTCAACTCAATTTACAGGCGGCACTGTTATAGTTTTAATTCAAGTAAATACTTCAAAAGCACGGGCAACAAACGCGACAAACTATCCAAAACGCGGCCGGTGGTATTTATTTCCCGAAATTCACTCGTCCGAACGCGCCACGCACGCGAGGATTTCGTCAAGAAGTTCAAGCAACGGACCATACCCGACGAGGTCTCAAAACGTTGTGTCAATGGCGGCGCGTCACCATAGACAATACTAATTACGCTAGCCCGTACCGGTCGTGCATCTATCAACTCGACTAACTAACAATCGGACTCGACCGATAAAACTAGCGTAAACAAACTTCGTCCACAATTGCACAGACGAAACCTTTAGTTTCCCCGAAAAGGTCACCGAATCGTAGCCAGGATACGGAAGCTAAAAAGTCAACATCGGGCTCATGAAGAGCCCGATAAAATCGTGTGCGTTCGCGCAGCGGAATGTTGTTGAATTTAAAGATTTTAGATATGCAGATATTTAGTGTATGACGTCGTATAATTGTCAAGATGTTTGTTTATTTTAGCTTTCAAAATGGATGTAAGAACTTTATAGACCGTTGGTAAGCAAGTGATCGGTCTATAATTTTTGGGTTCCGCGGTGCTACCTGATTTATGGAGCAGGTGGGTAATTCCAGTTGTTAAGAACAGGGGTAGCGAACCAGAATCTAAGGATGACTGGAATTGAGATGCCAAACAAGAGTGTGAACTACTTAGCCATTTTAACCAAAAGTTATGCAGCCCGTCCGGTCCCGGTGATTTCCAGTTCGGTAATGAACGGACTGCTGTGGTTACGTCTGATGATGTTATCAAAATACTATCCATTTCTGGTAAGTTTTCACACCCTTGTTTGATATCCTGTATCCAGTCACCCTCAGTGTGACAAACGGATACCGACCATATACCGCGCCAGAATGCACTTGTGGTGGCATCATCCGGGCGGTACACGTCAGCCTCGTTTTGTTCTGGTCGCTCCCAAGTTCTGTATACCCACCTCTCATCGCTCTGGAACATGCGATTCTGCGTATATCGATCCACTCGCCGCTTATACCGCCGAATACGGCTCGCCCATGCACAAACTTTCTGCTTCAGGAAGTCGATGCGCTCTGTGACATTATTTATGTATTCTCGAGGGCTGATACCAGTCCCCGAGAATGCCTGTCTCACAAAGCGCATCACTCGTGGTCTAGTATTGCCCTCCCTGAAGCAGTATAGTTTGCCGATGAGTACCCTGGTCCCATCGATACGACGCTCGATTCTGCGTTGCCAGACTGGTACGGCTGCTTTTGGTCGAGTAGCTTCGTCATAATTTGGAAACTTGACTTTGGCTAATCGACATGCTGCTACAGCCGCGCAATACAGGATCGAGTGTGTATCAATGAGATCCTCGCTGCTCTCGAAGAAATTCTTGAGCTGCGGGTCCAAAGCACACACCAGCGCCCTATTTTTTTTGTGCATAGGTAGCCGTGGTAACCGGGGTCTAAGGTTGGTCGGAGTGGATCTATAGTCTCGGAACGCATCCTCCAGTGCGCTCCTCAGTTGATCGTTATACTGGCTACTTACTGTTTTAACCCTATCGTCCTCTTCTTCGACACGATTGGCCGGCGGCGGAATAGCATCAATAATTGACGCTTGTGCCGCGGTCTGGGTCAGAGTCGGGGCGATTTGGTTGCTCAGTACCTCTGAGCACAGCCTATCAAGTGCGATATCGTCCAACCTGTGATTGCGTTGGATGACACGCACCTGATCCGACAGTCGTTGGGCCGAGACGTTGACAGTTGGTTCCAGTGCCTGAAACAAAGACAGCATCCTTTCACGGTACGCAGTGAGGTTAGTTCCCCCCTCTGTAGCCCCGTAATATGCGCGCATGACGTTCTCATTCATTGTCTGAGTCCATCTCATGCGCTGCACACAACCACCGGCAGCGGGGACCCGGCTCGGGGCCGGATGGCCCCTAAGTCCCAAGCTCTTCGGTGGCCGGCCTCTCCCCTGCCGACGTACAGGTGTTGGCGACGTCGGCGGAAAGAAATACTCGTCGCTCGAGCTCGACGCAACTACCGCGGCTGGTGTCGTCACAGCGATCACAGTGAGGCTGGAGACCGGCGGCGGCGAGGCGGAGCTGGGCGACGAGTCCGGGGGTGGTGAGCGTGCACGTCGAGCGGCAGATCTTGTCAACATTTCATATTTATTTTACTGTTTTGTATTGTACATAATTATATATTTTCCGAGGTGACATGACAGATGTCACCTCCAATGATTCGGTAATTTTATCATTGTAGATAGGTATATTTAAAAACACTTTTTATATAAATTTTAAACTGCTTTAAGTTTGGGTTTCGGTTTTTGTTGGATATTTCACAGAATCGTAATGAAAAACTGATATAAAATATTATTTCTTAAATTGATAAAAAAAAATATGATGTTGACGTTTGCTGTGTTGCCAGTTATTTATTTATTTATTATTATTATTTATTTATTATTATTATTATTATACTCAAGATAACTCTTTCTCGAAATTCATTAAATTAAATAAATTATTATTATTATTATTAATTTTTATTTTATTTTTCTTTTTTATTATTATTATTGTTTTATTATTATTATTATTATTTATTACGCACACAACGCCGAAGACTGCCGAACTGAAACGACGTTAGACGATGTACGGCCTTCAAGCCACACCTCCGTGCCCGTCGGAGTGGGGAGCGTGAGGTTTTTTCGTTACGGAATTTCTGTATTCGGTCCCCGCGCTCAAGGCCCGCGATAGAAGCTATGCAATAGCTTAAAAGTCTATTAGATTTCAAAACTTTCTTTCTTTTTCTTCTTTTCTTTACTTCAACTCTTCAATGGCCTCTATAGTTAGATACCACAATTTTGCCAATAACACGTGTAACAAATTATAGAAATTCTTTAAAATATATATGTGTGTACAATATATACATGTATACACATATACATATATTAATTTTCTATAAATATTTAAATTTATTTCATGGTTTCATTGGTAAATTAATATTTTTGCATAGATCTTCTATTTTTATTGAAAAAAAAAAAAAATGCATAGATCTTCTATTTTTAGTTGGGGAGTGGATTCCCTCGGGGCCAAAAGGTCGGGCTCTTCTCTAGTCCACGACCTCTGGTTCCCGAGATAATACACGGGGGGGTGAGGTAATCAAGGTAAGTTTCGTGGCGATATTAAGGGGGGGGGGGGGATACAGGAAGGACTGTGAAGTAGGCGGTACCAAATTTTATGTTAACTGACCCCCTTAATGGTTGTCAGTCAACATAAAATTTAATGCATAGTGTTAAGTGTAAATAAATAAATAAATAAGTGTATCCGTGTCTCAAATTTAAAAAAAAAAATTGCATAGATCTTCTATTTTTATTGAAAAAAAAAACTCGTTGTAGACCTTGTAGTACCAAGCTCGCGCCACGGGCGCCTCTGTGCTTATATCCCCCACTTAACTTCCGATCGCCTTGCCCGATCAGTTTTCGTAACGCTTTCGCCAGCTTACTCGTGTGCGTTCGCGCAGCGGAATGTTGTTGAATTTAAAGATTTTAGATATGCAGATATTTAGTGTATGACGTCGTATAATTGTGTATGGTAAAAAAAAATTTGTGCGCGCAGCCATTGTGGAGAAATTCACCAAAAACTGATTCCGCTGGGCGAACGTTGTCCTGGCGGAACTTTTTTTAATCCATTGACTTTAGAAAAAAGAGATGTGTCCAAAAATTAGTGTGTAATTGTGTATCATCATTTCGGCCGAAAGACGTCCACTGCTGGACATAGGCCTCCCCCAAGGCTCTCCACGACGACCGGTCCTGCGCCTCCCGCATCCAGCGGTTTCCCGCGACCTTCACCAGGTCGTCGGTCCACCTTGTCGGGGGCCTACCCACGCTACGTCTTCCGGTGCGTGGTCGCCACTCGAGAACCCGTCGGCCCCATCGGGCATCGGTCCTACGGGCAATGTGTCCAGCCCATTGCCACTTCAGTGTTGCAATTCTTCGGGCTATGTCGGTTACTCTCGTTCTTCTACGGATCTCCTCATTCCTGATTCGATCGCGCAGTGAAATCCCAAGCATAGCCCTCTCCATTGCCCTTTGAGCGACTATTATATTACTAGGTATTGGTTTCGAGGTCTGGTCCTGTATTCGGACTGACATGGTGGCGTTTTCGTACAAACCCTACAGCGCTTCAATATACCGATAATTGTGTATGTATGAATAAAATTTGTGCATGCATAAACTTCGGAGATATTCAAGTTTCCGCTGCGCGAACGTTTGGCCATTAGCTAGTTTTCATATAAAGCGCTTACATAGAGAGCTGTAGATTTTTACATACTTGGTTTTGAATTTGTGTATATTTGTTTAATAAACAGATTTAGAAAAAATCGTAAGGCTTAAAAGATAAAAATATAAACGTAAAATACGCTTATTTGGTCTTAGTTCTTAAAGTATGCACTTTGGGGTCTAGATTTTCACGTTTATACAAACCTTGTAAGTGTCTGCAATATATTGCCAAGTATCAATGATGTTCCTTTAGTAATTAAAGAGTTATAGGACAATTTACCTTGACGAAATCACTGTTTACAAAGCAGTCAAATATCACGACATTCTAAAGGAATTGCATGGTAAAACGTATGCCAATAATTAGTGTATTCATTCAACTATTCACATGCAAAATTTCATGTCATTAAATTCAGCAATTAAAGAAAAACAATTATGATACTGACGAAGCATCGAAAACCTACATAACCCGACCAAGTTCGGATAGCTATAAAAAAGCGGCCGTGCAATATATTTAGGTAACATCCCAAAATTTACAGTATAATACCGGTATTGTATTGGTATAGGTGATAACAAAATTGTTTCGATATAATATAAAGGTCATTTATTTTTGTACACCTATTTTTTTAAATGTATTTGACTATGACAAAGTAGGTACTATTTACGTAGTTATTTTATTTAAGTATGCGCTTGAGACTTGAGATATCATCTAGATATATTAATTTAGGCAAATAAAATTCATACAGCTAATTTCTATTGAACATTTCACGCATCAGGATTCTTACTATAGACCCCCAGGGATATTAAATAATTACCACAAGTGAGTACTACTGTTTAGGTAAATATTTATCATATTGTAGCTTATAACACTTAACCAATGCTCTAGACGAGTGTTCCCCTTTGCAAATTTAGTGGATCAAACAATCTAATAACTTAAAAAAAACTACTTCTTCAATCGATTTTTTAATTGATGGTCTATACTGTTGTACTGGTTGTGACTTATTTAAGTGAGCGTGTTCCCCCGCACCCCACCAAAATATGCAGAATTATTTTGATTGAAGCGATACGGTTATGGCTAGTCCTTTGGTTAAATAGTCTAAGGTCCGTATTACAGAACGTTACTCAAAACTCAAGCTTTACTTACTAGTTTTAAGTAATACTTGAGCATTAGTTAAAACTAGTTTTAACCTATCAAAAGGCTTCAAGCGAGACTTAAGTAAAGCTGGAGTTTTGAGTAACGTTCTGTAATACGGACCTTACTATTTTAGTTATGAATTGATCAAAATATTCTAGTGTGAAACAATAGACAACGCGCTGCACGCAACGAGCGTTAGGCGGCTTCCCGCTTGAAACAGTACTTCCATCCTTGAAGAAAAGAGAGGGCAATATGTTTTCTTTAGCCGCGGCCCGCGCATATTCATTTGCTATTGTACTTGAACCTGATTAATATATCTAGATTATATCTCAAGTCTCAAGCGCATACTTAAATAAAATAACTACGTAAATAGTACCTACTTTGTCATAGACAAATACATTTAAAAAAATAGGTGTACAAAAATAAATGACCTTTATATTATATCGAAACAATTGTGTTATCACCTATACCAATACAATACCGGTATTATACTGTAAATTTTGGGATGTTACCTAAATATATTGCACGGCCGCTTTTTTATAGCTATCTGAACTTGGTCGGGTTATGTAGGTTTTCGATGCTTCGTCAGTATTATAATTGTTTTTCTTTAATTACTGAATTTAATGACATGAAATTTTGCATGTGAATACTTACTAACGCTTGACCGCAATCCTGCCTGATGGTAAGCAGTGATGCGATCGTTGATGGTAAAGCGCGCTAGTTTATTAAGAGCCTATTCACTCAGAAAAACTGAGCGAATAGGACGGAAGACGGCAGTTGAGCGAGGTGATGCAATGTTAAACCCAACAACACGACCAACGATGCTGCGCCAAAGGGAGATTGATCTGAAGACCCTCCACGACCAAACTCCCAACACAACAACATTAGGCGCATCGTACCCGGCACACATCGCAACACAACTGCTCAGACCCGTCCTCCGTACGGCTTCACCAGACATCATGCCGGAACACGACAATACTTGAATGAATACACTAATTATTGGCATACATTTTACCATGCAATTCCTTTAGAATGTCGTGATATTTGACTGCTTTGTAAACCGTGATTTTGTCATGGTAAATTGTCCTATAACTCTTTAATTACTAAAGGAACGTCATTGATACTTGGAAATATATTGCAGACACTTACAAGGTTTGTATAAACGTGAAAATCTAGACTCCAAAGTGCTGGCCATACTTTAAGAACTAAGACCAAATAAGCGTATTTTACGTATACAGTATGTTACAAAAACCCTGTCCGACCCGTGAAGGTGTTGTTAGGTATCGTTAGCTGATTCTACTAATGCGTACATAACCTGGCTAAACTAAAAAAAAAAATACCCCCTTAAAAATAAATAACTTAAATAAAATAAATAAGTAATTTCATGGCAACACAGGCACAGGCCATGACCTCAGTTGACCTCATGCATGTAGGTATTGGTAGTCTAACCACGTTTATCGACTCTAGAAAGAAACAATGATACCTACTTACGCAGCTCGTGAAAAGAACTTTTTTTTAAGTAGGAAGGTCGTCTGACCCTCCGAATGTATCTTCGAATTTCATTCGATGAGCACAATGGCTGTGGCGGAAATGTTGTTCCATATTTCGTTCACTAAGAACGATACCGGCACCGTCCCACGAGATTAGCACGGTGTTTCACAACGATAGTCCACTCCTACCAATCCACTGCTCGCCGAACTGATAGTGGAGGTACTCACGTACAGGTCGGCAAAAATATGATGGGGCACCGTCATGCTGGAACCACATTGACCAAGAAGTAGTCACATCCGAATCGTTCAACACCTGATCACAACACAACACAATTGCATTTTTACTAGGTACCTTCCATCAGCAGGTTACATTACGTTAGAAAACTATTATGATCACACAATAAACGATACGTCTACACGGACTCAATGTCTACGCGAAACTAATAAATTTAAAATAAAAATGATTTTTATTTCATAAAAATAGGTACTCTAACTGCACGGCGGTGCCCTTTGACTAGAGGTGTGAAAGTATTCAAAATATTTCTCGTATCGATTTTTGGTATCAATTTTGTATTTCAGAATTTCACGCATCGATTCAACATCGCATGGCATTCTTTAGATTTTAGAACTTTCACATAACTTAAATCAGGTGAACTTAAATGCTTTAAATTGTTTAAAATATTCTCCTAAAATCGTATTTCATAAGACCTTTCTAGTTCCTATTTACTAATAATAGGTACTTGTGTTACAATATTGTTATGAATAATTAATCGATAATCAAAAAAAGTACTTTTACCATTAGGTAATCTGCGTTTTTACAACAAATCATTCGAGCAGTTAGTATCGACAAAAACAAAACGATATTACGTAAAAACTAGTACAGCTCTAATTATTCCTTTGCGCGTCGGCGGCTAGACACACTGACGCCGCCGACAGTTTCAAGGTCTAAAATGGTGTTTACACTTTTTTAAATTTCCCGAATTTTGGGGAAGTTACAGTAAATTCGCTGGTAAAAAAGATTATTTCAAAATTCATTAGTATTGTTACTATGATGATTATGCAAAATTTTATATTTTATTTGGTCATTTGTTTACCTAACCCTTATTATCCTTGTGGGTCGGACAGGGTTTTCGTAACATACTGTATATCTTTATCTTTTAAGCCTTACGATTTTTTCTAAATCTGTTTTTTAAACAAATATATACAAATTCAAAACAAAGTATGTAAAAATCTACAGCTCTCTATGTAAGCGCTTTATATGAAAACTAGCTAATGGCCAAACGTTCGCGCAGCGGAAACTTGAATATCTCCGAAGTTTATGCATGCACAAATTTTATTCATACATACACACAAATACACACTAATTTTTGGACACATCTCTTTTTTCTAAAGTCAATGGATTAAAAAAAGTTCCGCCAGGACAACGTTCGCCCAGCGGAATCAGTATTTGGTGAATAATTTCTCCACAATGGCTGCGAGCACAATTTTTTTTTTTTACCATACATAATTATACGACGTCATACACTAAATATCTGCATATCTAAAATCTTTAAATTCAACAACAATCCGCTGCGCGAACGCACACAGCTTACTCCCCAAGTCAAGCGTGCGTAAAGAAGTTTCACTTCAAAAATTATTTCATAATAATGGCGGATATCGCCAATGACACACGTTAAGATGACAGTGACGTATGAGTACGAGTTGACAAGACAGTAATACAGATAAATCGTAACAGATAGTGAATAAAGCAGGGGGGCACACTTAACACTTCATCAATTTCTACAGTAGACAGCGACATCTGAACTCTGGCGAGTGAACAACTGGGCAGCCATTTTATCCCAAGTGTCAAATAAAGGTCAAGTCCAAGTGTCATATTTTTTCATTTTAATTTTCAAGATAAGGAAGCAAGTTTGGCGGATAGAGAATCAAACAATTTTATTTTATTTAGACTTTTGTTGAATGAATATAACAAAGATTGATATGATGTATGCACGTGTTATTGACAAAATTGTGGCGTCTCTTCCACAAGGGCCATTGATCAAGAGTTGAAGTTGAAGTTCAATTTTCATATGTTTCAACTCTAAAGAAAATATCATATTATTTTTGACTGTGACGCTTTAGGTAAGTGTTTATTTCTGTACCCTACCGTAAAAAGGTTTTTATGTTCTATAATTTTCTTTTTTTTTTTTTTGGCCAATTTCTGATAAGTAATTATTCACAAATTTCATTCCAATTTCAGTTGCACACGGTGTACCCCTTCTCCGATTCCCAAACCCTGAAAAGGACCCTGATTTGTTCACTACTTGAATAGCCACTGTTGGCAGCCAAGTTAGAGAAAGTGATCATATGAAGATTTATAAGAACAAAAGAATATGTGATCACCATTTTGATCAATCAAGACAGCTGGAGGTCGTCTTATTTGTTCAGCAACACCAACAGTTAATTTGAATCGTAAGTAGAATTAAGTTAGCTCAATATTTGTGTGAACACATCATTGTAAAAGAAGCAGGAATTTTGGATTATTATTTCCGCATTTGATGAATAGATAGAACATCATAGTTATTTGACTTCACACAAACTTAATTTTGCTTCAAAGCGCTATATTTATTCTCTATTTTGTATGAGCCATATTGAGTGTGTCTGACTTTTACTAACTAAAACCCACCCATGTTTCTTCACTTGCCTGTGTGACGGCCAGGGCCACGGTTTCTTTTTTAACCAACCCGCAACCCTGACCCAGGAGGCATTGGTCTTCGTGGACCCCGTCACAATGTGAACTGGTAATGACCTTGCATTGTATGTTACAGCTTGTTAAAGACATAATTTCTTATAAAGTTGTCGGCGTGCTCGATAGATGGCGTTGGCGTAGATTTAGAAGTCGCTATGGTTTCGTTACCGTGTGTAGTATATAAGTTAAGTTTTTTTTTTAATAAAAGAGAGAGAGATCGAAAGAAAGAGACAGCTATCGAGAGCAATCAAGTCAGATCAGTACACAGTGGTTTTATTTACAACCCTCACTAGTGTACCAACAGGTCAACCTCCCTTAAATACCATCGGGGTATTTAACATTGGTCCTACGAGCCGGGTCTCTTGGACAGTTTTTCCACTTTTCGTCCCGTGTACTTGCAGTGGATCGCTGCAGAAAGGTACACGACAGCTTCGCCCAGTGTTGGCGGAGACTAGTTCAAGGGGTGGCCACAGAGGGCGCCACTCAGTTCAACACATCACTGGAGGACGGCAAGGTGACGCAGACGCAGCCATCACACGACGTCACAGGTGACATCACGCACAGTTCAGATAGCGGCCACAGGGGGCGCCACTTGCAGCTTGAAAACAGTGTTTGTGTGAAGTGCAATCTTGTGAGTACATTTTATATATTTATCTTGTCCACGAATTGGACAAACAGTACGAGTCAACAATTTTGAACTCTATTCCAAGAAGAAATTTAACTTAAGCAATAGTGAAGAAGTTTGGACATAGAAAAATAATTCGTAATTTTGGACTTATAAAATTTTAAGAACATTTTTAAACTTAGAAAACTTTTAGTATATAACCAATTTGTGTGCATGTTAGTATTAGGACTTAGAATATTTTATAGAAAACGGGGGAACGGGGAACCTATGCCCGAATTCCACCAGATTTTGTTTCTAACTTAAAAACTTGTAAAATTTTAGATAGTGATTTGGGACTTGTATTATTTTGTTCGGAAAAATTTATAACTTATAAAATTTCAGTAGATTGTTATGTTCACTGATAAGTTTAGTTTACATCACTAAGAATTCTAGCATTTCGTTATCTTTTTGAGAAAGTAGTTATTGATATTATCAACAACTTAAAACACATTTTATAGTACTTAAATCGATCATAAAAATGGAAGGGTTAATTAACGTTTTAAAAGATCAACAGAATGTTATCACAAAAGGATTGATAAATTTTAAGAAATGTAATAAAGATAGGTTAACGCTAGAATACATAGAAACAAAGCAAGAGCTATTGGAAAAGGATTGGGCATTGTTTAAAGAACATAATACTAAATTATATGAACGTTATAAAGCAGAAGATATAGTACAGAAAGTGGTTGATATCTACGATGCGACAGAGGACACTTATGTTATTTATAAAAGTTTGATAAAAACAGCTCTGAATAAAATTCAGTTAGCTAAGAATTCTGTACAGCAAATCGATAATGCTTCAACTGGCATGAATAAAATAAGTGGTTCTTTTGTTAAGTTGCCCAAAATATCTATTCCAATATTCTCGGGAAAATATGATGAATGGACAACATTCCATGATCTTTTTACATCATTAGTACACAAAAATGATACTTTGGATAATGTGCAAAAGCTTCATTATTTAAAAGGTCACCTTTCTGGCGAAGCAGAGCAATTAATTCGTCATACTCCTATAACTGATGCTAATTATATTCAGTGCTGGACTCAGTTACAAAAACGTTATAGCAATAAGAAATATTTAACTAACTGTATTCTTAGTAGGTTGTTCGGTCAAAAACGTATGCAGGCGGAATCATGTACAGCCTTGAAGGATTTGCTTGATACTACTTGCGATTGTCTTAATGCGTTGAGTAATTTGGAAATCGACGTGAGTACATGGGACGTCATAATTATCCACATCGTTTCCTTTAAATTAGACCACGAAACGCGTAAACAGTGGGAGCTTTATGTATGCAACAATGACTCCAACAATGACTTGCCAACTTTTAATCAATTTCAAGCTTTTATAGAAAATCGGTTTCGTGCGTTAGAGTGTTTAGAGCCAAAAAGGACACCAGTTCATCAGGGCAACAACAGTAATAAAGGCTCATTTTCCCACACTCCAAAAGCAATGTTAGCTACTAATTCAGAAATAAAATGTGAATTCTGCTCAGAAGGACACAAATTATGTTACTGCAAGAAGTTTTCAAAGCAGGCAGTTGAAGTTAGGCGCGATTTTGTAGCCAAACATAAAATTTGCTTCAACTGTTTAGGTGGCAATCACATTGTTTCTGAGTGCAGGAAACCTACTGCCTGTAAGATTTGTCAGAGGCGCCATCATTCACTGTTGCATTTAGGTCAGGAATCGAACAAAAGAGACCAACCTTCGACATCACCGGCTATCGACAGTGTTAGTTCACCTAATACTAGTCCGATTATTTCGTGCCTATCGACAGGTAATGTTCCCAAGCCCAGACAAGTTTTACTAGCTACAGCGCTAATAAAAGCTGAGTCACGCTCTGGTGAATTTCAAACTGTCCGAGCCTTGCTCGATCAGGGCTCACAGGCATGTTTCGTAACAGAAGCCGTAGTACAGCTACTAAAACTGAAAAAAATCCCTATTCAAGGAACTATTTCAGGCCTTGGTGGTAATAGTTCAACCATGGCAACGTACATGGTACATTTGAATATCCATTCTCGGATCGATCCAAATTTCAATCTTCAGGTAAACGCTTACGTTCTGAAGAAAATTACATCGTACTTACCTGAGTGTAGAGTCGACACTGCCTTGGATTGGTTAAAAGTTAACACGCTGCAACTTGCAGATCCTGGATTCAACACCCCTAATAAAATAGATGTTTTGCTAGGCGCTGATGCTTACAGTTGCATTATTAAGGCAGACATAATTAAAAGTCCGTCAGGCACGCTGATTGCCCAGAGCACTACCTTAGGGTGGGTTCTGTCTGGTGCAGTTAGTAGAGACACATCTAAAGGTTCACCTAAAATTAATGTTATGCATGCACAAGTTAATGAAGACGATTTATTAAAGAAATTTTGGGAAATTGAAGAGCAAAATAGTTTAAAGAAAATACTGTCACCTGAAGAAAAGAAGTGTGAAGAGTTTTATACTAAAACTACAGTAAGGGATAGCAGTGGAAGGTACATAGTGAGACTACCTTTCCGCGAGGAAAATCCTTCTTGTAAAGGTGGAGGATCTCGTGCTATCGCTGAAAAAAGATATAAGTCATTAGAAAATAATACATTGAAAGGACAAATAGATCAAATCAAGATAAAGGACAACATGAATAAGGACAACACAACTAAGCACAAAATCATACAGGACACAAAACAAGCAATAGAGTACAATAAATCAAGGAAGCCAGAACACAATGAAAAGGAAGTAGAAATAAAATTAGATAGTACTATTAAAATTCTAGGACTTACCTGGAACCGCAACGCAGACACCTCCCAGTACACGGTGAATGTCCCTCCGCCGACGACCGCCCCAGTAACTAAAAGATCTATTATTTCTGTAATAGCACGTCTTTTTGATCCATTAGGCGGGTTCGTCCCGAGTGTGGTATTAGCGAAAGTATTTACACAGATACTAACGCAAATATCTGAGGTCTTGAATATCTCCTCAGAGAAGGTCAAGGCGTATACGGATTCCACTGTAGTGTTGACCTGGATAAACAGCCACCCAAGTAAATGGAAGACGTTTGTGGCCAATAGGACATCTGAAATATTGTCTTCGATGAAAGCGTCGCAATGGTTTCACGTCTCCACTAAGGACAATCCAGCACACTGTGCCTCCAGAGGTATACTTCCCAGTTCCCTGCTAGAAAACGATTTATGGTTTTCTGGACCATCTTTTCTTAAATCAAGAAAGGTTATTTATAATAGGCCAAATAATGATTGCAATATAGATTTAGAAGAGTCAGCAAAGGCACATGTAGCGGTCATTCCAAACTGTTCCTTCTTTAATAAATTTTCTCAAGTACGAAGATTCGAATATTAATTATTTATCACGCTGGCAGTTTATTCAACGAATGCTTCAGTCATTTTGGAGACGTTGGTCTCACGAATATCTCGTTACTTTGACGAATCGTTACAAATGGTCTTCCCAAGTTGCTGAGCCAAAAATTGGAGACATTGTGTTAGTCAAAGAAGACGACTTGCCGCCCAGTCGTTGGTTAATGGGTAGGATAGTACAAAAACATCCAGGGGATGACAATATTGCCCGTGTAGTCACGTTACGCACCAAATCCTCAACAATCAAAAGGCCAACATCCAAAATATGTATTTTACCAGTAGTCGAATAAAAATGTACTTTAGTTATTATTTACAAGACAGATTTTATACAACCATGCATTTTACACTTTATATTTTATGAAAACCAAGTTATTTTACCATTTTATGCATGTAAACTTTAGATCAACTGTGAAAAATCAAATTATATACATATTTTAAGTTCTTTTTACACTGTTTACAATTTTTATGTTATGTTTAAGTATACATGTACGGTATAATCTAGAATAATGCATGTTTAGACTTAAGTTATAGTAACATTTTCAGTAGCCTTTATGTATTGAATATTTTAGTTAGTACACGAACCATAGCTCATCT
Source organism: Sesamia inferens (assembly GCA_037179545.1). Taxonomy (NCBI): domain Eukaryota; kingdom Metazoa; phylum Arthropoda; class Insecta; order Lepidoptera; family Noctuidae; genus Sesamia; species Sesamia inferens. The sequence goes on along the minus strand of CM073947.1, from coordinate 21,784,519 downwards.
TAGTTCAAATTATATCTTACAACCGTTTAGTTCAACTTGTTATAGCAATGTGTCACTCTAGTTCAGTTTAAAAGGACATTCCGTCAGTTATGTCCTTGGTGGGCGGTATGTTAAAGACATAATTTCTTATAAAGTTGTCGGCGTGCTCGATAGATGGCGTTGGCGTAGATTTAGAAGTCGCTATGGTTTCGTTACCGTGTGTAATATATAAGTTAAGTTTTTTTTTTAATAAATGAGAGAGAGATCGAAAGAAAGAGACAGCTATCGAGAGCAATCAAGTCAGATCAGTACACAGTGGTTTTATTTACAACCCTCACTAGTGTACCAACAGGTCAACCTCCCTTAAATACCATCGGGGTATTTAACACAGCTATTCAACAAATAATCAGTACCTTTGTGGAGACAGACCATAAATACTCATCATCTCGCCTTTGCTAGCTAAGCTAATGGTAAGCACAACGATCATAAATCGTGAAACGGACAAATGATAAATTGCACAATGCAAAAACTAATTGGGATGATTTCCGCCACTATCTGGAATCCAATGTAAATCTTAAGTGTTCACTTAAAACTCCTGAAGATATTGATCAAGCGTGCATATACAGTAT